>VDFB02379711.1:116585673-116902728 GCA_007258455.2 Sequoia sempervirens
GAGATATTGAGAGAGAGGAGGCAAGAAGGGAGAGAGAAATAGGTATAGAGGGATATCTAGGTAGAGAGAAGTAGATATGAAAGGAGAGATAGAGGGAGAGGTTGGGATGGAGAGAGAGGTGAGACGAAAACAAAGAGAGGTCTAGGTAGTGTTATCAACAGGAGTGCACCCGAATGTGAAAGAAAAGATGCTTTGCAATCCTGTGTAACATGGGATCAAACTCAGGTTGTGGGTGACCTGTAATGAGATTGAACCTCCAGATTCTAGGCTGACTTCCTATATGATCTTCTTATTATGGACTAAAAACTTGCTTGGAAAAGGGAAAGGATTAAATCTAATGTAAAACTAGAAAACTAAATTGTGGTGACACAGCTAATTGATATTTATGAGTAGATTGATTCACAACTGATTATTATGGAATCTATTTTCAGAACTCAAATTGGGAAATCTAATTACATAAGTGTTTCATCAGAAGGCCTGATAATCCATTCTTTATGAAGGAAAATGATATTTTCACAAAAGGAGAGGATAATTTAACAACACAACTTATGATTTGAAACTAAAATTGCTTTTTCATGTATATGGATTCATGAATGTGATAGGAATTTAAAGGCTTTGAAATCAAACTCATTAAATTTGTATCTAAAACATTCAATAAATACAAAACTCCTGAATCTGAGAAGGATAATACTAAATTGTGGTAATGAAAAGAAGGAAACTCTGCAAATGACAAAACTAAATGAAAACCAAAACTCACTGCTGTATTAAACTATAAATAAAACTGAGTTACAAATCTTAGTCTCTCTACAAAAGGTATGCAAGAAGAGATGAAAATAAGAACTGAGGAAAAACTAAGTTTTTTCCTCAATATATACAATAAAAGGAATGCATAAAGCATCCAAGAGGTGAAACTCCATGTGAATTGGAAGTGAGAAAAAGCATCATGCTTCTCACGAGCAAAGATAAAAACCCTAGAAAAAAGGGGGCAAAACTGAAGTAATCCATACCACAATAGCTCCAAACTCCTCTTGATGATTCACTTGACTTAAGGGAACTTGAAAATAATTTCAATTTGAGTTGAAGTCAAAGAGAAACTCCAGAAAATAAAGGTGCATGTGAAAGCTCCAGTTCTACTCCTTAATGCATAAAAACACTTTGATTCCACCTCTAGTCTCCATTTTTGCATGAGTAATAACCTCAAAAGAGACTCAAGTCTCACTCTTTATGGCATACATAACACACCACTTTCAATTTAAAGTTTTGGCATGATAAATATTAAGGTAGTTAATTACCATTAATATTTACTTACAAAACTTGTGTTATCAAAAAAGCATGCAAAAATAAAAATAAAGTGAAGTTCTCCTTCACATAATTCTGAATCTTGACTTCACAAGTCACGAGCCCTTAACATCACTAGATATATCGACTTGCTAAGTCATGGCCATAGCATAATAATGATTTCTCTTAACACAAATTCAAAAATGACACCCTCACTCGAATTAGGGTAAAAGCACCAAAACCTAATTTTATTGGTCATTTTTCACCTTACTCTTGCTGAAGTAGAGCTACCATGGTCTGCTAGTTTCTGAGGGTTTGAATGAAGCTCGACCTGGAGCTTATCTCCACCATACATCAATGTTTCCAATGATTTTTTGGGAAATCTTTGAAACACTACATGGTAAGTCCTCTTTCTCCACAAATCTACATATTTTACTTTGTTTTGAGTGCACTTTCAGGCTTCCATAGCCGTGGCCATGGATACATTTTCTAATTTACTTCTTTGTGTCTCCATTCTCTATTGATGTTTCATCACTCTGAGGCCAAAATTCAAGATGTTTCTGAAGCCATCTCAATGCAATATGAAGATCTTACAGTCATATGGGAGTATGCTAGTAAGTCGTGCGATATACTCTATTTCTTGCATAAGAACTTAGACTTTCCTCATTGTCTATGGATAGAGTGTTGTTTATTACCTCATTCATGCAAAGAATGATGATCACTGGTTTTTCTCCTTGATTTATGGCTGCGACTCTGTATAAGAGTTTTTAAAGCTTTTTAAGAAATTCAGTTGCACATATCTTAGGGTTATTGCATCCCATGAGATAATCAACTTTTTAAGGCATTCTTTCAAACAATATTCGTGCATTTTCTATTCTTTTATGACAAATTGCGACCTTATTATATTTTCTAAAAAAACAGGGTAAAAACCCCTCTATCATGGTTGCGAGTTTCTTCCTTTCATTCTTCTCTTGCTCTCGACTGAAAACTTTGTAAGTGGATTGGCAAGTCTAACTTTCACCTTCAACTTTGCTTCTATGTGAAAGGAAAATGAGGTTGAATATAATAAATACTTTTGAAACAACCCATTTTTGTACCAAAGAATGGCATTTAAATATTGATTACTTCTGACATTAAGGTATCATGCATTGAAATTTTCTGAATTTTTCAATTGGGGATGCCTTTGATTTTCCTTTGCATGAGAAAACAATATTTTGTGTACAAAATCCAGAAAGAAAGAAGACTATTTTACTACTGTCCCTTTGAGGTTTTGTTATTATTTGAAGCTCATCCAGTATGTTGTCCTGTCATGAATTTAATGGATTGTTCCTTCTATGTCATGACTCCCTTCATCATGAAACTCTGCCTCTTTTCTGTTGGTGCTAGTTTGAACATATACTCTGTGATATCAACTCCATATTGTAAATAATATGGGTGCCCTCTTATGGTAGTTATATAATTGTGGTATACATCATGGTGAATTTTCATCCATCAGTCTTCCTTCTACAAAAATCTACATTTGTTTCTGCTCAATGTGTTGTCACTTTGTATATCTCAAAATGCAATATGCATTCTAAAATGACAACACCTTATAATGAAAATCATGTTGTTCTTTTATTATGATCTTATTGATGTTATTCAACACTTTTTTGAAGGATTGTTCCTTTATGTAGCGTACATAGATTTAAGCTTTTATCTACCTTTATGCACTGATCACTATTTTTCATGATTGATGATACATTGATGATTCTTTGGTATCTTACGGTGATTATGATGAAACCCTCCATGATGTATCCTCTTTGAATAACTCACTGCTTCTTATTCCTTATATGCAATTTTGTTGAAAGCTTGAATTCTTGTAGAGATCAAATGAACTTCTTCATTTCTTCTCTGTACTGTTCCACTATGCATATACATTCTTCATGATGATTGTTTCAACATCATTCGCTATCATTGAACAGTTGCATGGATCACTGTGGTTACTTTCTACTACATGTTGTTATTGTTATGAGTTGGGCTCAACCCTTGTGGGAGCCACATTTTGTACCACTCATAACAATATCTGTTGGTTGAAATGATCTGATTATACCTGTACTTGCACACTTAGAAACAAACAAATTAGAAAAATAATTGAAGTTGAAAGCTTCCATTGAACTTTGTGCTCTCTGAACATCAGCCTTTTCAATGAATTAATCATTTGATGAATGCCTGATAAGATGTAGGTTACATTTATGTTGGTAATATAGGCATGAGGAAGGATGTTATATTTGCTCTAACACCATCTTTTAACAATCTTGCAGGAAACCATGGAGCTTGGAGTTGAAACAACCTGGAGGCACTAGAGACACAACAACTTGAAGATATTGAGTAAAAAATGATTCATCATTATAGGAAATGATGAATCACTCCCCTTTTTTCATGTTTACATTATCTTCAGTTGTGTAGTTTACAACTTTACTTGTATTCATTATTTGATTAAGAAAAATCAAATTAAGTTACTCCCACAACTTGTGTGGGACTTTGGTTTTTACAATATGAATAAAGCAACATTTCTTATGCAAATTTATGAGTTCTTCTATTACAAAAATTTGCATAATCACACTAGAAATTAACAAGCAATTAGATTTTGGAATATAATGAATACTTTAGCAAAAAAATTGTACCTTTCAATGAGCAATGCAATTCAGCTCTACCTGTTTTGAGCTATAGCTAAAAATAGGTAACAGGTAGATGGAGGGAGGAGAAGATAAAGAGAAGTATATAGGGAAGGAGAGAGGGAGGAAAAGGTAGGGAGGGAGAGAGAGAGGTGAGAGAGATAAGAGAGAGGAGGGAGGGATAGGTAGGGAGAGAGAGGTGAGATAAAGAGAAAGAGAGTAGAGAGGGAAGGAGAGGGAGAAAAGTGAGATAGGTGATAGAGATGTGTGATGGAGAGAGAAGTAGAGAGGTGAGTAGGAAGGTGGAGAGATTGAGAGGGAAGGAGGGGGGAGAGAGAAAGAGGTATAGAGGGATAAGTTAGATAGTGAGAAGTAGAGAGCAAAGGTGGGTGAAAGGAAGAGAGAGAGGGAGAGAGAGGGGGGAGAAAGAGAGGTGAGATATAGAGAAGTAGAAAGAGGAGAGAGAGGGGGAGATAGAGAAAATTAGAGAGGGAGGGAGGGAAGGAGAGAGAGGTGAGATAGAGAGAACTAGAGAGGGAAGGAGAGAGAGAATGGTGAGATAGAGAGTAGAGAGGAAGGAGAGAGAGGGAAGTAGAGAGAGAGAGAAAGAGGAGAGAGAGGGAGAGAGGGAAAGGTAGGTATAGAGAGAGGTGATATAGAGAGTAGAGAAAGATATATAGAGATAAAAGGAGAGGGAGGGGACATAAAGAAATGTAGAGAGGGAAGGAGGGAGGCAGGGAGATAGATATTAGAGAGGGAAGGAGAGAGATGGACATGTAGAGACGTAATTCTTGAGCTCAAGGGAGAGAGTGTCAGATAAAGGGATGGAGATAGTGAGAGAGAGAGGTATAGAGAATAAGAGATGAAAATAAGTGAGATAGAGAGAGAAAGATGAAATTTGACCTCCTGATTACTAAAATTTGACATGTTGATTACTAAAATTTGACTGTCTGAAATTTTTTAAAATCTTCCAAAAACTAGTTCATTTGCATTATAACTCCTACAGATCTGAAACCACTTTCAAACATCCTGCCTATATACATGAAATGTTACTTAAAGTATAAGAAAGTAAATGTCCATATATGTAAATTTCAACTTATACTTAAATGTTTATTTCATGTATATAGTTTCCCTGGTAGAGAAAGGGAAAATCAAAGAGTTTAGAAAAATGCATTCCAAAGTCATGAGTGACATTTGGTGAGTGCCAAATTTGGTGTGCACCAAATAGGTTGCATTGGGAAATATCAACCCAGTGGGTTGGATTTTGCATTGGGCATCTGACCCAAAGGTTTGGACAACCATTTCATGCAAAAGAAGTGATTTTTTGAAAAGGTGCTAAATTTCCTCATATTTTCGTCTGTGCTCACCGTCTCATTTGTATGTCTTCAATACAAGTTTATAAACAAAATGTGATAGCATTAAACTCTCTCTTAGCTATCTAAAATATAATTCTTTTTTCATTTTGATTCAGTTAAGGTTTTGATCCATAGCTTCTATTGTAAATTCCTTCATTTTTGGTCAAAAACCAACATGTGCTACTTTTAGGATAGATTTTTACTCGTTCATCAAAACGCTAAACAAATTACATTTTTTGAACTAGACTCCATTCTACACATGATGAAAAAAATTCAATTTTCGATTAGTTTTCAAAAAATTTAGGGGGGAGCATGCTCAAATTTTAGCTTTTCAGGATGTGTCCACTTTGAAAATTCATAAAATATTATATATTCATTAAAAAATTATCTGAAAGAATGAGGATAAACTACATGGTGTTAGCTAATTTCTCACCATTTGGATTTTTTAAATTCTAAAAAAAAATTAATCAAAAATGGGGGAGCCCTCAGGCGCTATGCTATTTTTTTTGATAAAAATAGGACCTGTTGTGGGCCCCCCCTTTTTGAGACCCTTAATCTTCATCAATTTCAAAAAGAATTAGTAGCTTAGAAACTAGACTCGGAGCACTTCAACTTTTGTTATTTCTACATCTTGAAATTTTGAGCATAACTATCTTCGTTTTCTTGTGCAAATCAGATTTTGTTGATTTCAGAAAAAAAAGTGGCATCTTAAGAGCCAAAATTATGTCACAGATCCATGCACTTACCCTTATATAAGAAAGGTCTTGGTTGGTCTTTGGGTCATGTACTAGAATGGATTGGTTGAAGTAGAGAGTGTCTACCCACTCCCAATATTCAATGGCTCATCCTTACATCATGCATATTAAATGAAGGATATGAAAATTTGTCCTTCATTTACCTCCCCTATAAGGTGAAGCACAAGTTGTGACTTAGCATGGTGTATACCCAAGGATGACTGGTTTGTAGGTTTGTGTGAAATATTATGTAATCTCACATAATGTGCGCAATGTTGGCAGTGTGAAGTGTTGAGTGATCTAATAGGGCTCCTCATTATTTTGTGTTAGCTTTGATAGTTATTTTTCTTGTAGCTTCATGCGATATATCCATAGTATGTGTTTGGTCAATTCTAGTATTTTAGCTAGTTCCTATTACAGTGCTTGGAATCTTTATTATTAAATTTGGCTTTGTAATCTTTATACTTATTTAAAGTTTGGAGCCACAATAGAATCCCAACTACCTTATTTTAAAAAATGGTAAGTACATATATCAAGGACATGGATATGGATGATATTCCATTTGTGCTCCATGTAATGGAAATTTGATGTTCAATATACTTGCGAGCTCACAACATTTCATGAATAGGATTTGATAAAAAAATGAAATAGACATCAACAATAGCTTAGCAATATCAACAAAAAGAAAAAAAAGTCAGTTGTAGCATCATGAATGGATCACTTTAGTCCAAAAATTGATAAAGTGAGAAATGATGATGTATGATTGCAGATTATATCATTTTAATTAGAAAAGGAGGAGGTGTAATATTGTGAGTGGATCGATCTTCTACCATGTTTCTAAATGATTAAAGATGTTGGAGAACTTCTAGCAAACCCCCTTAATCAAATAAACTTAGTGTCAAATCACAAGAATATCACTTTTACTATGAGTATGTAGTGTAGAAATTGTGGAGAGCCACTATAACTAGGCATGGAATAACATTAGTGATATTATATTCCCCTTCAATTAGTTGTATGTAAATGATGTAAGGAATTGGAGATGAAAATACAAATTATTTAAAAATATGATCATGTAAGCTCAATAAACATGTGGCAATGCCATAAATAACATCATGCAACAAAAAAGAAGAAGATAAGGCAAAAAGATATATAAGCATGAAAATCCATGTAAGAAGGGGTAACTATTTTCTTCTAATGTTTCCCCAATAGTGAGGATAATGGATAAATAATAATAGCCAAATGGTAGATAGAAACATGTGAAGAGGGTAAATGTTACTTTGATCATTGATGCACAATAGGCGAGTTTAACCATGGAGAGATACATATGCAATTGTAGTTGTAATAAACACAACTATGTAGTTGTAATAACTACCTAAGCAGACAATGTAATGATATATGTTCTAGCATCCCCCCCGTTATTACATTGTTCCTACAAATGCACCCTCGAAAACTTGAATTTCACTTTGCCAAGGGACCCCCTAAAGACTTACATAATAAAACTTGTTGATTACAAAACATATATAAATTATTGAGAAGATCTTCCTTTGAAGAAACAAATCCTAAATCAGGTGGAACTCCATCAATTTTCCTTGTGATCCTCAGAAGGGTGTAGCTTCGAGTTGAATTCCCAAGTTCTTAGGCTACCATTTTCTCGAACACATGAATTATTCGACAATCCATATTGAGCTCTATAAAAATATGGCTCCATCAAGTTGTTTGATGACCCTTAAAAGGGTATAATTATCAATCACAGTCTTCTAAACTCACTGGAAAACAATCCATATTGAATTCAACACCAAATCCCTTACATGTTTCCAAAAATCAAACTTCACAATGTATTCTTGAAATCCATTAGCATCAACAAAGAAAACAAGAAAGAAAAAACGCTTCTCATGCAAAACACCATATCAAAGTGAGAAGCTGACTTGATATGATGGAAATTCCTCCATCCTTCGATGCCACCAACCTCCAATGTGATGGCTCAAAGTACTAATCCACCAAAAATAGCACCAGAGGAAGTACAACCTTTGATGGAGGGGTAACATATACAATAGACTCTTGATCAATCACTCCATCGATAAACCCATACTTCAAAGCTTCCACTAGAGAAATGTAATTGTCTCTATCAATATCCTTACCTACCATAGGTAGACACTCTCCAAAAACCTAGTCAAGACAAATATGTGTAGCCATGATCAATAAATAACTGACCAATGTGAATCTCTAAACCACAAATCACCAATCACTCACAATCTCCATAATATGACATTAATCAATATTAACAAAATGAATAATAGCCATGACCAACCATTTGCATACATAAAATTCCTCAATACGAGTAGATGCAACCAAAACTATGATCTCATACTCTGAATGACTACATAAATAACTATGACAGACTTATAGGGATAGAAGAACCGTACCGTATAGATCACTCTTGTTCGAAGCACCACACTGTATAGATCACTCTTCTCCACACACATCAAGTACATTCAATTTCCTTCAAACTCCCACTTGTTCAAATCTTTAACTTCAAAATACCTACTGAACCAATCATTCCCTTTGGGATAAATCACTAGCAGTACTCACAATAGAACATCAACCCTTCACTCTCTTATCTTAAAGCCCATTCTCTAGAAATTACATGATCGATTATGTTTATGTTATCCAAAAATAGAGATCTGAATGATATAAATCATGTTAGGGGAAAGGACCCAATAGTTGAGCATGTTTCAATAGTTGTTATAGCTTTTGTTGATTTAATGCCCAATATTTTTAACAATATTGAACCAATAGTTGTGACTTTAAAGTTATTAGTGTTGATGATAACTACCAATAATTGAATAATATGTATTTCTTAGATCTAAAAAGCAACAAATCATGTGATGCTACATTAGCAGACAAATAAAACATGATTTAGTGCACATGTATCAGTGTCACTTTATTTTGGACTTTTTTGGACATCTCGACAAAAAACATGTTGATGTGGCATCATATTTGATGATGTGGCCCTGAAACCTTAGTTATAAGCAGGGGCATTGAAGCAAGCTGCTGTAAAAAAATGGGAATTTTTTGAAATTTCCATATAAAATTTTGAGAAAAGCGAAATTAGGGTGCTGAACTACCGGATCCTCTCCCCTAATATTCACCCGTGATATAAAGAATGTGAACTTGTTCACCAAATTGAAGGTCTTCGTGGTGGCATGGGTGAAAGGCGACCCACGATCCACAAAGCAAAGGAAGATGTCAGACAAAGAGAACAACACAAACCTGACCTAGACCAAGCGCATGTTCTTCATTTCTTTACCGCACCACACAATTCATTGAATCAAATTAATGTGGGTCTGAAAACTCTAAAATCAAACTGGATCGAAAGCTCCAACAAACGCCTTATTTCATGGTGTCTCTCGACCACAGACAACTTCTTCTTTCGCTCTTCTATTGCAAGTTTCAACTCTCCTTAAACCTCCATATAATTGGAATGCCAATCTACACATCATCTCAGCGCCCAACAATGGATATGAACACCTTTTCCTACACCTTTTAAATAAGATTTATCACACTAGTAGCAGATTTAAATGAACAAAAAACTCACATAATTCTCGACTGCTTCATTGACTTCAAAAACTAAAGCCAAAAATAATTTTACAACGGCTAAACATCATTACACCACCTCTATATTTATCACCTAAATTCATAAAACTCCATGCCATGATAGGATTTTCATATGATCAGATCAAGAAAGGGAAAACGTGGGTATTCTGCACACGAAGAGGAGATGCTCAACAACATCTTCTGCACAGTTGTGGTAGGAGATCTATCCACATCGAGCCTTCCCATCCCCCTCCTCTTCTAACGCCTCTTGTGGATACCAATTATCCATCGTAGAACTATCACGTGCCCACAGATTTTGCATGCTGTGATACCAAATGAAGAGGGTATATGCTACGTTGTTAATTGATGCATAGTAGGCGATTTTAACCATGGAGAGATACAGATAGAATTGCAGTTGTAATAACTGCCTAGGGGAGAGGACCAGTGGTTGTGCACCCTAACTTCGCGTTTCTAATTATCCTACGTGGAAATTTCAAATCACTCCCAATTTTTTACATCAGCTTACTTGGCAAGTCCCCTACTTATAACTAAGGTTTCAGGGTCACATCATCAAATATGATGCCACATCAGCATGCTTTTTGTCAAGGTGTCGAAAAAGGCCCAAAAAAAAAGTGAGATCAATACTTGTGCATTCACAACATGTTTTATTGAGCGCTGATGTGGAATCACATGATTGGTTGCTTTTTAGATCAAAGGAATACATTTTGTTTAATTATGGGTAGTCATCATCAACTCTAACTTTAAAGTCACAACTATTGGTCCAATATTGATAAAAATATTGGACATTATATAAACAACTACTATCACAACTATTGCAACATGCACAAGTCCTCTCCCCTAAATATACAATGTAATTATATACGCTAACAACATGTAGCATAGATATGTGTCATGTAAAAGGTGATCATGTAAATAAAAATATGTGGCATATAAGATTTAAGCAAGTAAGCATAAGAGAATGCAATGAAATATATAAGCATGTACAAGCATAAGCATGTATCATATAAGATGTAAACATGCAAGACAACATAAGGATGAGTTAAAGATATAATAGAATGTTAGTGTAATTATTATCAAAGAACATAAGGGAAGTGGCATAAAGAGGACGCACTCAAGTGGGTAAACAACTACAAGCACCATAGATAAAAACACCATGTGAGAGGCATACAAGTAGAAAAGATAAACAAATGAGAAACATACAAGTAGATAAGAGAAAAAATGTAAGACAAAATATAGAAGATGTGAGGATAATGTTGGGAATTAATAGGCACTTCCCCTTTAATCCTACATAGAGTGTTACAAGTTTTTAGATCAAATAAAATTTTAGCAATATAATGGTTTATAAACAACAATTCGAAAAAGAAACATTATGGATAAAGGAATAGACATGTGAAATAGAAGCACATCCTATAAGATTAGATATGTTGATATTATGTGGGAAAACCTTTTTAGGTAAAAATCTACCCTCTAAAGCACCACTCATCATGATGAGTCTTGAAATTGCCCTCTTTTTCCTATTTTAAGTTTTACATTTCTCATTAAACTTCCAATATTTTCAAGACATTATCCATACTTTTCTATTTATCCTAAGTATTAAAGCATTAAGAATGGTATATATTATATTGCTAAATGATTGTGTGCATTTGTGAATGTCTATAAAATGTGATTATGGTCATTAATGATTTAGAGATTCTTTTGTGGGAAACTAACCCTTGTGCAGCAAAGGACCAGCCACCTGCAGCAAAGGATGTATGTCGACCTACAACCAAAGGAATAATCACCTACAACAAAAGGTGCAATAGCCCATAGTTGAAGGAGGCAGTGATCGAATAGTGTGGAAATGGTTTATCTACAAATCATTCTTTTTCATTGATGTTGTCACAAGTAATAACTTGATAATTATGGAGATAATAAGATAATTTTTATAACGGTATATCATGGCTCATAAATAGAAATCATGTCATGTTTTGCACATTTCCAATTATAACTACCTTCTTTATGTTGCAAAGTCATAACAAGATTATGACACTCAAACCTCTGCCTGATTAGTTTCCTATTTTTTTTAGAATAGGAATAAGTCCTCTCCCTATGTTTGTGGATGAGTTGACATTTGTTTTTGTAGCATCAAAAATTGTCACCCTTGACAATTTCACACTAGGTTTAGCTCTCCCTATGTGCTTGGACCTAATTATTCATTTAATTTTCTTGTTTTATAAATATCTTCAAAAAATTAAAATGTGAGATTGAAAATAAATATTTAATATTTAACTTTGATGTTTAAGACCCTGACAAGGATGGGTTTGGACTAGGGTGCCCAATGCCTCTGTCCATCCCATTTTGGATAAAATTTAAATATGTCAGTGTCGGCATTTTAATATTCGAAAATCTAAAATTATTTGTCAGCTATTGGCATTTGATTTTTGAGAAATTAGAATAATTTCATAGAAATACAAATCATTTTCACCATTTTAATCCTAACATGTTTGATAAGGCAATTAAGAATATTTTTGAGCAATCAAGAGTAGTCAAGAGTAGAATTAACAGAATAGCAACAACATTCATTTCAATCAGGCATCATGTTATCCATGCATCATGTTTTTATGTGAGTTTTGTCATGTTTTACATTCATTTGTTTTGTGAGTACTAACACTTGTAGAACTTCAAATCAAACATCAATTTCTCCTTGAAGGTGATGAGTCTATGACTTCATCCCATAAAGTAATTCAAATTTGAGTGGTGAGTTGCAATCAATTGTCAATTATCACTTGTTTATCATTTAGCCTCTATCCAATTGAGGATAAGATCTATTTGTATATCATCATTACCGTTATGGAGGTAGAAATACCAAAATGGGGTTTGACTTAGGAAAGACCCTATATGGCACAACCCTTCCCCCTCTTTCATGTGTGTAGGTTACAAATCTAAAGTGAATTGGAGGAAGATTTGAAGACTAATTACTCATTAATGAATTCAAGCCCTACAATTCATCAAGTCAAGGAAAGTGGATTTTATTAGCAACAGACGAAGTTTCAACATTGATCCCAAAAGAGAAGAACTTGCAGATCAGGAGCAAAAAAATAGTGAAATCAAATCTTGAGTAGTTGCTACCCAATTAGGGTGCCCAACGCCCTTGTCCAACTGTTTTAGGTCAAAATTTATATGCCAAGTTCTTCTGTGTCTACCCTCTTCTATTTTGAACTCTATTTCTATTTGTAAATGTTTTGTGTTATCCAAAAATATCAACAATTTATTATATTTTCATAAATAACCTAGGAACATCATTGCATCATAAAATTCAATCAATTAACAATCAATTAATTAGATCAACATCACCCCTCCCATAGAGGATTAAAACCTTGATCCACCATTCTAACTCTTCTACTGAGGTTTGTAGGCAAGTGGATAATGAGATCATTTTTAATCTTCCCCATGATCATATTGGAAGAATTATGATTTAATACCTAGATCCCTTTTTTCAATCAAACAATTTATAAGTTGTTTAAAGTCCAGAATAATCAAACTATTTAGATCTTGTATATATATATGAGATCATGTATGAGCCAAAGATCTAGTGAGTAGTAGATTGTATTATCAACACTTTTATCAATCAATACTTTTGTGTGAGGGGGAAAATCATAGAGCGTGTAAACAAGATAAATGTAATGAAATAGAAACTAATCTAAATAAAAAACAATAAATCTAGATCTATTCCTTCAATCATGAAATGACTTTCTAATCTATTGAAAACACACAATGAAATCCTATGATTATCAAAATGAATTCAAAATAAAGGAAAGGTTATAATATCATGTTGAAGTGTGTTTGCAAGATGTCAAGTTGTTCATATCACTGTGAAGCCTCCATTGTTGCGTGTGAGAAGCTTTGATGCGATGCCTGTATTGATTGAAGAAATGTGTTGAAACATTTTCAATGTTGGTTATGATCTTGGTAGTACTTCGTTGTGCAAGATAGGTTGCTTCTTCGATCCTTTTTTGTGAGGAAAGAGGTTTGTTATATAGAATTTGTGATTTGAAATGGACGATCAGGATCACATAGTAGAATATCTTGATTGACAGTCGAAAGATTTTGAGAGGATTTAGATGGGCATAATCTATGCAAAATAGATTACATGATTAGTGTGATTGAAGAAATAGATTGAATAATTTGTGTGATTGGGAGATAGATTGATTAGTCATGGATATAGATTGATCAAACAAGAATTAGATTGATTAGTAAGGAATAGATTGAGAAATCAGGGGATCGTAATTTCCTCAATCAAGAAAGTGGTTGAAAATGATTAATTAATTGATTTAATTAATTCATTCATTTTGGAGTTGAACGTGCAAATCAAGTTTGACTTTTGCAAATAAAGTTGCATTAGTTTAATTTGATTTTTGATGATCTTTTGAATAGTTTATTCAAATTATTCAAATTTGGAGGGAAAGTGAGTTAATTAAATTATTATGATTTAATAATTTAATTGACTTAGGGGAATAAAGTGATTTAGCGATGCAATTAAATAATCTGTGTTATTTAACTAATCAGGATGAAATAAAGTTAGATTAGGAAAAGTTATTAAATAAATAAAATTTATTTAATTGGTCGAAACTGATGAAACGTAAATTAATTAAATAATGTCTTATTATTCAATTAATAGCAGAAATAGGGTTTTAAGACTTTATTAAATAAATGGAATTTATTTAATTAGTCAAAAAATGATGAAAAAAGCGAATTAATTAAATAATGCCATATTATTCAATTAATAGGAGAAATTAGGGTATTCGATGCACTTGATGTGAAGTGCAGTGATATTTGATGATAATGATGTTGATGATGTGAAAATGTCATTTAGTATGTGTGATAAGTGTTAGGTCAAATTTACATGTCTACATTTTGCCCCTCTTTGATACAAAGTATAGGTTACTTTGTTTCAAAGATTTGATGTTAAGATCAAGATTTTGAAAAAAAATTATCCCCCACTGTGCCCCAGTGGTTAGCAGAATGATGGTAGGACTCTATGCTGCCCCCTCGAGAGGTTGGTCGAAAAAGTTAGTTTGGAGGTCAGGCTCACGACACTATTTTATTTCAGCTCAGTTACATAGAGGACGAAAAATTAAGTCTATAGGTCCCTCGTTGCTTGTTCCAATGTTCTCGAGAAGTCCTAATTTGAATGTAGGAAGGCTCCCTAAGTAAAATTAGGGTTTCCTAAGTAAAAATTAGGGTTTTTGAGAGTTAAAATAGGTAATTAGTGTTCTAATTACCTCATTTGCACTTTGAGCCTATAGAGAATTCTTGCCTCTGGATTTCTCATTTTGTCAGTTGGGGAGCTATGGTGTTGATTCGGGGAGCCCCACATCGCGTAGACACGGTTCAAGAGTATGGATGGCCCACAAGCGTTGGTGCCCCAATATGTACCCTCTCGATTTTCATTTTCATCTTTTCATGTTCTTGTAATTAATGCTTAAAGTCCAACAAGTCAAAAGTGTAGGTTTTAGAGTTTGAGCGCTATTGATTTGGTTTTCTCGCAAATTTCCATTTTGAAACTAGCACTTTTGAGATAACTTTGTGCGCTTGACTTACTTTAGTGCCTTTGACTTACTTTTTCACTTTTGAAATTTTATTTTGCTATACATTTTTGCTTTTGAATGTTCTTCCTCGTTTTCTACGCTTTTGTTTTAGTTTTGCACTTTTACCAAACTTTTTTGCTTTTGATTTGTGCACTCTTGCCATTTCTCCTCACTTTTCAAAAAATCCTCACTTGCCTTTTTTCTTCACTTTTGCCAAAAACTTCATCACTTTTGCTACAAACTTTTAGCTTTTGATCTTTTTTGGAACCCTAAGTTTATTCATTTGTTTTCGTTTCATTTTGTGTGTTCAGAGTGAACCCCTAACATCGTGGGTTGAATGATTGTAAGTGGTCCTTAAACCACTGCAGTCGAGGGAGTGAACTCCTTGAGATCTATTTGATTTGATTACTGATTTTGATATTTTGGAGCGAGATTTTCTAGATGTAGTTGGGCTACGTCACATTTGTTACATGCCTCCCATTTGATGTCACATTGTGATGATGACCACGCTCATGGAGCGATGGCATTCAAAGACTTCCTCATTCCATTTACCTACAAGGGAGGCCACCATTACCCTCGAGGATGTGTGGAGGATTTTCTGCATACCTATCCATGGTGAGCTTGTTACATACTTTGTTCGACGAGGTATCCGCACTATGTGGTGTGTGCTTGGTGTCAAACGCTTGGAGGTTTGACAGTTTGAGATTGATTTATAGAGTTTGTTGGTAGTGCTCACCTTATTTTCCTTGTTCTTTTCAGTTTGGTTTTGGGGCTAGTTATTCCTGATAGGAGAGGTTGCCAGTTTCCTGTTGGATGGGGTATATGTATCAAGTAGATGTTTGAGCACATGAGACTAGATATGCATGGGGTCCATGTCTCCTCGCCCACCTATATAGATATATGCATGAGGTCGCATATCAGGGTGGGAAATCTATTCTTACGGTGTTTCTCTTTTACATGTGTGGGCTTGGGAGCACATCACAGTCACGTACCCTGATGATATATAGGATCGTACTGCTGGTGATTCATACTCTTATCGGTATGGAGATTTTTTACATTATACCTTGCCTAGGGAGCTTGCATACTAGCATCATGTATTTGATGATATGCCAAGTTTTATATGGAGATCATATATGGATTGTGATGCTTGGCTTGAGGATCAGGAGTAGCTAGTATACTGTTGACAAACCAGATGGTTGATTGGTCGCACTCACTCCCTTCTAGAGAAATATTTACCTGACAGAGTATGCAAGTAGTTTGGAGAGAGATAGGGCCAGTTTCCTAATGCATTTGACATTCGGTTCGGTCGGACCACTAGAGAGGTTTGTGTATGGGGTCATTGGGCTAACACATATGCTGCTATTGTTGTATTCATAGCTCTTGTCGGATGGGGTTGGCCAGTGGGTTTAGCAGATCCAAGTACCACTCCCGATTTTGATTAGTGGTGGGCATGATGTGTACCATTGAGATTCACAAATATTGGTGGTGATCTCCCAATTGGTAGGGAAGGCATTACAAGTCGACGCGGAGAGAGACAACGTCTTGATATTCTAGCCGAGTAGCTTGGTCGAGCCCGACAAGATGGTGCATAGGGTGGTCAGGGTGATCAGATGCCTCAAGTTCAGGGACAGGTTCTAGGTCCCCCTCCACTAGCTGGGGATGGAGGTGCACAGTTGGCTGCGGAGATAGGGAAACAATAGGTTGTAGAGGCACAACTTTCCATATTGACAATAGAGTGAGATGGCTTCAAAGTCAAGTGGGATACATAGATTGGGTTTCATCTCATTGCCGAGACATAATTGTAGGTCATCACCATAGAGAGGGATAGTCTAAGGAAAGAGCGTGATAGTCTTCACGCTAAGTGGGATCAGTTATTACAAAGGACTACATACTACCAGACTTTTTATGATGCTTTTGTTCCTCGTGCACAACGATGGTTGAGATTCAGAGAGCCTAGTGTTGCGGGTGGTGGTGCTGAGTCAGTGGTCATTCTATGACAGCTAGATCTAGATGGTGATCCGCAGCCTGGTCTATAGAGTCCTCCCTTTTTTACCAGGCAATATTATATATGTACTTGATCTTCATGATGTTTATTGCTCAAAGACTTCATATTGTAGACATAATTTTGTATATAAATTCATCGGCACGGTCGAGGCCTCGTATATATGTATTATTTTCTATTATCCTATCACACTTGTTTCATTGATGATGATGTACTGTGATATTCTCCTTTTTTATGATATATATGAGATATACCTTCTTCAATCTGGCTTCATTTATATGTGATGATCATGGATGATGATGTATGATGATGTATGTTTATATGTGTTTTTGTACTCTTTCTTATGTATGCATATGATGTGGATGGATGGATCATATTTTATATCAAATGATGTTTTATTATGCATGTGATGATGTTGATATATGATGTATGCATGATATATGATATATGCTGGATGTATGCCTTATTATCATCATGATTTGTATTAACAACATTGCAGATGTAGTATGGATATGGTACTAATGATATTGTGATGCAGGATGGATGTTAGTTAGAAGAGATATTTGATGGTAGATAGAAATTTGATGTTGTTAGTACTGATGAGTATTGCTTTCGCTTTTCTTGGAGGTTTGTATTTTGAACAATCCTATTTGATGCAACAAATAGATATGATGCACCAGGTTATTAATGACCAAGGTGACTTTGTATCCATTGTGTGGACTTTGACTGAACATACAAAGAATATTCTTGTTCATACTAGATATACGAAAACTTTGTTTAAAGTATAGGGTTAGGTTGTGTTTAATACTTTTTAGACCATTTACATAGAGAGGCATAGAATACCTAACATGCAACTGCTTCATGAATTGTCATAAAAAAAATTCCATACACTCAATAAAGCAAGTATTCGCCATGGTAGTATTGCAAAAAAATGTCTTACAAATAGAAAACCAAAATGACGCTCAATTGCCCCCATTCCTTCTTATCTAAATCCTTGTGGACATCCTTGAGAGATCCTGGGAATGAGTCAATAAAATAAATCATAAAACTAAGACTATAAAAAGATAAAAACAAAGTTGCAGTATCACTTTCCATATCTATTTGAGGTTTTAGGACTATTATCCATTGTTGATCATGTCTATCGTAGGAACGGATTCATTAAGGCATATCTTAGGATGTTGGTGAATTGTCAAAAGATATGTAGTCAATATTTTGGCATTGTTTTTGTTTGTTTGCGATCAAATCTTTGCGATTGTTTCCTTGAAAGTTCTAGGCTTTGATGTTTGCTCTATTTTTTTTGTCTATTTTGTCAAAGGGTGAGTGTGACAATTTGTTTATTATGGATGATGTTTTATTGCAGATAGGTGATGACAAAGATAGTATTTTTGGAGCTTTTTCAAATGTTTTTTGGATTTTTTATTTATTCTAATGTTGTTCTTGGTTTTTTTAGGGAACTAACCTAGGGCCTTGGGGGCTCATCAAAGATAAGCCTTTCCTACTTTGTACACGCAGAGACCACGTAGTTTGACCGGTTGACTTAAAGCATAAACTTGTTTTTGGGATTTCAAACAAAATTGATAACTTAGACTGATATTCCACTTCCATTTCTAGAGGATATGTTGCGGGAAATCTACTTGAACTAGCTATGAGGTTCAAGCAAATGTTGATATCTTAGAATATTTGAGTGAAGGAATAATCCAACGATGTTTTTTTTTAATGTTTTTCGACTATTTTTTTTATTTTTGTTGTTTTCTAGATGTTTTTGATTTTGTTGTTTTTCAAATGTTTTTGATTTTCAAAATTTTGGCCATGATAGGATGCATAAAGATCTAATCCACAACCAGTTTTGGGAAGTTTCCCCTAGTTGGAGACAAGACTACCTTCCTTAATCAGTAACAAGCCATGGTTGGACATGTTTTATTATGAAATGAATGAGTGAATGCTTCAAATAGTATCGATAGATAATGATGCAGGTCTTATTCAACATAGCGCTTGTTCGCTAGGTTTTCACTACAATACATGTTCTATGAGTGCCACAAAGTGGTTTTCACTCAATGAATGTTTCATTTATCTTTACTTATTTTCTTGCTTTTTTTATGTTTTTAATTTTTTTTATCTTTTCCATTTTTTTGGATAGTAGGGCATGGAAAATCTATGTTGGATAGAGAATTTGGAACATATTTCTTGGATGTCTTGATTCTTGAATGGGGTTCTATTGTCTGTTATTATCATTTGGGGAATTCCATACTTACAAATCAGATAATTCAAAAGTAATTTTGATATCCATTTTCCAATGATGTAGGTCAATGGAATTTCCTCTATCCATTTAGTGAAATACTTTGTTGTTGTGATAATAAAATTGTGCCCGTTAGATGAAGTAGGTGAAATCTTACCTACCAAGTATAATCCCCATTGTGAGAAAGGCCATGGTGTTGTGATGGGTCTCAACTCCTATGTCGGTGCATGAACAAGGTCACTATGCTACTAACATTAGCGACACTTTCTAGAATACTGAATGCATTCTTGTTCCATGGAGGGCTAGTAATACCCTATTTTGAATAGTTTTGGGACTAGGTTAGGTCTGCTAGAGTGGGACCCGCAAACACCTTCGTGTACCTCTTGTAAGGACATTTGTGATTCTTCTACGTTAATACACCAGAGTAACATACTATGTAGACTACGACGATATAGGGTATCTCCTAGGATTATAAAGCAAGAAGTTCTACAGGTGAAGGTTTTTTTTTGAGTGGTCATTAGGTCAAAGGTGTCTTGGTACCATGGGGAGTTAGGACCAACAAAATCAAACACTAGTTTTGATTCTAGGATATCGAATGCAGGTACGAGCAGTTGTTCTATGAGGAACTCATACTTAGGAACATTTTGTGGAATATCAAGTAGTGAGCCTATTATTGCCATTGCATCAACAACTCTGTTGTTGATCTGAGGATTTTTTTCAAAGGTTATTGTGAAAAAATATTCCTTGAAGCTATCCACCATCCTTTTATATGGCATCAACTTGTCATATTTTTTCTGGTACTCATCATTCACCTGTCTAATCAATAGTTGAGAGTCTCCAAAGACCTGTAGCTCTTTTATTCTCCATTTAATAGCCATTTTGAGCCCTGTGATTAAAGGTCCATACTCTGAGATATTGTTCATGCATGGGAAAGTGATCCTATATGCCTTGGGTATACTATCTCCTTGTGGTATGAGAAATAGAATACCTGCTCCAGAGCCATGTTGAGTGTGGGACTTGTCAAAGTATAAAGTCCAATGACCTATATGTTTTGTCATTAAGATAATTTCATTGGGAAAGTCCACTGTGAGAGGCTTATGATCATCTATGGGTGCTTTTTCCAACTAGTCTTATATGATATGTCCCTTGATGGCTCTTCTATCCACATATCTCTATATCAAATTCACTCAGAATCATCACCTATTTGGCAATTCGACCTGTTAAGGATGCTTTTTCTAGTAGGTACTTTAGTGGGTCCACTTTAGAAATCAATTTTACCTTCCTATTTAAGATGTAGTTTCTTAGCTTTTATGTCACAAATATGACTGAGAGACATGCTCTTTCTATGGGTGAGTAGTTCAACTTGTATCCCACTAGTGTTCAACTGATGTAGTAGATCGCTCTTTCTTTGTTATCATCATCTAGTTGGGCTAGGAGAGCTCCCAATATTGCTTGTGTGGTAGATATGTAGAGTACCATTTCCTTGTCTGGAATAGGCGGCATGAGTACAGGAGGAGTAAGTAGTTACTCCTTGACTTGCTAGAATGCTTGGTCACATCTCCCATTCCACTTGACGGTGATGTCCTTATGCAGGAGATGAGTGAAAGGGTGACATTTGTCTACCAATTGTGCGATAAATTTCCTGATGGATTGCAACTTCCCTTGTCAACTTCTTAGGTGTTTTAATGTCTTTGGTGGAGGAATCTCTAGTATAGCTTTTACTTTTGCAGGATCCACTTCAATCCCCCTTTTTGACACTATGTACCCTAACAAATTTTTGTATGTTACTCTAAACACACACTTCTTAGGGTTGAGTCTAAGATTATAGTGTTCAAGCTGATAAAACACCTTTGTAAGATTGGTCAAGTGATCCTCCCTTTTGATGGATTTTGCTAGAATGTCGTCCACATAATCTTCCATGATTGTATGTACCATATCATGGAAGATGATCATCATTTCTCTTTGATATGTTGCTCCTGCATTCTTTAGACCAAATGGCATTACATTCTAGCAGAAGGTATCCCAAGCACAAGTAAATGTTATTTTGTGTTGATCATCTAGAGATATTTTTATCTGGTTATATCTGAAGGAACCATCCATTAAAGATAGCATCTCATGCCCTACTGTTAGATCCATAATCATGTCAATACTTGGAAGGGGGATTTCATCCTTTGGACAGGCTTTGTTCAGGTCTCTAAAGTCTATGTAGATCCTTATGCCCCTGGTAGGCTTTGACACTAGTACTAGATTTGATATCCATTCTGGATAGTTGATGGGTCTAATGAATCCCACATCTATTAACTTCTTTACTTATTCTTTTACCAATAATGCTATTTGAGGATGCATTTTTCTAAGTTTTTTCTTGATAGGATTTGCTCCAGGGGAGACGGCCAAATGGTGTACCACTAGTGTTGGATATAGTCCATGCATATATGCATAGGTCCACGTAAATTTTACCTTCCTCTCATTGATGAATGTTGTGAAGTTTTCTTTCTCCTCAGTATCAAGCGATGTCACATGGTATGTTATCTCTGGGTCTTCTGTTGTGCCAACATTTATGGACTCTGTTTCTTCTACCAGGAGTATTGATTTTTCTTGATATTCTAATATGGGGAGATTGAACCTTCCATCTTCGGGTGCCTCGGGGAGATTTTCATTGTCAGATGCATCCATTATTTTCTTCTTTTCAGGATCCGATAGAGCCACATTATGGTCTTCTCTAGGGGATCAAATTTTTTATTTTTATGTTTTCTCTTTCATTTTTTCCACTAGAAGATTCAATCTCTCCACTAAAATATGCACCTTGTTCGAGCTCCATGACAAACCCTACTTTGTGATCCCTTGCTAGTATGTCTATTTGAAGTCCCATAAACTCTATGATTACTTCATCATTTTGGAATTGATTCAGAATAGGTGTATGTTTTTGTTGGTCCCAATCTATCAATTGTGGGTAGTAGAGGGGTAGGCTATCATCATTATATGCAAAGCTTACGGAGGTTGTCGAAATAGTGATTATGGCTCTGGTATCTTTCTCCCATTGGGTGTCTAGGTCATCATTACTAGAAGTGGGGGAATCATATCCAATGATAAAGGAAGGGGAATCCCATTCGTATTCATTAGAATCCATTTCAAAATAATAATAGATATTGGGAATGGTTTTGATAAACTAGAGAAGGAACCTATCGATGCTAAATTTGTCGAATAAGTCTTTGATGGGTAAATCATTTTCCATGATATGGTAGATATCTAGTGCCCTAATGCTAGCAAAAGTTTCTTGTTTCTTAAAAGAGGTTAGTCTGGCTTTTGGAGTAACCATGTCTTTTGGCTCATAACCTAGTCCCATATTTTTCTTTCTCTGTTCCATTATGATAGGATCCCATCAACCTTGTTTGTGTAGCCCAAGGCCACCTATTCCTTGATATCCCATTTTTTTAGCTAATTGATAACCTCTACTGTTAGGATCAATTAGAATGGGTTGTGGCTTTTCTGGTTCTTTTTGGTCCTCCTTGTAAATCATGGATGAGAAGTCCTCTTTGAATCTTCATCTTTCATATCCCCCCACTTGGTGAAAATTGTGGGTTTGGCCATCGTTTGCACTGTCTGAGCATACTTGATCTCTTTCGGACCTCCATAGACTATGGGTGTTGGTGGAAGCATGTCGATGTAGAATGCTTGGTTGAAGTGGTAATTTCGATTACCCTTGTCTAGTACTTGAACCTTGGTTTCCATTTTTGGTTGCTCACTTGATGTGTCTTGGTTGAGGTTGATGGTAGCGTGGAAGGGTCAACATATGAGAATGAATGGAAGGATATGTCTTTGCTAGGTATGTGTTGGATTTTATTATACTTCTCCAACTTTGCACAAAAATGGAAGGATTCAGGATTGACATATAAGGTCACCTATTTTCCTTCATGGGGGAACTTTAGGCATTGGTGAAAGGTCAATGGTACCACTTATAATGCTTGGATAAAAGGGTGTTCTTGGAGGAGGTTATACAGTAACTCAAGGTCAAGTACTTGACATGTAGTTTCTATGATGGTTGGCCCTATCTGCACTGGTAACCTGACTTTTCCTTATGAATTCCTTTTAAGGTCATCATAGGCCCTTATAGTAATACTCCTTCCTTTTTCTATCACATCATTAGAATACCCCAACTATTTGATGAATTTTAAGGTACAGATGTTTAGACACTAACCATTATCTATCAACACTCGCTTGACCATATTTTTGTGAACAACAACCTCTAGGTAGAGAGATTGGTTGTGGAATGTTCTTTGCAGAAGATCTTTCTCAGAAAAAGACTAAATGATTGTTGTCCATAATTTTTCCAACCATGGTTTGGAACTGACTAGGATCGAGGTCATTAGGGACTGATGCTTCCAATGGAATATCTCCCTATGTGCAGTTTCATTTTAGATGTTCTCCAGTTCTTCTGTTTCAGGATCCGATCTCACATTAGTCTAGGGGACAAATTTGTTTATTTTTATGTTTTCCTTTCATTTTTTGTAGAAGATTCAATCTCTCCACTAAAATATGCACCTTGTTCCTACCCGATACCCTACTTTGTGAGCCTTGAGGTCTATTTGAAGTCCCAACTCTATCGTTCATCATTTTCCATTCTTCATCCAGAATAGGTGTATTTTTGTTGGTCCCAATCTATCAATTGTGGGTAGTAGAGGGGTAGGCTATCATCATTATATGCAAAGCTTACGGAGGTTGTCGAAATAGTGATTATGGCTCTGGTATCTTTCTCCCATTGGGTGTCTAGGTCATCATTACTAGAAGTGGGGGAATCATATCCAATGATAAAGGAAGGGGAATCCCATTCGTATTCATTAGAATCCATTTCAAAATAATAATAGATATTGGGAATGGTTTTGATAAACTAGAGAAGGAACCTATCGATGCTAAATTTGTCGAATAAGTCTTTGATGGGTAAATCATTTTCCATGATATGGTAGATATCTAGTGCCCTAATGCTAGCAAAAGTTTCTTGTTTCTTAAAAGAGGTTAGTCTGGCTTTTGGAGTAACCATGTCTTTTGGCTCATAACCTAGTCCCATATTTTTCTTTCTCTGTTCCATTATGATAGGATCCCATCAACCTTGTTTGTGTAGCCCAAGGCCACCTATTCCTTGATATCCCATTTTTTTAGCTAATTGATAACCTCTACTGTTAGGATCAATTAGAATGGGTTGTGGCTTTTCTGGTTCTTTTTGGTCCTCCTTGTAAATCATGGATGAGAAGTCCTCTTTGAATCTTCATCTTTCATATCCCCCCACTTGGTGAAAATTGTGGGTTTGGCCATCGTTTGCACTGTCTGAGCATACTTGATCTCTTTCGGACCTCCATAGACTATGGGTGTTGGTGGAAGCATGTCGATGTAGAATGCTTGGTTGAAGTGGTAATTTCGATTACCCTTGTCTAGTACTTGAACCTTGGTTTCCATTTTTGGTTGCTCACTTGATGTGTCTTGGTTGAGGTTGATGGTAGCGTGGAAGGGTCAACATATGAGAATGAATGGAAGGATATGTCTTTGCTAGGTATGTGTTGGATTTTATTATACTTCTCCAACTTTGCACAAAAATGGAAGGATTCAGGATTGACATATAAGGTCACCTATTTTCCTTCATGGGGGAACTTTAGGCATTGGTGAAAGGTCAATGGTACCACTTATAATGCTTGGATAAAAGGGTGTTCTTGGAGGAGGTTATACAGTAACTCAAGGTCAAGTACTTGACATGTAGTTTCTATGATGGTTGGCCCTATCTGCACTGGTAACCTGACTTTTCCTTATGAATTCCTTTTAAGGTCATCATAGGCCCTTATAGTAATACTCCTTCCTTTTTCTATCACATCATTAGAATACCCCAACTATTTGATGAATTTTAAGGTACAGATGTTTAGACACTAACCATTATCTATCAACACTCGCTTGACCATATTTTTGTGAACAACAACCTCTAGGTAGAGAGATTGGTTGTGGAATGTTCTTTGCAGAAGATCTTTCTCAGAAAAAGACTAAATGATTGTTGTCCATAATTTTTCCAACCATGGTTTGGAACTGACTAGGATCGAGGTCATTAGGGACTGATGCTTCCAATGATTTTTGAATATCTCCCTATGTGCAGGTGACAATTTTAGCAGTTCTAGGATTGAGATTAAGGCAAGAGTCTTCTTCAACTTTTCTACAATGTTCTAGTCATTTGATGACTTAGTTGTGGTTTAGGCGGGGCTCCTTGTATTCCAAATCTCCCTCGATGGGTAGTTACATTATAGTTTTTGTCTCCACCTCGTATAGTCACTAGATTTTCCCTATTGTCAGCAACTTACGAGAGGGTTCCTAGAACTATGTCACTGTAGGTATAGTTAGCATTGCGGAAATCTTGGTCCTTTCCTTTGTCATTCCTTTTATTATGGTTTGGGATTGGACTTGCGCATATTTGAAGGTCCTTGTTTTTGGGATGCTGTTCAACATCCACTTCTCCTTTGTCTATCAAGTCTTGGATGAGGTTTTTGAGTCTCATACAATTGTTTGTTTTGTTTCCTTTGACTTTATGGAATTCACACAAGTCTTTATCATTATACCATGGTGTCTTGAAGCTAGGCTCCTCATAGTTTGGGCGATCATTGACCTTGATGAGGTTTTGTTGCACTAGTTTATGCATGATTGTTTCAAGTGACTCTCCTAGTACCGTGCACTGTCTCCTTGGTTGATCGCATTGCCTTTGTTTCCCTCCTTGATTTGTTTGTTGGTTGACTACCTGATTGTTCTTGGGATAGGTAAATTGGGTGTTTTGTGTACTATTCAAAACATAGCTTTTTTGTGCCACCTATGGTTTTTTTTGAGGTGTGTTTTGTGCATTCCATAGTGCTCTAGCATAAACTATTCCATCATTTCTAACGTTCTTGTTCTTGGCCCAGAATTTAGGTTTCTTGTTTGAACTAGAAGGACTATCTCTCGGGTTGTTTATCTTGATCACCCTCTTGCTATGAGGGACCTTTTTAGGTGTAGTCCCTTCTCAATGGCTTCTTCAAATTTTGAGGGACATAACATGGTAAATTGGTAGTTGAATTTTGATTGGACATTTGAAATGAATATGTCAACTAGCTCCTTGTCGAGAATAGGTGATTTTCATTGACTAGCCTTATGTAGCCATTGTTGAAGGTATGAGGTGAAAGTTTTTCCTTGAATTTGCTTAATTTTGTATAGATTCGTGATGGTAATGTCTTGCTCTATGTTGAATGAGAAGTGTGTTATGAATTGGGTAGATAGTTCATCAAAGCTTTTTATTCCCAGTTGTAAATGGGAAAACCACTCCATAGCATGACCAAGAAGACTTCGCGGAAAGAGCCTCATGAGATAGGAGTCATTATTTTGTACTTCCATGCATGCTACTAAAAATTCTCGTATGTGCTCCACTGGATCTCCCCTTTGTATTTGTCAAACTTGGGTATTTCAAAATTCTTTAGAAAGGGAAGCATAGTAATGGAACAATCAAAGGGAAATGGACATATCTCGAAGGGTATAAGTCTCCTTTTGTATTCCTACCTGCATGTTTGCTATCTTTTGTTTCAATGCTTCGATTTGTAGTTCTATCTCTATTTTTGGTACCTTTTTTTACAAATCTTGTGTGTAATAGCCTTTTTTTCCTACCATGCTTTGGTCATAGATTGGGTATTGTGAAGGTACACGACCTTGGTAGCCATGTTGGGTGGAAGGAGGGTTAACTCCTTGTTGAATGTAAGGAGGATTGGCTCCTTGTTGAAGGTAAGGAGGGTTAGCTCCTTGTTGAATGTAAGGAGGGTTAGTTCCTTGTTGGATGTAAGGAAGGTTAGCTCCTTGTTGTTGGGGTGAACTATACTAGAGATTTTGTTGATGGTACATTGGTGAGTTACCTTATTGGTGAGTTGTGGTACACCTTGTTGTTGGTATGAACCATGTTGAAGGTTTCCCTAATGGTGCATTGGAGGGTTACCTTGTTGGTTAGACGACTGAAGAAGGGTGCCTTGTGACACACCTTATTGTTGGGATGGACTATACTGAAGGCTTCCTTGATGGTACATTGACGGGTTACCTTGTTGATGGGATGACTGAAGAAGGGTGCCCTATGACACACCTTGTTGTGACAAATTGTACTAAAGGCTTACCTGATGGTGCATTGGTGGGTTACCATGTTGATGGGATGACTAAAGAAGGGTGCCTTGTGGCACACCTTATTGCTGGGATGGACTATACTAAAGGCTTCCCTGATGGTGCATTGGAAGGTTACCTTTTTGATGGGATGACTGAAGAAGGGTTCCCTGTGGCACACCTTGTTGTTGGGATAGTGTTAGTGTTTGGTAGCTTCAGGAGATATTTTCTCCTTAATTCAAGGTTGGTCAGCCTTCTTATTGCAACTTATATTTTATATTATTTTCATCTAAGGGAGACGACCTAGATGAAAAGTCACCTTGCTTTGTATATATACAAGGTGAAGTTCATCCATTCAAGACATCAAGTCATTCTTATTTTCACATTCTTTCAAGAAGGAGTAGCAGACCATCTTGTAGTAGCAGATCGACTTCAAGAAGAAACATATTTTTTGCATCAAAGGATAGGTGCAATTAATTCATTGTATCAATTCTCTGTTGAGAAGGGTCTGATTGTAAAGCAGTATTCTGCACTTTTATATGATATATATGAGATATTATTTGCTAGATTTTTCTCCCTCGAGTAGGAGGGTTTTCCTAGGGTAAATTGTTGTGTTCTTTGTGTCATGTGTTGCATTTTTTGATTGCTTACATTTCTGATCCTAAAAATAACATGGTATCAAAGTGGGTCTAAGAAAAGATCTAATTATAATTGTTAGGCAATCTGAAGGAGTTTTAGTCTAGGAAAAGCTATGGATTGAGTTTGAAAAGAGAATTTAATTTCTACAGAGCAGATCTAGTCGCTATTAGGAGTCATTGGTCTTCAAATTGGCTGCACATTGATTGGATAATATTCAGACACTCAACCCTTATGAAATTGCATGAATTAAGAGACTATATCAGAGGCAGTGAAGGATAGGGATAGAAGAATATCTCATGAACAACAGATTATTTATAAAATTCATTCTCTATGAATCAGACAATCTCTGGTTGGTGCTAAGAAATCACATATCAAGTGTGGCAAAGTGTGCGTAAGGATGGGGCAGTTCGAAGATGGTTATCCAACAAAGTCACACACCCCTGCATTGTCCACTAATGAGGAAACACCATTCTCCATGATCCCTGGTTCAACAAGGAGTCTGCATTTCATTGACATAAAGGGATGAGCTTGGACTTCGTGGTCCTCTTCCACTGCATATTATTTCATTTGAACAACATTGCGATCGCTTCAACTACAACGGAATTGAATTATCAATAGCTGCAAATGAAATAAGTGTGACGGAGATTCTAAGGGAAGAAACTTCTTTTGCTTGGTGAATGATGTGTCAACACCTACCCATGATTCTCTAGGAAGGTCAGAGCCTTAACTCTTGGGTCATCATGGCATTGAGGTCCCTGAAATTTGTAGGTTCGAGTGAAGGGACCTATGTTTCCTGAAAATTAAATGGGACTCCCATGTAGTGGGCACTTGCAGCATTCTGTGTGTGAACATTATATACAATCATGATCAATTATTGCAGAATCTTGCAGCAGATCTGAATCTTTAAGTGCAAAGATCAGGAAAGAACGATTAATGGATTGTGAGGAAGATAGACAATAAAGAGATAAGTATTTCATAATATTGAATAATGTTTTTTTTGGTTATTAATTCATGTAATAACATTGGAATAGTGAATCGTGTATGCTTCTAGCATTGGTATTTCTCTTTGGGATAGTTTAGTTCTATGAACTATTAATAAACTCTCAAAATGCTTTTAGGACGAACCAAGGAGCATAAGGATGATGGGAGATTGCATTCAAGGGAGGAAGAGCTTGATGCATCCTATGAGGAAGTCATGCAGGTTGAAGAATGGAGACATAGCTTGCTACCATGGGACTGAGTTGGTGGCACATAACTGGAGACATCTCTCGAAGAGGAAGAACCTATTCAGGTTGTCATTGCGATCAATTTCTTCGAAGAGGAGGAATTAACTTTCAGAGGGAGTTTGACAAACCAATAGAGGCAACCTTGGATGAGGAGGTCAGGAGGTTGATGCAAGAACTTGGAGCTTCAAAGGGAGTCACATCATCATGAAGATCTGTTGCAATGTATATTTCTCTGTGACGGAGAAGTATGAGGTGAAAGCCCTTGTAGTGTATATTTCTCTATGACAGAGAAGTATGAGGTGAAAGCCCTTGTAGTGTATATTTCTCTGTGATGGAGAAGTATGAGGTGAAAGCCCTTGTAGTGTATATTTCTTTGTGATGGAGAAGTATGAGGTGAAAGCCCTTGTAGTGTATATTTCTATGTGACGAAGAAATATGAGGTGAAAGCCCTTGTAGTGTATATTTCTTTGAGACAGAGAAATATGAGGTGCGAGCCCTTGTTCATCTCTAAGACTAAGATGAGATGTCATGTTGAGAGACTCTGTGATGAACCCTTTGTACTTGTGTTTTTCCACACATGGGAGTAGCCATGGTGGACGTCATGTTGAGAGACTACATGATGACATCACGTTGAGAGACTCCGTGATGGGAACTTGTTCATGTGTTTCTTTCCACACATGGGAGTAGCCATGGTGGACATCATGTTGAGAGACTCCATGACGACAATACGTTGAGAGACTCCATGACGACATTACGTTGAGAGACTTTGTGATGAACCTTTGATCTTTCCACAAATGGGTGTAGCCATTGTGGGCGTCATGTTGAGAGACTCCATGAAGTAGATATTTGGAAAATATCTCCCTAGCTAAGAGGGAGTGTTAGTGTTTGGTAGCTTCAGGAGATATTTTCTCCTTAATTCAAGGCTGGTTAGCCTTCTTATTGCAAATTTTATTTTATATTATTTTCATCTAAGGGAGCCGACCTAGATGAAAAGTCACCTTGCTTTGTATATATACAAGGTGAAGTTCATCCATTCAAGACATCAATTCATTCTTATTTTCACATTATTTCAAGAAGGAGCAGTAGACCATCTTGTAGCAGCAGATCGACTTCAAGAAGAAACATATTTTTTGCATCAAAGGATAGGTGCAATTAATTCATTGTATCAATTCACCCTTGAGAAGGGTCTGATTGTAAAGCAGTATTCTACACTTTTATATGATATATATGAGATATTATTTGTTGAGTTTTTCTCCCTCGAGTAGGAGGGTTTTCCCAGGGTAAACTATTGTGTTCTTTGTGTCATGTGTTGCATTTTCTGATTGCTTACATTTCTGATCCTAAAACTAACAGATAGACTATACTGAAGGCTTCCCTAATGGTGCATTGGAAGGTTACCTTTTCGATGGAACGACTGAAGAAGGGTTCCCTATGGCACAGCTTATTGTTGCGATGGAATATACTGTTGATTAGGAAGGGGACCATATGGCCCACCTTGTTGATGGTACTGTTGTGGAAATTTCCCTTGTTGAATTGATACATTTTGGGAAGGGTCAATATATGATGTGTTTTGAGGCACATATTGTCTTTGTGGAGGATTGTTTCCTTGTGGTATATATTGGGATGGACCTCCTTGGTATTGTTGAGCCACTACTACTTGTTTGATTTGAGTTGGTTTTCTATACAAGGGGTTTTCTATGGGTTGACCATTGTTTTGTGAGAATACAGGTGACATGTCTGGAATCTTCATGAGTTTGGATATCTGTCTCACTACTGAGTTATCCCCCAAGGGAATAAGATTAGGTTCTTTGAGATCTACTACATTAAAGTCTATTGGTAATCTAGCGCCACTTTGTGCTAACTTAAAGAAGTAAGAATTTGGGTCCTTTTTCAATAATTTTTCCATTAGTTTGAGCACTTTGGGGTTGTTGGACTGTTAAAATAGTTCCTCATAATTATTTCCTCCTCATTATCCACCTCTTCTATGGCCACTCCTTGTGGGTCCTGGTTGGATTGTTCTATCGCTTCTTGTCATTTGCGGTTTAACTCCTCACTGAATGTTGCTCTATACGTGGGTTTATTTTGGGTTGTTTCAAGGTCACTTGGCCTATAGTTCATGGTATTTTTTGGTGGGATGTTGGTGTTGTTCTTGTTTTCTTCCATTTTCTTCCTATGTTGTGATCTTGTAGTTTTCATAAATAAATGCCAAACTTTTGTGAGTGTTTTCATGACTCCTAGCTACAGAAAAAAAATGCTTTTCTTTTTTGTGGATTTTCTATTTAAGGAAAATGAAAATGCTTTTTTTTTTGAATTTTTTGTTTTAAGGAAAATGAAATTGATTATATTTTTTTGGAATTTCTATTGAAGATCTAAGGGTGGTTGGCCCATTGAAAAGCGTAAATATAAATGGTCTAGTCGATTTTGATAGGTGTGATATCTTCTCAAGATGTACCCTTTGGAAATATTTACAGTAGGACGACTCTTTGAAAGTTAGAATATGGATTTTCGTTTGAGGATTTTTTCTCTTTCCAGAGATCATGAAGGATGGATATCTATTGCCACGCAAGAGGTGGTAACATAGGTCTTTTGACTGCTAGGTTTTCTTTCTCTTCCTCTTAATCCAAGATGTTTGTTGTGTTTCTCCACTGGTTGGGTGTTTCATTCTTAAATATGAAGGTCCTTAAACTGCTAATGATATCGGTTTGTGCACCTTCAATGTGTGTGCGACTTGGTTGTAGGATTGGTGCTACAAGGTTCGATTGTTGAATTGGAGCAATTGGTCGCCAAATGGTCATATGGTGAAAGTGTGGATGTTTTGATATGGTTTGTTATGAAGCTCAAGACCCTGAGGTTTGAGTGTTGTTTTGAGGTGACACTATTCTTGGAACTCAAATTTTTGGGAGGCCTAGATTGATCTCACTTCTCCTTCTAGAGGATATGTTGTGGAAAAGCTTACTTGAACTAGCCTTGAGGTTTAAGGAACTATTGATATCTTAGAAGTGCGAGTGAGGGAATAATCCAGGTTTGTTTGTTTTGATTCTAATTTCCAAAAGTAGGATGGAATGTTGAGAATGGATGAAGGACTATATGACTTATCTGGGTTTTCAATTATTTCATTCTAACAAGGATCCTATAAGCAACTTTAGATCATCTTTCTGATTTTCAGAAAGATAGAGCAAAAGTGATGTGTTTTTAGCAAAATTTGTAGATTATGAGCAAAAGTGGCCAAATTTATCAACTACGGCCTAAAATTTGTCAAGTGCATTGGTTTCCTATAAGCAAGTGTGAGTTAAAATGTCAAGTGTTGCCTATGTATATTTTTGTCCAATGTGGTTAGTTACTCAGTCAAAAGTGACTTTTTCTGGTAAGTGTGACCAATTTTGGATCAAGTGTGCTAGAAACAGTAGTAGAAGTGGCCTCTATGTAAATTGGTTTTCCAGCTTTAGTATTTTGGTAGCAATGTTGATGTTATTCTTGCAATTTTTGGACGTTTTGATATGTTTCAAGATGTGGCAAGTGATACAACAACTTTGACTGACTCAAAAAGCATGTACTTGTGTGACCTATATGTCTATGGTTTTAAGTTGTGAAATCATGATACCCAAGCCATAGTTTCCAACATTTACTTTGAGCCAATGTAGCCTGAAATTAAATCTTGAGTATTTGGAAACCTTTAAGGAGATCCTTCAAGAAGTACAAATATAGGGATTCTCTTAAAAGCATACACTAAGTCAAAGGGTTTGTGATTCAACCATCATGTTTAGTGTTTGTTTCGATATGTTCTTTTTAGCTCAAGCACGATGTTTGATGTAAAAATTTGTTTTGAATGCTTTTGGAAAGTTTTACATAAACAAACATTAAGACCCTAGAGATAGAAACCATCCTTTTAGGTAGGCTTGCCTTATGCCCCAAAGGGATGATTTTACATGCAACTTATAGCGCAGGCCTGAAGTTGGACATGGAAAGTAACTTCTCAGAAGTAAATTCTGATGCACCACTTTCAAAGAATGTTTTTGGATAAAAGGGTAGCTTCTAAAAACATTGGTTCTTAGTCATGTTTTGGGATTATTATTTTTGGATCTCTATACATGTGGTGTTTTGCTTAATTAAGAGGCCTCCTAGCCCTTGTGGGTTTTTACGTATCACACGGATACTAGAGGAGATTGATGTCAGTATAGAAAAACAACACCCAGTGGGTGATGCAATTTCCTTACACCCACAATAATTTATATAGTGGACCAAAATAGAGTGTCGCTTGGGTTGCCTTTGAGTTCTCTAGTGCAAGATGTGTCTCAAAAGGCAGGCCCTCTAAAGGTATGCTTTGAAGTAAAAAGTGTGAAGCTTAATATGTTTTCGCTCACCCAAGATCACCAAAAGGTGCGAGGGGAGAAGACAAACACCAAGCTTGCCAAACACATAATGCACAAAACACTTCATAGAAATTTGATTCTTTTTAAGCACCTAGAGCAGTGCTATCCCCATAAAAGTGTAAATAAGATAGCAATGGTTCTTTTTAAAAGAATCCAATGGAAGTGTTCTGGATATTAGTCAATGAGATAGCAAAGGTGCAAGACAAAAACTGATTTGTTCATTTTTAAGCCAAAAACTTGAGTGTTTCTAAATCAATCCTAGTCTTACTTGGTCAAAAAAAATGAATGCGAGTGTGTGTCAACAAAAGGAAATTGTTTTGGTCAACAAACATAAAATCAAACATTCCAAGTGTTTAATTTGAAAGCTTAAAAATCTTTTTAGAGCGCTAATTGAATTGTTTGTTTGTGTTGTTCTTTTTATGCACCAAATTTGTAGCATTTTCTAATCTAGAAAGCTTTGAAATGGTTCATCTTTAGAGCACCAAAAATTGAAGTGTTCATTTGTGTTGTTCTTTTTATGCACCAAATTTGAAGCATCTTCTAATCTAGAAAGCTTTGAATTGGTTCATTTTTAGAGCACCAAAAGTTGAAGTGTCCGTTTGTGTTGTTCCTTTTATGCACCAAATTTGAATCATTTTCTAATCCAGAAAGCTTTAAAAGGGTTCATTTTTAAAGCACCAAAAGCTAAAGTGTTTGTTTGTGTTGTTCTTTTTATGCACCAAATTAAAAGTTTCTAATTAAGAAAGCTGTGAAAATTATAATTTCTTCGACCATTTGTCTTCCCTATAACAAACGTGTTAATTGTTTTTCATAACTCATCCAACCCTGCATATATACACACATTAGTACTTGTAACACATTCAAACCAACCACCTGTTAGCGTTAAAAGAATTAAAATTCAGCTTGCAAACCTCAGGCAAAGGTTTAACAAGGCAAAAGCATATAAAAACTAGCAAAAGTGCCCTCTATCAAAGAGCAAAGGCATTGAAAAATGTAAATAGTGCCCTCTGTTAGAAGAAAAAAGTGCTACAAAATGTTAATAGCGTGAAAATCAGGGCCAAGTGCGCTAGAAAAGGAGTCAAGTGCACCACTTTCGTAAAATCAAGTGCAACAGTTTTCTGGAACTTGTGCATGAAGATTTTTCCAAAGCACCTATGGGACTGTAACTTCAAAATTGGCTCACGAAATTGTTAGTTTTGAGGACCATGATCCCACCGAGCGTGCCAGAATATGTGAGGGGGAAAATCATAGAGTGTAAACAAGATAAATGCAATGAAATAGAAACTAATCTAAATAAAAAACAATAAATCTAGATCTATTCTTTTACCCATGAAATGACTTTAGATAAGCTATTGAAAACACACAATGAAATCCTACGATTATCAAAATGAATTTAAAACAAAGGAAAGGTTACCATCCCATGTCAGAGTGTGTTCGCAAGATATTGGGTTGTTCATATCACTGTGAATCCTCCATTGTTGTGTGCAAGAAGCTTTGATGCAATGCGTTTGTTGATTGAAGAAATGTGTTGAAGTGTTGTCAATGTTGGTTATGATCTTAGAAGTATTTCGTTTTGCAAGATAGGTTGCTTCTTCGATCCTTTTTTTTGTGAGGAAAGAGGTTTATTATATAAAATTTGTGATCTGAAATGGATGATCAGGATCATGTAGTAGAATATCTTGATCGACGGTCCATGTTGAAAGGATTTAGATGGGAATAATCTGTGCAAAATAGATTACATGATTAGTGTGATTGAAGAAATAGATTGAATAATCTATGGGATTGGGAGATATATTGATTTGTTAGGGATATAGATTGATCAGTTAGGAATTAGAGTGTCGCTTGGGTTGCCTTTGAGTTCTCTAGTGCAAGATGTGTCTCAAAAGGCAGGCCCTCTAAAGGTATGCTTTGAAGTAAAAAGTGTGAAGCTCAATATGTTTTCGCTCACCCAAGATCACCAAAAGGTGCGAGGGGAGAAGACAAACACCAAGCTTGCCAAACACATAATGCACAAAACACTTCATAGAAATTTGATTCTTTTTAAGCACCTAGAGCAGTGCTATCCCCATAAAAGTGTAAATAAGATAGCAATGGTTCTTTTTAAAAGAATCCAATGGAAGTGTTCTGGATATTAGTCAATGAGATAGCAAAGGTGCAAGACAAAAACTGATTTGTTCATTTTTAAGCCAAAAACTTGAGTGTTTCTAAATCAATCCTAGTCTTACTTGGTCAACAAAAATGAATGTGAGTGTGTGTCAACAAAAGGAAATTGTTTTGGTCAACAAACATAAAATCAAACATTCCAAGTGTTTAATTTGAAAGCTTAAAAATCTTTTTAGAGCGCTAATTGAATTGTTTGTTTGTGTTGTTCTTTTTATGCACCAAATTTGTAGCATTTTCTAATCTAGAAAGCTTTGAAATGGTTCATCTTTAGAGCACCAAAAATTGAAGTGTTCATTTGTGTTGTTCTTTTTATGCACCAAATTTGAAGCATCTTCTAATCTAGAAAGCTTTGAATTGGTTCATTTTTAGAGCACCAAAAGTTGAAGTGTCCGTTTGTGTTGTTCCTTTTATGCACCAAATTTGAATCATTTTCTAATCCAGAAAGCTTTAAAAGGGTTCATTTTTAAAGCACCAAAAGCTAAAGTGTTTGTTTGTGTTGTTCTTTTTATGCACCAAATTAAAAGTTTCTAATTAAGAAAGCTGTGAAAATTATAATTTCTTCGACCATTTGTCTTCCCTATAACAAACGTGTTAATTGTTTTTCATAACTCATCCAACCCTGCATATATACACACATTAGTACTTGTAACACATTCAAACCAACCACCTGTTAGCGTTAAAAGAATTAAAATTCAGCTTGCAAACCTCAGGCAAAGGTTTAACAAGGCAAAAGCATATAAAAACTAGCAAAAGTGCCCTCTATCAAAGAGCAAAGGCATTGAAAAATGTAAATAGTGCCCTCTGTTAGAAGAAAAAAGTGCTACAAAATGTTAATAGCGTGAAAATCAGGGCCAAGTGCGCTAGAAAAGGAGTCAAGTGCACCACTTTCGTAAAATCAAGTGCAACAGTTTTCTGGAACTTGTGCGTGAAGATTTTTCCAAAGCACCTATGGGACTGTAACTTCAAAATTGGCTCACGAAATTGTTAGTTTTGAGGACCATGATCCCACCGAGCGTGCCAGAATATGTGAGGGGGAAAATCATAGAGTGTAAACAAGATAAATGCAATGAAATAGAAACTAATCTAAATAAAAAACAATAAATCTAGATCTATTCTTTTACCCATGAAATGACTTTAGATAAGCTATTGAAAACACACAATGAAATCCTACGATTATCAAAATGAATTTAAAACAAAGGAAAGGTTACCATCCCATGTCAGAGTGTGTTCGCAAGATATTGGGTTGTTCATATCACTGTGAATCCTCCATTGTTGTGTGCAAGAAGCTTTGATGCAATGCGTTTGTTGATTGAAGAAATGTGTTGAAGTGTTGTCAATGTTGGTTATGATCTTAGAAGTATTTCGTTTTGCAAGATAGGTTGCTTCTTCGATCCTTTTTTTTGTGAGGAAAGAGGTTTATTATATAAAATTTGTGATCTGAAATGGATGATCAGGATCACGTAGTAGAATATCTTGATCGACGGTCGAAAGATGTTGAAAGGATTTAGATGGGAATAATCTGTGCAAAATAGATTACATGATTAGTGTGATTGAAGAAATAGATTGAATAATCTATGGGATTGGGAGATATATTGATTTGTTAGGGATATAGATTGATTAGTTAGGAATTAGATTGATTAGTCAGGAATAGATTGAGAAATTAGGGATCGTAATTTGCTCAATCAATAAAGTGGTTGAGAATGATTAGTTAATTCATTTCGGAGTTGAACGTGCAAATTAAGTTTGACTTTTCTAAATAAAGTTGCATTAGTTTGATTTGATTTTTTTGATATTTTGAATAGTTTATTCAAATTATTCAAATTTGGAGGGAAAGTGAGTTAATTAAATTATTATGATTTAATAATTTAATCAACTTAGGGGAATAAAGTGATTTAGCAAAATAATTAAATAATTGGTGTTATTTAACTAATCAAGATGAAATAAAGTTAGATTAGGACTTTATTAAATAAATGAAATTTATTTAATTGGTCAAAAATGATGAAACCCAAATTAATTAAATAATGTTGTATTATTCAATTAATAGCAGAAAGAGGGTTTTAGGACTTTATTAAATAAATGGAATTTATTTAATTAGTCAAAAAATGATGAAAAAATTGAATTAATTAAATAATTTTGTATTATTAATTAATAGGGGAAATTAGAGTTTTCGATGCAATTGATGTGAAATGCAGTGATATTTTATGATAATGATGTTGATGATGTGAAAATGTCATTTAATATGTGTGATAAGTGTTAGGTCAATTTTACATGTTTGCAACCTTTTTTGATCGATTTTTAGAGTTATCTTTTGATAATGCAATAAATAAAATGGATTCAAACAATCATATGGAATTTTGAGCTAAGATTTGATTAAGATATTGTGAGATTGCAGCTACTCAAGAAAGGGCCACTTGGGGTAACTGCAATACTCCTCATAGTTTAAATTATTTTTTAATGTTAGAATATATTTTTTAAGTTGTGTTACTTGATTTGAATTAATTTGATGAGTAGCAATTAATTTTTTAATAATAGTTGCACACAAGTAGTTATAGTGCAATTGAATTGTTCACTCACCATCCCCAATAGGAATATCTACCTGTAGCAATTGTTACACGGTTAAGTTTTTTTAGTTAAGTTTGTTTTGTTGGCCGCACAGTTGTTGTTGCACCAAAAGATCAACCTGTTAATGCCTGATACAACTGCTAGATTTAACGGATCCATGGGAGGCAGTTAGTCCATGTCACAAATCTCGAGGGGAGCACTGACCATCTGCCAACAAACTCCCCCTCAGTGTTACCTGAGGGGATTTGAACCTGACACCTTTGGCTTTGATACCAATTGTTGGCCCCACAATTGTCGTTGCACCAAAAAATTGACCTGTTAATGCTCGATACAACTACTAGAGTTAATGGATCCATGGGAGGCGGTTAGTCCATGTCAGGAATCCTGAGGGGAGCGTTGACCATTTTCCAACATGTTTCTGGTAAGTTATTTTTAGTTAAGTCTTCCATACACAATTTCTACGACATCTTAGAAATGATTAACTGCACAAATAGTGCCACCACGATCTAATAAATTATTATTCCTTGGTTGATAAATTAAATGTAACATGTCTAAGTTAGTAAGTTACTTGATAAAGGATTTTTTGGTATGTTGAGTTGAATGCACGGCCCCTCCACATCAATTGATTGGACATAGATGAAATTATAAACTTTTGGCACCATTGTCAGGGACAATGCTAAGGCTTAGAATCTCTAAGTTTTTGGTTTATTTACAGATTGTTTTTTAATATAGAAAATTTTATTGTTTAGTAATTGGGACTATTAGAGTTTAAATCAATCCCAAACTACTTACTAAAATTGTGTAGGAAGAAAGCTATTAGCTCAACGATCATTGCATGTAGCTGTAGAGAGATGCTCTAGGAAGATTTCTTCCATCAAACTAAAATTAAGAGTTACTTGAAGATATTGACAAGGTAGAAGATCCAACACCATCATAGGACCTAATTGAAGAAGTTAATGAAATAGAAACTATGCGTATAAAAATATGTGTGAATTATATCAAATTAACAACACAATTAGATGGAAAGTATTATAGTAAGGAAATCTGACTTAATCAAACATAATTCGATAACAAAATTCCCTAAAAACATCCCATCTTCCTCTAATCTCAAATGTTCTAGTATTTATGCTCTCAGATCTTATTCATGCACAAATCACTAGGATGTCATCTAAGAAATGAGTAGCCTATTTATCTATAATGCAAAATTTAAGTCTACATCTACATGATTGAAGGATTCAGCTGGATGAAATGATGGAGTGACACGGTGAAATAAACTGTTGTGTACAAAGTGATATGCAAATAAGACAATGCAAAATTAAACTAATGAAAGTGATGTGGAAATGATTCTAAATGATAAATTGAAACAAGCTAAGAAACATATAAAGGAGTCATGATTCTAATCTAAATTGATAATCTATTCTAAATGCTAAATTGGAAATGCAAGACTAAGCTCTCAAAATGCTAAATGAATTCATGTAGAGTAATATTATGCAAATTTTCCTTATGAAAAAGCTGTAAATGGGCCTCAATTTATAGATTTTTCCAAGGCATTGGGTGAGTTGGCAGCCAAGAACAATTGAGATTTGATCTGGAGAAATCAACGGTGAAGAATGAGAAGGATGGAGAAAACAAGGAAATTGTTCCCTTTAGTAAAACCATCTTGCCAAGTGTAAGAAGGAATCATTTGGATGAAGGAGCCATGTGTCTTGAAGGTGGTTAAATTGTTGAGAACAAATATCCATTTTAGAAAATAAAAATAATTATTTTCATGTGACACATGGTGAATTGGAGGGTGAGGTGGAAAGTAGTTAGAGAAATATGTAAAAATGTGAGGAAATTCAAATTTAAAAATTCAAATTAAATGAGAAGGAATCAATTAAAATAAAACAAATTATTTATATTTGTTTATTTCAATTAAATCATGAAGAGGGTGAATTAGAAATAGAGGAATTAAGAAAATAGGAACTATGTAAATAAATTTGCAATTTATTTACATAGTAGAGGAATAAAGATTTCATTAATTAAATAATCAATATTTAATTAATATTTTCCAGACCAATTTTGAGTGTATACATTTTTCCCCTCTTTGAAGTGATGTGTTTACGCATTAATTCAAAGAAAAATTTACCAGTGCTACTAAAATTTTTAATAATGCCTCAGACAGTGATTTTCAGGAGATTACAACTATATGCCCCCTCAGGAGATAAATCGAGAAATTTGTGATAATAAAATATTTTTTGATGATTTTTGAAAATTTCAATTGATTTATGATGATGATGATGATAAAATTCTGATTTGATAATATCCTAGTGATTTGTCACTCGATATGAAAGATTTTAAGCTGCCCCAATTAATTTTCCTTCAAAAGAAATTAAAACAGTGCCACCAAAATCACCAAAATCACCCCTTTAATTACCTTTATTAAGTGGTAAAAAGTGAAAAGGAGTTCATTTGTGCAAATTGTAATTTGAAAATTGTTTGAAGTGAGAGAGAATTTTGGAGCTTCTGAGCAAGATGGTGATCCTTCTGTAGACACATCGATTCGAGCGAGTATGACGGCATAATCGACCAGCAGGATACGGACCTCCGGTAAGGATTTCAAAACCTTCATTTGTGATTTTGAAATGAATTTTTTCATGTTTTTTAATTTGAATTTTAAATTTCAAACTGTTTTGGCGCTTGCAAAATGTTTCATGGTGCTTAGGTTAGATTTTTCAGTGCTTTCACAAATGTTATAGAGCTTCGGAGAGATTCTCCGGTGCTTAGGAGGTCTTTTTTGGCGCTTCTACTTTTTGGCACTTTGAAAGTCTGAAATGGCACCTCCAAACTATCCATAGGTCAAAATTAGGAAAATGGTACTTTTGCGTATAATTTTAGTGCATCAGAGAGATTCTCTAGCGCTTCAGATGAAATGACGCTCTTGCCAGATTCCCTGGCGCTTGGAAGGATTTCTCTAGCGCATCCATGAAATGGAGCTTCAGCCTGGTTTTCTGACGCATCAGGGGAATGTTTTGGTGCATTGGCTTGAAATGGTGCCTACGTGTCATAGAATGGCTCTTCTACCACTTTTGGTGCTTTTAGGGCAGATTGAAGATTTTGTGATGTTTCTCCTTGAATTTTATGATTTTTGATCGCGTCAGCCAATGATTAGGTATTGATGATAGACTAGATGATTTAGTGACCTCATGATAGGCGAGATACACTAATGATGATGTTGTTTTGACCTCATGATAGGTGAGAATCAAAACAAAATGTTGATGAGATTCGATGAAAATCTCATTAGGATTGACAGGTTGATTGATTTGCTGATTTTGACTTGATTGATATGCTGATTTGTGATGTTTGAAAAATGATAGGAGATGGATTTAGATAATCTTCAGTCTCAAGAGTGATTCCCGCTAACATGGGAGATGATTCCACAGTTATCTCATGCTGATAGAGATATTGTTGAGAGATGTGGTATGTCTTCGTTGATTGATATGCCTCAGGTTAGGATTAACCGAGGATTGTTGACGACATTGGCTGAGAGGTGGCATAGTGACCACAACACTTTCCATCTGCCCACCGGAGAGATGATCGTTACACCAGAGGATGTGTACATGATTTTGCAGATTCCTATAGTTGGTGACATCGTTACTTATGATTCTACTGAGCAGGGAGGTACTGATGCGCTACGTCAAATTTTCCAAGATGATCAGATTGTTGGATGCTAGATACCGTGGCTGGAGATATTTTCCAGTTATGCCCCTTTGCCTTCCGTTCTTGTGATATTTTTCGGTGGCTTCTTATGTCCCAACAAGAGGGAAAAGGGATTTTCCATCAGTTGGGGTCGTACTTTGGAGCAGATGATCTAGTTTGGAACCCGGTTTGCTTGGGGGTCATGTTTGCTCGCACACCTATATCATGATTTGCACTAGGTAGTATATCTGAGAGGATCCAACTTGTTTTCTAGGGTTACATTGCTCCAGGTCTAGGCCTAGGAGCATATTGCAGTGACACGGCTAGAGACATATAGGTTTCAATGATTTGGGAGGCCTTATATCTATGGTTATACAGGTGCAGTTGTCCAGCATAAGCTAGGAAAATTGGAGTATTGGAGATGAGTGTTAGATGACCTAGATGTAGTTATCTAATGACCCTACATGGACTGTGAGCAGTGGGTGGAGGATCACTTGGAGGTTTCTTAATTTATGACTTCCAGATACCTTATTGGATGGACTTGGTATATCATCAAGAGATTCCTATTGCTGAGAGTGTTGAGGCAGTATCACAGAGTTCAGGGGATGTCACAGGGATCAACCCTATATGCCTGCAGACAGCAGGATGTGATTGAGTGGGGGCTAACATTGTCCTATGATGTTGCGTGTGATGAGTACCTTCATCTATAACCAATTTTATGGGATTGTCATCCAGAGATAGTCGAGGGATACATGAGTGAGGAGTATATAGTGTATTTTGGTCAGCATCCATTTTTGAGGCTTTCGAGTCCTGATGAGCCCATTATGGCATTTGAGGATGATGAGGATAGACCACCTAGGTGGAGAGGAGGTAGAGGTGATGGTGATGAGGATGAGGGAGAGGGTGGGGATGAGGGTGGTGATGATGATGGAGGGGATGATGGGGGTGATGATGGTGATGTAGGAGGTGGCGCACATCCCAGTTTTGATGCTAGAGTGCCTTGCAGGAGGTGATCCTTGGTGGAAGCAACACAACAACATGTACATATACACTTTCCTTCTCAGCAGCAGCAGTCACAGATCACTGCTTTGCACACGCAGGTTCAGAATGTTCAGTGGAAACTGACATAGTTACAAGGGAAGCTATAGGGTCAGACACAACTATTGACCTAGGTACAGGCATAGCTCCTATAGGCCTAGGGACAGATTGCAACATTGACAGCTGAGAGGGATATTGCTCGACAACAACTAGCATAGGTATAGGGGTAGGTTGCAACATTGACCACTGAGAGAGATTCATTGAGATGACGAGTTGAGCAGGCAGAGGCCATTACAGAGAGGTTGCAACATGCTGCCATGACTACGAGATCTGCTGATTATTTTTGAGAGATCTGTCACACAGTTCAGGAGGTGGTGTTTTACAGGACTCGGTATCATGAGTTGCTTCCTCCTAAGCAGTGAGAGAGTTTTAGTAGATCTCAGATGAGCAGATCATAGTCCCAAATAGTGAGTATAGGTGTGACACAACCATTGCCAGGGGATCAGAGGGATCCAGGTGGAGGTCCCTCAGGTGCAGCAAGGGGTACAGGTTCAATGATGTCAGCTGCGTTTGGGGGCAGTATACAGTTTCCATCATTTGATGTTATATCATGATGTATACACCGACTCTTGATGATATCACCATTTTGATGATGTATTTCAAGACATTCAGATATCCTTGTACATTTGACATATTTTAAGATATATATGCAGTGATGATGATGATCCTATGTTTATATGCATTGATTTATGATTGATGCATTTAATTTCTATGTTATGTATGTTATGCAATTTTTTATGATGATGATACTATATGTGTCATGAATGCAATATGTGTTATGATCCTATGTGGTTTTATGAAAATTATTACATGCTCTTATTTTTGTATTTTTCTAATGCAATGATGTATGATGTGATGGGTGTAAGATGATTTTAATGCAAAGATGAATGATTCTAATAATGAATAATCTTATATGGTCCTATGGATGTATGAAATGCATGGTAAATTATGTTTTTGAATTTTTTGATGAAAATATTATGATCCTGTCACAAATAGCGCATGTTGCCAAGTTTTCACCACTTGCTTTTATTGCACTTTTTCATATTTTATGATTTTTTTTTATTCTTTTTTTTATTTTTTTGTATTTTTTCACTTTTTTGAATTTTTTTTTGTTGTCACCAAGATGCCTATTTGCCAGGTTTTCACCAAGGTGACCATTTTTTGAAGACATTTTCTAATGTTTTTTGAATTTTTTCAAGACTTTTTTCCAATGTTTTTGGAATTTTTTAGGACTTTTTCAATGTTTTTGGATTTTTTCAGGACTTTTACAAATGTAGCAGATGAATCATGTGTATAATTTCTTGAGATGAATATTGTTCATGGGTTCCTCAAACTGATCCCCTTTTGGTGTGGATAGTTGATATGCTCCTGAACCATAAACTAACACAATGACAAAGGGCCCCAACCAATTTGGTTCAAACTTTCCTTTCCTTTATGTGTCTTGCTGATTGCGTGGGTTTTCCTTCAACACTAAGTCACCAACTTGGAATGTTCTGGGTTTGACCTTGTGGTTATAACTTCTGGACATTTGTTGTTGGTAGGCTTTTAGGTGATTCACTGCATGTTGGCGTTGCTCATCTAACAATTCTATTTCTTGTAATCTTGAGACCCAGTAGTCTTCATCAGGGATGATACCTTTCAAGGAAACTTGGAGCGATGGTATTTCAACTTCAATAGGTACAATGGCCTCAGCCCCATATACCAAAGCATATGGTGTAGCTCCTATCGATGTGTGAATATTGGTGTGGTACGCCCACAAAGCAAGGTTTAATTGGATGTGCCAATCACATCCCGCGTCATTGACGGTTTTCTTCAAAATCTTCAAAATAGTCTTGTTGTAAGCCTTTGCTTGAGTGTTCCCCTAGGGATAATATGGTGTAGAGAAGTGATGTTGGATATTGAACTTCTCACACAATTCTTGCATGCCTTGATTTTTGAACGGTCTTCCATTGTCAGTGACTATGGATTGGGGAATGCCATACCGACAGATGATATAGTTAAGGATGAATGATAAAATTTGCTTTCCTATGATGTTGGTTAGAGGAACAACTTCAATCCATTTTGTGAAGTATTTTTTAGCTATGATGATAAACTTGTGCCTGTTTGATGAAGATGGATGAATTTTACCAACAAGATCTAGTCCCCATTGACAAAATGGCCATGTGGATACAAAATATTGGAGTTCCTATGTTGGTGTGTGGATGAGGTTGCCATGAATCTGACATTTCTAAAATTTATTCACAAATTGGAAAGACTCCTTTTCCATAGTTGGGCAATAATATCCTAAATGAAGAAGTTTCTTGGCTAAGGTTAGGCCACTTGAATGTCTTCTGCAAAGACCCTCGTGGACTTCTCGTAAAGCCATTTCAGACTCATCACGTTCTAGACATCGTAGGAGATTTCCGTCAAGACTTAGTCGGTATAGTACATCCACTATAAGTGTATGTTGGGTGGCTCGGCGAATGAAATTGCATTTTTGGTTTCGTGACAAGTCAGGTGGAAGAGTGTTACTTTTAGGTAGGTATAGATTTCACCATAGATTGAGGTATTGGTATCGGATAGGTGACAGATAACATGGGATTCAATATCATCATAGGTAGGGGAAAATAGTTGTTCCACCAAGAACTCGTAACGACTTCTTTTCTCTGGAATTTGTAACAAGGAAGCAATAGTAGTCATGGCATCAATGACTTTATTGTCCACTCTTGAAATTTGTTCAAATTTGATATCCACAAAATATTTCTTGAAATCATCTAGCATTCTCTTGTAAGGAATCAATTTTTCATTCCTTGTTTGATAATCATCGTTGACTTGGTTAATGACTAACTGAGAATCCCCATACACTTGCAATTCTAAGACCTTTCATTCTACAACTGTTTTGATGCCAATAATTAATGCTTCATACTCTGCCATGTTGTTGGTACAAGGGAACATCAGTCTGTATGATTTTGGTATGGTATGTCCTTGTGGGGTGACAAATAGGATTCCAGCTCCTGATCCATGTTGGGTGTGTGATCCATCAAATTACTTTGTCCACTGTTTTGCAACCATGGTAAGAACATCAGCATTTGGAAATTCAATGTGTAAAGGATGATTATCTGGTAATGGTGCCTCTTCCAACTGATCAAAAATTGCTTGTCCTTTTATTTCCTTCATATCTACATATTGGATATCAAATTCATTGAGTATCATGACCCATTTAGCCAATCTCCTTGTTAGATTAGCTTTGTTGATAAGATATTTGAGAGGATCAATTTTAGTTATCAACTTGATGGTGTGAGTTAGCATGTAGTGTCATAGCTGTTGGGTAGCAAAGACTATTGCTATACAAGCCTTTTCAATGGAGGTATAGTTGATCTCATATCTATTTAGTGTCTTGTTGATGTAATAGATTGCTCTCTCTTTTCCCGTTGAATCTTCTTGTGTTAATAGGGCTCCTAATGATGTCTCTATTGTAGCGATATGTAACAGTTGTGGCTTCCCTTTTGATGGTGGTACTAGGACAGGCAGATTCATTAAATATTATTTCAAATGGTTGAATGCTCCTTCGCATTGCTCATCCCATCAGACGGAAACATTTTTATGTAGCAAATGAGTGAAGGGATGGGTCTTGTCTACTAGCTATGAAATGAATATGTAGATTGATTGAAACCTCCCTTGTAGAGAATAGAGTTGACTAATGTTCTTTGGTGGTGGAATTTCCATAATAGCTTTGACTTTTGCTGGGTCTACCTCAATCCCTTTTTCTGATACTATGTAACACATGATTTTTGTTGACGTCACCCCAAACACACATTTCTTGGGATTTATCCGTACATTGAATTTTTCCAATTTGGTGAAAATTTTATCTAGGATCTCCAAATGTCCTTCCCTAGAATATGATTTGTCCAATAAATCATCCACGTAGTCTTCCATGAAAGAAGTATGCATCATATCATGAAAGATTGTTGCCATGGCACGTTGGTAGGTGGCTCCTACATTCTTTAAGCCGAATGACATAACATTCCAATAGAAGGTTCCCCATGGAAAAGTAAAGGCCATTTTATCTTGATCTTCTTGGCCTATTTTTATTTGGTTATACCCAAAAAAGCCATCGATTAGTGATAGGATGCCATGTCCTATCGTCAAGTCTACTATGATATCTATATTGGGCAGAGGAAAATCATCCTTAGGACAAGCTTTGCTAAGATCTCAAAAATCTGTATAGATGCGAATGTTGTTGTCAAGCTTTGAAACTAGTACTATATTTGAGATCCACTCGGCATAGTCAATGGGTCTGATGAATCCTACATCTAACAACTTCTTCAACTCTAACTTTACCAATAGGGTGATATGGGGGTGTATTTTTCTCAACTTTTGTTTGACTAGTTTCACTCCTGGAGGTAATGATAGATGATGCATGATGAGTTTCAAATCAATCCTTGACATGTCAGTGTATGACCAAGCAAAGTTGATTTGTTTTTCTATGAAATTTTTTAGAAAGATTTTATTTTCTTGGTCTGTCAAGGATGCCGCTAAATGAATAGTCTTCACTGCCTCTTCATTGCCAATGTTGACAGACTGTGTGGGTTCAATCAAGACTTTTTATCTTTCTTGAAAATGTTCTAGGAGAGTATCAGATCTTCCATCCTTTGATGCCTTAGAGAGGTTTTTGCCATTGGTGCACTCTTTGTTTTTACTTTTTCCATAGTTGACACTGCGATTGAATGGTTTTCAATATCAGATCTATTTCCTATATTATTCATTTTGCAGTTGGAATATTTGATACTCCCTTGTGTGGAAGCCTTATCACGATGTTCATTGGTGGAATCTATTTTAGGATTGTTGGCATAGAGGAATTTGAAAATGGCATCATCATTTGAGAATTTAGGGATGTCAAAGGGCTTGGTTAGGTCCCAATCTATAAGCTCAAGATGTAATAAGGGTAAGCAGTCACCAGACGGGTTAAGATCGAAAATGGTAAGGGTTCTGATAACGATGTCCTCAATTTTTTTGATAACAAAAATTGAGGTCTAGAAGGTAACTCTCCTCTAAATTATTTGTTTCACTCTGAATTGAATTGTCTTCACTAGAATCATCAAGGTGTTGTAATCCAAATTCAAACGGTCTAGAACCTGACCCTTGCCCTTCTTCGAGTAGGGGTGCATATTTTTGTACTACATCAATGTCCTTGTTCTGAAAAGAGTCTTCTGATAGTGAATCACATTCATATTCATTGGAATCAGTCTCATGCTCTTCACTAGCTTGTAACTGTAAGATTCTTTCAACCACCTTTTCTTTTGCGTCCTCTTTATAGCCCAACCCAGTCTTATCTTTTGGATTGATTAAAATGGGTTGAATTGGCTCTACAATTCCTTCTTTTCTTTTACCCACGGGACCTTTTCCCTCATATCCCATCTTTTCCAAGATAGTGAAACCTTTTCCATATTGTGTTGTTTGTACATTTGTAGTTGTTGCTTGGGATTCTTCTTCATCTTTATAAAGCAAGTTTAGAATGTCTTTGTCTTATGCTTCATCAAATCTAGTGCTTTCTTTTATAAATCGACCATCGAATTTGGTAACTGTTTGAGATGTTGGTTGTGTGGATGTGGAGGGTTGTCCATAGAATTTTGGAGAAGAAAACTGTGAAAGACACAGGGACCGTTCAAAGAAGTATTCGCCGACACCTTTGTCTTTGAATTGAACTTTTTCCTCAATTTTTTTTGACAAGGCATGCAATTGGGCTTCATGATTTGAGGAGGTGGAGGCAATAGCTTCTTCTTTCTTCTCAGACTGTTTAGAAATGGAACTAGATTGACTTTCATGATTTGTGGAAATGACCAATGGTCTGGATGAGGAACTTGATTGGCTCTGATCATTGGAAGTAGTGGGAGTGGAAGCTTCTCTATTATGAGGCACAAAGATATCTTGGACAGATTTCAGTGTATTGCAATACTGGGGACTATTTGAATCAGCCGAAATGGTAATTTCCTAGCCACCATAAGGAAATTTTAGACATTGGTGGTATGTTGAAGGGACCGCTTGCATTTCATGAATCCATGGTCAACCCAAGAGTATGTTATAGGTCAAATCCTTGTCTAAGACTTGACAGATTACATCTTTCTGGATTGGTCCCATTTGAATAGGTAGGACAATTAACCCCTGTGAAGCTCTTTGCTCATCATCATATGATTTTATTGTAATCTTTTTCTTTGAATCAATTGCATTCTCAGAAAATCCCAAGGCACAAACAAGCTTTAAAGTACATATATTCAGGTCAACTCCTCCATCTATTAGGATGCATTTGACACGATGTTTATGGATTAGGACTTTGATATGAAGAGAAGCATTGTGGGGATGAGAAATGGATGTGTCATCATTTTCAGAAAAGGATAGGCAATATGGTGCAGTTAAATTTCCCACCATGGCTTCAAATTTACAAACTTCCAGATTCATTGGCACTGTTGTGTCCACTAGGGATTTTTCCAAAATCCCTTTGTGGGCAAGTGAAATCTTGAGCAATTCCAATATTGATATTTGTGCAGGGATCTTTTGTAATTGGTCCACTATGTTGTATTCATTGGACGAGGCTATAGGTGTTTTAGATGAACTTACTTTTAAGAAATATTTGGCCTGTGCTCTTGTGGTTGCATTCACTGGCACACTATCTTGTTTCCCATTGATTTTGATGACATTTATTTGAGTATCATCTTCATTCATGTCTGGTTTGGTGTCATTGATTTGATTTTCAAGGATAACAATGTCTTGTTCTTGTTTGATTGGAATGCCATAGATCGGATTATCATTTACAGTAATGTTTCGACAATCATGGGTTTCAATGGTATTCATTTGATTTTTTTCTGATGAGATATGATTTATGATAGTATCATGGGCATAGTTTACATTCTTTTCCTTTCTATTCATCGTAGAGGATTCCCCTTTTTCATAGTTCAGTAAGGGATTTTTGAATGCTTCGTGATTTGCATTTGTTTGGAGTCCCTCTATTCGTATAATTCTACTATCTATCAAGTCTTGTATTTTATGTTTCAATTGCATGTAGCTATTCATTTGGTGACCTTTGCATTGATGAAATTCACAGTAATAGGAATCATTCCACCATGATGATTTTACTTTATGTTTAAAGCCTTGAGTGTCAGGTAGTGTTATGAGGTTATTTTCAAGTTCTCTCAATCAGATTCATGTGATTACCCAAAGGGGTGAATTTTCTGTTGTTTGATTGTGTTTGATATGGTGGAGGCTTTGATGGGGTGTTAATTTTATTGTGTCCATTTTGATTATTGGACGAGTTGACATTTTGATTAGCGCCTTGATTGATATTTTGATCTATCTTGGTTGTGGTTCCCGATAATTTGAAGACTGGTTTAGCATTATGTGTTTCGGCAGCACTATCATTTGTATTTTTGTTCCTTGTCCAAAATTTGTGTTTTTCATTGTTATGATGGTTAGATGAACTAGCATTGTTTGGTCCTTCATTTCAAACTTTCAATACCCCTCTTTTGACTAAGGTTTCTTCAATTTTGACATTGTTTTCTATCATCTTCTCAAAGCTAGGGGGACATTGTAATTGCAATCTATAGCTCATTTCACTGTTAAGGTTATCGATAAAAAATTCCATCTTTTCTTGTTCGGGTATGGGACAAGTGTAACAAGAGAATAACCTTCTCCACCTTTGTAGGAATACGAGAAAATATTCTCCTTTTTTCCATTTGGTATTACAAAGATCTTTCATGGTTATCTCATGTGCAATGTTATAGGAATATTGTGTGATGAATCTATTGACAAGTTCTTGGAAGGATTTTATACTTGGTTGCAACTTTGAGAACCATTCCATGCAATAGCCCCCTAGACTACAAGGGAAGAGTCTCATTAGATACGTGTCCTCATGAGAAAATTCAAGACTCATTGTTCTAAATTCTCACACGTGGTCTATAGGGTCTAATTGCCCGTTGTATTTGTCGTATTTTGGTAATTCACATTTTTGAGGAAATGGTATCATGTTTAACCTTCTATCAAAGGGATAGGGACAAATATCTTGTAACAAGTATCTTTTTGGAGTCCCTCCTTGCATATCTTGGAGTTGTTGTTGAAGGTTTTGCATCTGATTTGTCAAGGTATTCATTTGATCAACAATAGGCATTTTAGTTTTAATTTTCTTTGGGATACTCTTCAATTTATTAACATCAAATTCATTTGGTAACTTAACCCCTTGGTTGGATAACATCAAAAGGTATTTCTCCCCATCCTTTTCAAAATCTTTTTCTAGGAATTTATGGAATTTGGGGTCTTGATTTGCTTGTTCAATTTCTTCTTATGTTACCTCATCTTTTTCATTTTGAGAAATCTTATGGAAAGGATTTTCCTTTGGTTCAGCCATAGTATTTGGAGGTTCAATTTCTTTGTCCTTAAGTTTTTGTTTTTGGGACCTTGTTAAAATGGGAATACAAGTGACTAAGGTTTTGCTAAATTTTGACCGTTGTTTGAGAGTGCCAAGGAAATACCTAGGTTGAATAGAATGATGAATTCTATTGATGTAACCAAGGTGATGAAATTTGATACAAAGTGTATTATTTCAAGATAAAGGATAAAAACCTTGATGTGAAACCCAACTTGATGATTAAATTTTAGGTGTTGATGAAGATGGGAACTTTTAGATGTTTGATCAAAGTTTAGATAAAGTGTTTCACTTGGATAAGTCTATTTTAACAAAGTTTTGGACTCTAAGGGATAATTCCAAACTTGAGGAGATTTTAAAATTTTGGTTCCAATCGTGAAATGGTGAGAAATTTCCTTTTTAGACAAGATGTTTGAATCTTTGGAAGAGTCTTGGATTTTGGCAATAATAAAATGAATACAAACTGGGGTTGTTCTTTGAAGCTTTTTTGTAAAAATTGAAGAGCAATTTGTCCCTAAAGTTGTAAAGTGTTGCAAGACATTTTTGATGATCCTTTGGACTAAGAGCTATGGGTTTTGGTTTTTGGATTTTAACCTTTCGTGAAGTCATTGGATAAAGACCATGTTTATATTCTTGTCAAAACTGAAGAATGACTCTTGGACTGGAAAGGTGTGTGAATTATGGTTTCAAAATGACGGATGGGAATTATGTTCAGTTCTCTATTTTTGGATTTTGGTGGATGCACCATTACAGTAGGTGAAAGTGCTAAAAGGAAGAAACACCATAGAAAAGCTCAGATGTGCCACATACTGGCTGGGATGCACCACAGAATTAGGCGAATGTGCCACAGAGAATCTCAGATGTGCCACATAATGGTTGGGATGCACCACAAAATTTTGGGTCAATGCACTGGAAAATGAGGTGGATGCGCTGTAACAGAGGGTCGATGCACTAGAAAAATTGGTGAAAGCGCTACAGAAAGCAGTGGAAGCACTAAACTAGGGGATGTAATGTTGTGTTGCCAGTTTACTTGATTTTTTTGGTTTTTGGTTAGAGGACAATTTGTTCCAGATGATGTATTCTAAATCATAGTTTATGTAGTTTTCTAGTGTGTAAGGTTTTGTTTGAAGTTCATTTTGAAAACACTTTGACAAGCACAATCAAGTACAACTTACATTCCCTAGGGCTATGATAGACTATATTCTCTTGGATTCCACGCGGGTTTTACCCCAACCGCACTTATCTTTAGCGGATGAATTTAGAAGCTTGGCCACATGGGCTCCCCCTTACATTGAACTCACTTCTTAGGTCGACCAAGCTTCCAACCCCCATGAAACTCCCATGGTAGACTGATCATCTCAACTAAAAACTATGAGAATGTGGATGCCTTCACAAAAACATTGTTGTACCAAGAGAATAGATAAAGGTTTTGGAAAATTCTACAACAAGGGTTCTAGTAAGGACTTTTTCATTCATAGGGATTGATCCATTGAGGTGAGAGACCATTGCTTCCCTTCTCGTCAGAACCAACCACATGATATTGGCCTTTGTTCCAATATCCTCATTTATATACCGGTTGGAAATGTGCTTGGCTTTAGCATGTTACTGGTTGGGTCGTTCCCTTGGGTAAGTACTTTTTCCCCAAGGCAGGCCCTCTAGGATAAAAAAAGGCGAGAGAGTATACCCGCAGTTCGATCCTCTTTATTCTGCATGAATAAAGAGAGAAGCCTCGTTGTATACCCTACTCACACTCGCAAATAAACAAAGAATGGTTCTGGATTTTTGGTCACCCAGTTAAGGGGAGAGCATATGCCTACCATTCAAAATAGACCACAAATAATGAAAAGGAATGGGTCTAGCTTTTTGGTCACCCAGTTAAGGGGAGAGCATATGCCTACCATTCCAAACATAGAGAAAACATGGTGTTCTTTCCTTGTTTATTAATCTATGTTCCTAATTTAAGCAAGAAGGAAAGACATAAAATCTTGCCCCTGCATCAAATTTATTAGTAGTTTATCATAGATTTTCTTTGACAAGCGTTCTAGAGTTTCAACAAGGTCTTTGACAGCGTTTTATGCAATCTACAAAATAGAAAAACTAGCATTAGTTTTCATTCTCGAGAAAATCTACATAAATAATTGAAAGCACCATAACAGTAAGCAGAAGTGCCAAAAAGACAAAAGTGCCATAGAATCAATTAAAAGTGCCATAGAAATTGGCCAAAGCATCACAAAAAAGGGTGAAAGCACCACATAAACTCCCTGAAGTGCCACATAATAGCTTTGATGCGTCGGAGAAATCCTTTGAAGCACCAGAACAGTTGGTGTAAGCACCAAAAAGTCTTTCGTAAATGCCAAAGAATTACACGGTTGTGCCAGAAAAACTCACGTCCGAACATGAAAAACACACTTTCCAGACAACATCAAAATAACAGGGGCTAGGCCCCATGATGGGCGCCAATTTATGTGTGTATAAAAATATGCGTGAATTATATCAAATTAACAACACACAATTAGATGGAAAGTATTACAGTAAGGAAATTTGACTTAATCAAACATAATTTCATAACAAAATTCCTTAAAAACATCCCATCTTCCTCTAATCTCAAATGTCCTAGTATTTATGCTCTCAGATCTTATTCATGCACAAATCACTGGGATGTCATCTAAGAAATGAGTAGCCTATTTATCTATAATGCAGAATCTAAGTCTACATCTACATGATTGAAGGATTCAGTTGGATGAAATGATGGAGTGACATGGTGAAATAAACTATTGTGTACAAAGTGATATGCAAATAAGACAATGCAGAATTATACTAATGAAAGTGATGTGGAAATGATTCTAAATGCTAAATTGAAACAAGCTAAGAAACATATAAAGGAGCCATGATTCTAATCTAAATTGATAATCTATTCTAAATGCTAAATTGGAAATGCAAGACTAAGCTCTCAAAATGCTAAATGAATTCCTGTAGAGTAATATTATCCAAATGCTCCTTATGAAAAAGCTGTAAATGGGCCTCAATTTATAGATTTTTCCAAGGCATTGGGTGAGTTGGCAGCCAATAACAATTGAGATTTGATCTGTAGAAATCAATGGTGAAGAATGAGAAGGATGGAGAAAACAAGGCAAGTGTTCCCTTTAGTAAAACCATCTTGCCAAGTGTAAGAAGGAATCATTTGGATGAAGGAGCCATGTGTCTTGAAGGTGGTTAAATTGTTGAGAACAAATATCCATTTTAGAAAATAAAAATAATTATTTTCATGTGACACATGGTGAATTGGAGGGTGAGGTGGCAGGTAGTTAGAGAAATATGTAAAAATGTGATGAAATTCAAATTAAAAAAATTGAATTAAATGAGAAGGAATCAATTAAAATAAAACAAATTATTTAGATTTTTTTATTTCAACTAAATCATGAAGAGGGTGAATTAGAAATAGAGGAATTAAGAAAATAGGAACTATGCAAATAAATTTGCAATTTATTTATATAGTAGAGGAATAAAGATTTCATTAATTAAATAATCAATATTTAATTAATATTTTCCATATCAATTTTGAGTGTATACAGAAACAACCTTTCACACCAAAAGATATTCCAAATTTGAGAGAAATCACTACACGAAATCTCAACATAATGGTGGAGAAATTAGTATAAAACCCTGTTGAACTAGTTACATTTGAATTTCCAATAGCAAACCAAGAGTGTGCAATTTCCCTAAAGAACATACCTCCTTCAACTCTACCCAATTTCTATGGTTTGATCACAAAGGATCTTGATAAATTTTTGTTAAAATTTGAATTTTTATTTCAGATTTATGACTACAATACTGATGCACATAGGCTAAAACTCTTTCCAACCACACTTAAAGTTGTCAATTTATGGTGGTTCATTGGGTTGGGCAGAAATGCAGTGGAAAATTGAGGAACCATGAAGGAAAAGTTCTTGAAAAAATAGAAAGATTATTATCGTGGAGATATGAAAATAGATGACATGTTTTGAATGTCATAGAAGGAGTACAAACCCCTTGAATATTATGTTAAGAGATCTCAATTTTTCCTCAAAAATTCACATTGAAATAGGCTCTCTCTAGATTCACTCAAATTATTATTCCTAAGAGGTGTGAATGAATATTGTTTGGATGTATTGAACCTTATTAGGGAAAGGGACATCTCTCAACTTACCTTTGATGAAATCTGCCAAAGTTTTAGGAGCTATTCAAGATCAACCATGAAGAAAACCATGGGTTTTGGAGCTCTTACTTCCACCAAAACATCTATAGGTGTCTCTAGGGTGGAACTCAACAACCTTTTTGTTAAATATGAAAGAATATATCATTAGCAATCTTGCAACCCAGTTGGAAGAATTACATATCAAGAAGAAACAAGAAGAAGCAAGTGTTTCTTTGACAAAATACCATCCACATTATTGACAAAAGAAGGTCAAATGCAAGTGTAAAAATATTGCTAGTATTTCTGAGGAGAAGCATGGAAAAAATTATTTTTTCACCCTAGAAGATGAGGAAGGTCATGTATTCTATATTTCCCAAGACAAACCCTAGTAGCAAAGACAAGGTATGTCTCAAGACCCTTTTTCTTACAATGATTATTTCCCTGAAGTTAGCTCAAATTTATATAACTAGAACAATCCACCTTGGAATAACATGCCAAGTCAACCTTAGTCAAGTTCTCAATCATCCAATTGGATTCCACAATAGGGATGTGGAAACAACAAGAACACCAATCTCCAAATTATAATCAATAGTGATAATTTTCTCAAAACCCATGGCCACAACAAGGCAAGGAAACCAATAGTAGCGAAAATAAAATGTAAGCTACATGTAGCCACAACAATCCTTACAACAATAACCAACCATTATTCCAAACCTAGTTATACTTTCCCTTGTGCCAAACCCAGTTATGCATGCCCTTGCACAACAAAGAGCACCTCAACTACTTTCTCAAACTACACCAAATTCTAACAATAATCATGTTCAACAATCCTATACTAGTGAACCCATCCAATACCCAATCTATGTAATTGAGGTTAGTGGTGTTCACTTACATTTAGGAAAAATTCTTGTTGGGATGTCATCTCCACATAACACAAATTCTTTTGATGAAGAACCAAATATTGAAATTAACAACCATTTGAATGACCAAAAATGAACACCTTGAACAAAACAAGCCATGTATAGAAATCAAAAGCAAAGAACCACCATTCCCAAAATGGTTGAACACTCAAAAATCTCATCTTGAACTTAAATTTGACTTCCTAAGTCAACTGAAGAATGTTCATGTCAAAATCCCTTGATCTAACTATCAAGGATGTGCCAATCTATACACCAAGACTATGAGGGAAGTATGCCTTAAGAAGATAGGAAAAAAATTAAAGGACCCTCAAACTATTCATGTAGTAGGAAAGTTAGCTAATATTATATTCGGCAACCTAGTTGTTTCAAAATATGCAAACCTTGAAAACCCTGTGGTAAATATGCATATCAGTGGAAACCTCATTAAGAATACCTTGATTGATCTAGGGGCAACAATAAATGTTATGAATAGAAAAAAAATGAAAAATATTCAACTAATGGATTTAAGACCTACACAAATAGTCTTACAACTAGCAGATAGATCAACAGTCAAACTAGAAGGTATATGTAGACACTAAAAAATGTCCTCAATCATATCATACACTCGAATCAAGTATACTAACATCATTTCCTCTTGAAACCCATCCTCTTTTCACTTAATTAATTAAATTAGCATAGCTAATTAATTAATGGGATCATTTTCACCTATTAACCTAATTTATCAAATCGGGTTAATTCACCCCCTTTCGTGCTAACATTTCATCTCATTAAATTAAATTAATCAAACTATTTAATTTAAATCCCTAAATCTTCTTATTTAATTAAATAAACCTAAGTTATTTAATTAAATGGAATTCCACCTTTCCCCCATTCATTAAAATCATTTTATTTAATAGATATCATCTAATTCTTCTAATTCCCCTAATTTTATAATTAATATTGTTTTATTATCAATTAAATCTAATTCCCCCCACTTGCAAAGGAATATTCCAAGGGAATATTCCTCCTTTGCACATTCCTCCAAAAGGAATATTCCCATGAAATATTCCTTCCCCTTTTGTATAATTTAATTTAGTTTTAATTAACTAAATTATCATTTTCCCTCACCCATGAGAATATTCCAAAGAATATTCTCTTTCCTCACTCATTTGAAAAAGGAGAATATTCTTTTTTCTCAACAAACTTAGCTTCTTGAGCAAGTTAACTTATGACCTATTGTGCAAGTTAACTTGTGACCTCTTGGGCAAGTTGAAAGTGTGTTTGTTTGAGAGAATGTGAACACTTGATTAAATCTCATCTTGCATTCTCACCCATTGATGAGAACCCATGATCCATGCCTCTTCTTTCTTTCATCCTTAATAGTTGATTGATCTTCTTTATCTCATCCATTGATCTCTTTTTACCTATTCTATAAATAGAGCTTGCCTCTATTGAATAGGGATCCATCTTTGAAAAAGAAAACTTATGCTATTGAAATCACTCACAATCACACTCATATTTAGCTCACATTTATCATATTTTAATTTAAATTAGTTGCATAATAGCTTAGCTTCCATTAATGACTTTCATAATGCATCCATTTAGCTAATTGGATAACTAGGGTTTGAATCTTTTTTTAGTTTAAATCTCATTTAGATTATCTTAGCATTTTTATATCTGAATCATTTTAGCATAAATCATGTTAGATTAGCTTTTTCATCATGCTCATTTAGATTAAAATCATGTTTTTATGCACATCTCACAACCGTTTCATCGATTCTCTTCGATAGAATCGATTGAAGCAAGCTCAGTGATCCACGGGATTGGGAAAAGGGTCGTCGTTCTACATCAATGTGACACCACTCCCAAAACGAGATAAGTTTTGAATGGGTTAGAATAGAAATTTTAAAAGTTTTCGTAATTTAGAATGCTTTATTTTAATGAATGTCTAGTTTAACTTCAATTTGATTGATCCGTTTTATATTGGCATTAGTGGCTTTGTTATACTTTGATTCTTCATGGATCAAGCGTAATTAGACCGTACTAATCTGGTCAATCACATTTTGGCGCTAGAAGGAGGGAAAAACCGATCAAATTTAATCAATTTCTATCTCGAATTCTATTTTTTTTACTTTTGTAGGATACAATGACACCCAAAAGAATTTCAGCGACACCTTTTGTTGGGCATCACCATATTGCGATGCTATTTTTATTTGAAACATCAATGCCTATTTAATATATCGATTTTGATTAAACAAACAACGATGGTAATAAATTTTAGAGGTATCAAAGATTTATAAACGATGATGCTCTTCAAATGGCGATGCTATTGTCGTCACTATTTTTTTTGCAGAACGACACCCAAGTTCACCAAAGCGACACTATTGTGAATAACGACACCCAACTCTGGTAAGAAATTTAACAATTTTTTTTCAGCATATGTTTTAATTTTTTCACTTCATCAGACTACTAACATGCCTCTAACATTGTTTTGGTTTTTAGGCTAATGAAGTTTTGCAAGATTGGACGATAAAAGTTGAAGTGAAGAAGCATTCTCATCTTTGAATCTTATAATTGTAACAAGAGTTTGACGCTTTTGGGGAAATTATAACCCAATTTCTTATGCTTTTCATTTTATGCTTTAGGACCTCACTAATTTTCATTTGGGTTTAAAAAGAACATTCAAACGGGACTAAAATTGAACCCTCATTTCATCATTATATCATGGGTTTAAAATTGAACAAGGAAACTTATCATTTCGTTTGGTGCATAAAAGGAATTCATCTTCGCTTTAGAGGTTAAAATAAATGAGTTCTTTCTTTGTTGTGACACACTTGTAGTGTGTATCCAATTCCCTTGCACTTCGTGCGATCTTGGGTGAAGAGAAACACTCCAAGTGTACTTCATTGTTTGTGTGCACTTATAGTACGTATCCAATTCCCTTGCGCTTTGTGCGATTTTGGGTGAAGAGAAATACTTAAGTACACCTTTATGCTTTATTTCACCCTTAAGAGAGGACTTACTATGAGACACACCCCGCAACAGGAAACTCATAGGCAAGTTCTTGCAAGCACATTTACCAGCGGCCTATATTAAAGGTTGGGAAATCATGAGAAATTACCTTCTATCCTAGACTATATAACATACTACACCTAGTACCATGCCTTAAGTGGAACGAGAACAATAGTAAAAGCCTTAAGTGGCAAAGCGGGTGTGTATACGGCTAGGTGTTCTTAGTTTGTTACTAAGAACCAAACTGTTTAGTTACGAAAAATCCTTAATGCTTGTTGGTGCAAGAATGGTCATTCTGAAGCCGCTCCAAATTTTTACTATTCATTGTTGAAATAAAAAAATCCCTAGGGTCTTTGGATCTTCAAGATTTTAAGATTTGGTGGTCCCGAAAAGTGTGTGTCGTGGAGGGGAGCTAGTGTCACCAAATCTCTAACTGTTCACATTGTCTTAGTGTTTGGAGAAATAAAAGTGGGGACTCAACAAGTCTAGCCATTTCAACCTAGGAAGTAAATGATTGTGAGTTAGTTTAATACTTTTCTTGGTTCTAAAACATTACAAAACAAACATTCACAAATCTTCCTCAAATTTTCAAACACTTTGGTCTAAATATGGATAGCTTTTGAAATAGCCTTGATATTAATGCTTGTCCTAAGGATTTCTATCCTTAGATATTTCTAAATATCTTGACTTATATCTCAATCCATATTTTCCAAAGTTAACATAAGCAACTATGGCTTGAACTTCATCCCTTTCATGAAATGGACATTGTCAAATTTATGATATTTTTGACATAGACATCTAGTCTGAACTTAATCAAGACAAGTGTTTGTGGTAAAAGAAGTTCACTTAAGTAAGATAAATTGACACAATTGAACCCCACATGACCATTTGGAGACCAATCTCTCCCATTGAAAAACCTAACCTTGAAGGTGCTATCATTCAACCAAACTTTTTAACTCATTAATGGAGAACAAACTGATATAATTAGTAGTTTGAGAAGCTTCACTTTTGAAACAAAAGAAACACCCATTCAGTGGAGAAATGCAACAACAATCTTAAATGAATAAGAGAAACAAGCCGATATTGTGGTTGGAAGGCCCATATTACCACCACCCGTGTAGCAATAAATATCCTCTTTTCTCCCATAGACTTAAGACTTCTCTAAATGATCTCACGCAAAATCAGAATCCCAAAGAGAAGGTCTACATGTCATTTCAAAATGAGGCATCTTAGTCCAAAAGCTCTCAAAAAACACCTTGCAACACCTCACCAAAATAGAACCAAGTTGTTATATTACTTCTACAAACGTGTTTCAAGGAATAAATCCAAAATTGTATATGTTCATTTTTTGTCAAAATCCTAGTGTTTTTCACGATAACGAACCTATCTAAAACATTGGGTCTTTAGGATTTGAACACTTTAGAGGTCTAGTATGTTTCTCACTACCTTGGTCTTATCAAACAAAGGTTCATTCTAATTCAACATTGGGTCAAAAAAATTATCCATCCCTTCATCAAAATTTCATCCTTCACCTCACCAAACTTTGCAAAAATTTCAAATGCAACCAACACCTTTTTGACTTCAACATCTATCAACCCAAACCCTAACTTAGCTACTTTGTGTGTGAAATGAATCCTTTTCTATGCACTTAGTTAAGTTATTTATCATCTTTGGGATAGTTTATCTTGAAGTTCATGAGTCTACCCTAAAGATTCCCAAGTTCATGAACTTCCTCTATCCAAACATCAAAAAATTAAAACTTAAGTCAAAAGTGTTGTCCCAAAATGTTTGTAAAGATCACTCCCCACATCATTTATATTTTTATCTCCCATTATTGCCATTACTCCAAAAATACTTAGAGAATCACTTTTACCTAAATTTGAGTCAACTAGAAAGTTCAAACATTACAAATCACAACACAACTCTCCCAGAGTTGACCTAAAATTTATGGTAAAAACGAGATTGCAACACAAGAGAATCATGGAGAAAACCAAAGTCAAATTTACATCAAGTGATCCAAATCCTCTAGAATTTGATCTGAGAAGTCATGTTACTCCATCAAAAAAACCTGTCACCATCTGGGCCATATGAGGTAGAAGACATCACGAACAATCCATTTGGACTTAATAGGGAAGAAATCATGGAGCATCAATCCTCAGAGAACATAGTCCCTAATTCTCCATCTTTTGTTGCACAAAAATTGACACAAGGCTTAATGTCATCCACTTTTCCAACCACTCTATTGGCACTCTCAAAAATTTTGTAAAATTTGAAGTGCCCATTTCAAAATTTTGCCTCTACACTTTCAAAAGTGCACCTGAAGAATTTGTCTAAGTGACCAACTTTGGAAGGTCATATTTAGGAGCCAGTTGATTTCCAAGAAAAACCCCTTTGTCGACCCACTCACATGTCCTACGTGAGCAGGCATGCCAATTTTTAGCTTCCCACGATGAGTTTTGATGAGGTTTTGAAATGTGAAGTTGGAGGGTTTTGGCACTCTTTTGTTGTCTGCAAACTTGCAGATTTGCAAACTAGCCTCATGTTTGAGCTTGCATTTTACAATTGATTGATCGTCATGACAAAATGATTGTTGCTCTGTATTCTCCATACCAAGATTATCTCGCATGTCACGTTTCAGAGCTTTATGATTTGATTTGCTATTTTTACCAGGTCAAAACCAAACGCAACTTGATTAGTTTTGCACCTACATTTTTTGAAACTTTTCTGAGAGGCCAACTTTGACCGTCAATATCTTTTGATGGGAGATGATTCAAGCAAATTCCTCTTGCACACATGTTCACTGTACCAAAATGATTTACTTTGTCCAGTGGAAACTCGCCAAGAGTTGATTTGGTATTTTTTTAATGAGGTGATTTTGTGAGTTTTAATTGATTTTGAATAGGCTGTTGTTGCAGAAAGTTCAACTGAGCAACTTTTCCAATTAATATCTTTCACCTCATGACTCCTTATGTTGAGCTTTTTGTTGCACTCAATTCTCAGGTTAGATGTCTACATCCCTACAAGTTTTTATTTCCCCAAGAGGTTGTTTGACCAGTCTCCTAGGTCGATTCTAGAGCCAACTTGGACAGTTTTCACCATTCTACAAAAGTGCCTGAAAGTAAGTTCTACTTGAAACCCATTTCAAATTTTTAGTACCAAATACATTCATAAGTTTCCTAAAGTCAATTGAGAATGAAAGTTGTTTGAAAACAAAAAAAAAATTAGTCGGGCCACATGGGGCCTGGCATGCTTGGCACTGTTAAGAGGTTTCACATTGAACGAGAGCTTGAAGCCAAGTATGTTCTTCAAATGGACATAGTAGATAATGCACATATTCATGATGATAAAATGGATGAATGGGATGCCTGCTTGGTTATAGTGCTACATTAATTTACACCCTTCCATGATTCAAAAGGTTTAACTGCTTTTCAGAAAGTTCCAATGAAGTTCCTCTATAGCAAGTATTTGATGAAGTCCATAAGTCAGGTTCTTGGAAAAAGTGTTGTCATTAACATATGATGGAGACCTTGTCAACTAAAGACATGTTGGAAGTTTTAGTATATCTTAGGCCCTCCATACAGGTTGCTCTATGAAAATGCAAAGGATACAACTAAAATGATGATACAAACAAAGTCTTCTTTGATTGGATTCACCCATGATATTTTACCTCAAGCTTAGTCAAAGATTTGCTATTGGACCGAAATATATGATAGGAATTTTATGCATAGGTTTGATTTTGCACCAACGATTGTTACTCCTCAGTCAAAGCTTATTGGAGAGTGGTTATGTGAAAAGATTCTGAAACTCATAAGCAACATAATGCACACAAAATAGATATTTGAGAAGCCTTTGAAACTTTCAGCAAACAAAATGAGAGGAGATTCTAGCAACAAGGCATGTGAAATTTGTTAAAAACGCCTTAGAAACTTTCAAGAAATACATGGCAGCGCAGTTGGACAGGGTATGCAAATCCATCACAACATTTAGAAAAGGAAATGCTTATTACAAGGAGGATGTCATGCATCAAAAAAACAAATAAATGAATAAATTTGTTAAAAATCTCTTAGATACTTTCTAGCAAATGCAAATCTTTGAAGCATGGAGCCAACACACCAAATGAAAGGAAGCTTGCATGCACAGCAGAAATGAATGTATTAAAGAGTCTAAAGAAATTCTAAAGAGTTGCGTAGAGAATAATGAGGCCACACATCAAGCAACAAGCTGAAAATAATGCAAAGAATTGGGGGGGGGGTGCATTGATTTGCAAGAAGCTCCAAAGTTCTCAATGCAAAATCAGATGCATTTGAAAAGACATGTGCAACCATTGTGCATATGGAAGAGGCTCGATACATAGCATATGTGGATGTTGGCACCTGGTTGCATGGTGAAATGATTTGAGGGACATGGAAGTGCGATTTAAGGTGGCTGGAAGACCACATTGTAAAGTATTTATAGAAGTGTACAAGTGCCCACACACCCTTGGAAGGGGTCATTTGGAGTTTGCAAGAGAAACATGGAGATCAATGTTCTATTGCAATGGGAGTCCCATGTTTGTAGTATGTACGCATCATGTATTACAAGGTCTTCAAAAAAAACTTTGAAATGAATGCAGCACAGAAAATGAGAATGTGAAAATGCATTAAAAGGCTCGTGTAAAGTGGATCTATTGAAATAGTGTTTGGAATCTCCAAATGAATGTAGATTAGTAGAGAGAGTGAATATAGTATAGTGTATACCCTGAAGTGATTATGCCATTGGGCTTCTAGCTTGTACACATCACATGGTTTGTTAGAAGACTTACAAACCTCTGAACAAATGCATTGGAGGGTTCGATATGGAAATTTTTGTGTTGAAGTTAGGGTAGCCACCATTTGAAGAATGGGAAATGTATGAAATTTTTTAAGGAAATTGTACTTTGTGGCTGATACACCAGTTATGGAGGAGTTATGTTTGATGTCTTAGGGCATTCTTACAGAATGCTTGGCCGTCATAGCCTAAAGAGAAACCCTTGTTGCAAAAGATGTGAATGAAGAATGCAAGAGCAACACAAGAAAATTAGGGAAAACCTAAACAAGCAAAATGAGATCAACGACTCTGAATAAATGGATAAATGCAGCAAAATCTTACCCCTTCCCCGCTGGCTTGCCCAATTTAATTTCTCATGGGTTAAAACCACGGGGTGAGCGAGAGAAAGGCACATAAATGGTGGGCCCAAGAACAAAAAATTAATGCATGACTATAGTTTGCATGGAAATATTAAAAGTTTTTGGCCTTCCCCACTATCTCACGGGTTTTAAAATGCAAGGTTATTTTTCCCGCGGGGTGAGCGAAATGAGGGCATGTGGAACAAGTGGACCTGATTGAATTTTGTCTCCGATAGTGGTTGCACATATTTATTTTATTTTATTTTCCCGACGAAGCAATGTGAGTTTTATATTCAAATGCAAATATTTCAAATTTTCACTTTTGTAAAGTGAAATTAAAATACTCATGAGAAATGCTTTAAATGAAACATTTAGTCATTGTGATGGAGTTGAAAATTAAAGCTGAAATGTAGTTTGATGCACTGGTAAAATACTTTTACCTGAAGAGTGGTTAAATATTTCAACATGAAATATTTGAAGTCAAGTGCACATGAATGTGTGGGTAGAAGAATATTCATCAAATATTTCATTATTGGGCATATAAAATAGAAAGTGAAGGAAGGGGATATGTTGTAAAGTGAATTTAATATTCACTTTATGATTAAATATTATATTTTGGAGTCTAATGTACAGTTACAGCATTATCAGATGAACAACAAAGGAATCTTCATGGGCAAAGAGATATTTTCAACAGTAGAGTGATGGAGTAGAAATTCCTCACATGGTGAAATTTTTAGTTGCTCAACAACTTGGTGCAAACAGAATTGGAGGTAAAATTGGTTGCAAGAAGAGAGAGGAGAGAGGCTTTGCAAGTGTGATGATCAACAGTGAAAGATGCTTCCAAATGTCTTCAACAGATTTTCTTTTGGAGTTTTATGTTTCCTTTTATTCTCTTCTTCTCTCATTTTGTAAGGGATTTTGGGGTTCCAAATTCTAAAAGCTCTACAAGGCAGGAAAAAACTCTGGGTAGATTGTAAAGCTAGGAGGAAATATGACTGAGTCACTAATATGAAAGTTTATGTGTTTTGAACTGTGCTTCTATGTTAATTTTAGTTGATAATTATCTCCATGGCTGAACTATAATACTCTTTTGGATTCAATAATAAATTTGTCTGAGTCTTTTCATGCACATTTTCTGCATTTGAGTTATGTTTGTTGTTTCCTTATGTTCTGTGAATGATGTAATTTCTTTAATGAAGAACAAGCTACATTTATTATTGACTATTGTTCAGGGGATAGTGTAATTGCTTCAACAAATGTGGCAGGAGTGTTGTGTTTAAGATGGATTTGTAAGAAGAATTAATAGATAAAGCTTCAATGGTTTGGTTGTCACAATGTGATAACATTTGCAAAGATCTTCAAAGCATGTTTAACACTGTAGGATGAATGTTGGTTATATGACTCCATAGCCCATTTCTTGGCACTGGTCCATTATCATGCTTTTGTTGTTTTCAGTTTGGTCCCAATTTTTTAAAATTATAAATCATTTCAAATTTTTTTGTGAGTACTTGTATTTGCCATGTTCTCCATGCTAGTTTATGAAATTCACTTAGTAGCTTTCCAATGTTGAGTGATATTTTATGTTTCTTAGCATAATTATGTGAGAACATTATTTGTTAAGAAATATCCTATTAATTGTGTGTTTGAATCTTTAGGTGTTGCTAAAGGGTCACCCCCTAGGTCTTACAGAGCCTGAAGTGTAGGGGAAATGTGTTCTAATCCCATTTCCTATCAGTTGGCCAAATCCCCCATTGAATATGATCATTAGAAAGTGGCTAGTCTATAGGATTCACTGGACTGGTTCGATTTGGAGCACCAATAGAATGGTGATTCTGCTGGGGAGAATTTGAGAAAATTCTCATTGAAGAATATAGAAATAGAGTCATGTCATTTGCATAGAGTCATATTATTATTTTCCATTCTAAAATTTAGTTCAAATATTGAAGGATTTCCAGCCTAGAGAATATTTATTGCAGCAAAGATCAAAGGATATGAGTGTGACTCCGCTATTGGAGAAGACCCAGAACGAGATTTACTCTTGAAGATTATTCCTCTATGAAAGGAGGTGGCGACTCTATCTAAAGAACCAGTTGAATTGTGTAGAAGATTTCCAATTTGCATAATTTGCAGTCAGGAAGAAGGATTAATAGCTGCTACAAAGTTTCCAGGTATTCTCATAAGTCTAAACCAAGTATTATTCTGTTTAAAAGAAGTTTATGAGAAATTTTCAAGATTGAGATCATAAATGGTTCCTTATTAGATGAATTCACATTAAGAAAGGGAACAGTAGTATTTCTTTACATACTTCAAATGTGTAACATGTAATATCTGTAATATTTTGAGAAGTATGTTTATTTTGAATTATGCCTCTAAGAAAGTTTTAAGGCATAAATATTCAATCTATGTTTTAGAATCATGGTTGAATTAGTAAATGATGCAATTGACAACCATGGATGAAGTTGATAATGATTGAATCTAGTTACAAGAGGGTTTCCATGTGAAATGACAAGTAAAAGTATGTAGGGAAAACAAGTTCCACTAGGCCCTCAAAGGGATTTTGTTATTGAAAGGTATATGCCATTGGTTTTCAGTGGTATTAGAGGTTTCCCAAACCTGGTCCCTAAAAATGTTAGGAAGTATTTTCCAAAATTCACAAGGAAGAGTTTTGAATCAGCCTCTAAACATCTGCAAACATTCATGGATGTGATGGGGGATTATGAGGTGAATCATGAGGACGTTGTTATGAAACTGTTTGTTCAATCCTCGAAGGATGATGCCATGGATTGGTTCTCATATTTATCATCATGTTCCATAGCTTCGTGGAGTCAATTTATGACAGCCTTTGTTGAACAATGTGGTGAAAGGGTAAATCCAAGTGTGGTGAGGAAAAACTTCATGGAAATCCATATAAGTAAAGTTGAATTGGTCCCTGTTTGTAATCTTCGATTTGCAAAGGAAATAAGAGATATCCCTGAATACATAAGGCCAAATGATGTAGAATGTTTGGTTGTGTATTTAGGATCATTTGACAAAAGGATGAGTTTCATATTAAGAGATAAGAAGCCTGCAACATTACGTCATGCATATCATAATGCCATGGATATTGAGAACAATCTGAAGTACTCAATGATGAAAGGGTATTTGGCTACAAGTGTTGATTATCCCAACACATCTCATGCAAATAGAATTCAAGGATCAAATAATGGAAATGATTGTCAAGATGACAATGCTTCTGCTGTTATGACTTCTTCATTATCACAGTATGAAGATCATAGTGAGGTCCAAGTTGAATGTCAGCAAAATTTGAGCAATGTTGATCAGCAATCTTTTGTGCAAGCTTTGTATGAAATGAAGAGACAAGAGGAAGAATCACCATGTAAGTTGTTTTTGAGATTTTTGGATGCTTTGATAGAAGTCCCCAAAGATTTCAGACTTGAGGATTCTATGTGCATTGATTTATTTTGTGAGATTTATGAATCTGGGTTGAGTACTTTGCGAGAGGAATTGAAGCCCCATAGCTTTGACCAAGTACCTGATTGGATAAAGAATGTAGAATCAGCCAAGTGTGGTTATGCACAAAATTCAGATTCTCAAAATGGAGACATCAGTTGTCCTCTTGAGAAAAACCAGATTACAATGCAAATAATTGAAAAGAATATGTTAGAAGATGAACACTATAATCAGCTTATAATCAACACATGTGCAAATCATTGCAGCAGTAAGGAAGATGAAGCTACATGGGATGATAAAAAAGTAAATATGTACGAATGCTTCTCTTGTGATATCTCAAATGAGGGAGAAGTAAATGAGATACAAAGTGCTATTCCATGTCATGTTGTGATCAACAATTACAATGCATGTGTTGCTGATATTTCATTACAAACTAGTGATTATGATCCTGAAAGTGCAACCTCAAGCATTCATTATGAAGAGTTTGAACATGGTTTGTGTAGTGATGATTTTTCTTGTGATGAAAATCATGATGAGGTTGATGGTTCTAATTGCTTCTCCAAAGATTGTGATTGCTTTTCTAAGGATGATGTAGAAACATATTCCTCATTTGAAGAATGCAATGATATAGATGCTCAAGATGTCACTTGTCCACAAGTGAAGGAACAAATTGCATATGGTGAATACATGGAAGGTAATTTAGGTTTGCTATCAATGAAGCATGTTCATTGTGCAAGTGATGCAAAATTTGAAGATAAAGAAATGTGTGTTCAGTATGTTGATTCAGAACATAATGTTGGCTATGATAAACATGATGATGAATGTGCTTATGCCCCTACTGCTCATGATTGTTCATATGAAGCAGAGATGGAGATGTTTGTGATACATGAAGAGGATGATGATATACATGGTGATAAAATAGGAGTTTCAATTTGTGTTGATCAAGTAGCACATTGTGAGAAATATATGGATTTTAAGTCAGCACTATTGCCCATTGATAATATTGAAGAGCTTGTTGATGACAGTAAAGTTTCAGATTGTGTTGATATTGTAGAAATTCTTGGTCCATGTATAGAGCAGCCAAGAGGTGAAAATAATGGTGAATTTCATGTTGATGAGTGTGAAGTTGAGTACAATTGCTTCTTGTTCGATGTTCCTGATCTTCATAGTGTGAACATTGACATGTTTTCAACCCATGTAAAAGGAATTTATGTGAAAGAAAATGAAGATCCTAGTTCTATGGCTAATGAGGAGTTTTCAGTTAGTAATGAGTCTTTCACTTTTGGATCAACACACATATCAACTGATATTGTACATGAAGTTACTGGTGCACATGGTTGTCTTCTTTATGTCCATGTTGATGTTGATTTGCTTGAGCCCACACTTGAATTATTTGGCTTTGAGTTGAATAATGATGTAAAGAATGCATCAGAATATGTTCTTGAACCTGAGATGAGTGCATTTACTCACTTCTAAGTGTTAATGATGCATGTGATCCCCATTTCTATGATGCCAAGGTGTGCACTGATATACCTGAACTGAAATATCAAAAAATGTGCCCATGTTGCAGTGATCTGTATAAGGATACTCCTGAATATGCATCTTTTGTCTTTGAAATATTTAAAGATGATTTGCATGACACAAACCAAGTTGTTTATGAGAGCTTTTAGTTTGATGTGCAAACTGATTTTGATATCAAAGTTTGTGATGTCAAAGATCAAATGGACTATAAATGCTTCTACTTTTTAGTTCAAATGAGTGAGCATTCAGTTGAACATGACAATGAGCTGCCCAAGGTAAAATGTCACAATGATTATGATTTTCAATTAATGTCTGATTGCATGTTGCAGATTGACAGAATTGTAGGTGACTTTGGAAAGCACAGTGATATAGTGGAGCATGTCAATGACCGAGCTAGTTTGTGGGTGGTCTATGGCAATGTTCTCAGATTTGGCCTATGGCAGACAACACAAAACTGAGTGTTTGATAGGGGTAAACACTGACTTCACATTTTTCATTTGGTGGACTGCGTGTCACCAAATGAAGTTGAAAAATGAAGAATGAATAAGGAGCAATTTGAGGACACGTGATGGACTCAGAATTTGGTCTACTCCCCAACGATCTGGAATATTGATATGCCCAAAAGTGGCATACATCCCCATTCGGAGCCACTATTGGCACTCTCAAATTTTTGCAAATTTGAAGTGCCCATTTCAAAATTTTGCCTTTGCACTTTCAAAAGTGCACTTGAAGAATTTATCTAAGTGACCTACTTTGGAAGGTCATATTTTGGATTCAATTGATTTCTAAGAAAAACCCCTCTGTGGACCCACTCATGTGTCCTATGTGAGCACGCATGTCAATTTTCAGCTTCCCACAGTGAGTTTTGATGAGGTTTTGAAATGTGAAATTGGAGGGTTTTGGCACTTTTTTGTTGTTTGCAAACTTGCAGTTTTGCAAACTAGCCTCCCGTTTGAGCTTGCATTTTGCAATTTTTTGATCGTCATGCCAAAATTATTATTTCTCTATATTCTCCATACCAAGATGAGTTTGCATGTCACGTTTTAGACCTTTACGAGTTGATTTTCTATTTTTACCAAGTCAAAACCAAACACAATTTGTTCAGTTTTGCACCTGCATTTTCTTAAACTTTTATGAGAGTCCAACTTTGACTGTCAATATCTTTTGATGGGAGATGATTCAAGTAAATTCCTCTTGCACACATGCTCACTGTACCAAAATGATTTACTGTGTCCAGTGGAAACTCACCAAGAGTTGATTTGGTATTTTTTCAATGAGGTGATTTCGTGAGTTTTAATTGATTCTGAATAGGCTGCAGAAAGTTCAACTAAGCAACTTTTCTGATTAATATCTTTCACCTCATGACTCCTTTTTCTGAGCCATTTGTTGCACTCAATTCTCCAGTTATATGTATACATTCTTGCAAGTTTTTATTGCCCCAAGACATCGTTTGACAAGTCTCCCAGGATGATTCCAAAGCCAACTTGTCCAATTTTCACCATTCTAAAAAAGTGTCTGAAAGTAAGTTTTACTTGAAACACATTTCAAATTTTCAGTACCAGATACATTCAGAAGCTACCTAAAGTCAATTGAGAATGAAAGTTGTTTGAAAACGAAAAAAAATTTAGTTGGGCCACATGGGGCCTGACATGCTTGGCACTATTAAGAGGTTTCACATTGAATAAGAACTTGAAGCCAAGTATTTTCTTCAAATGGACATAGTAGATAATGCACATATTCATGATGATAAAATGGATGAATGGGATTCCTACTTGGTTATAGTGCTACATTAATTTACACCCTTCCATGTATCAAAAGGTCTAACTACTTTTTCAGAAAGCTCCAATGAAGTTCCTCTGTAGCAAGTATTTGACGAAGTCCATAAGTCAAGTTCTTGGACAAAGTATTTTCATTAACATATGATGGAGACCTTGTCAACTAAAGACATGTTGGAAGTTTTAGGATATCTTAGACCCTCCATACATGTTGCTCTATGGAAACACAAATGATACAATTGAAATGATGATGCAGACAAAGTCTTCTTTGATTGGATTCACCCACAATATTTTACCTCAAGCTTAGTCAAAGATTTTCTATTGGACCGAAATATATGACAGGAATTTTGTGCATAGGTTTGATTTTGCACCAAGGATTGTTACTCCTCAGTCAAAGCTTATTGGAGAGCGGTTATGTGAAAAGATTTTGAAACTCATAAGCAGTAGAATGCACACAAAATAGATATTTGAGAAGCCTTTAAAACTTTGAGCAAACAAAATGAGAGGAGATGTCAGCAACAAGGCATGTGATTTTTTTTGAAAGCGCCTTAGAAATTTTCAAGTAATACATGGCAATGCACTTGGACAGGGTATGGAAATCCATCACAACATTTAGAAAAGGAAATGCTTATTACAAGGAGGACGCCATGCATCAAAACAACAAATAAATGAATAGATTTGCTAAAAAGCTCTTAGAGACTTTCCAGCAAATGAAAATCTTTGAAGCATGGAGCCAACACACCAAATGAAAGGAAGCTTGCATGTGCAACAGAAATGAATGTATTAAAGAGTCTAAAGAAATTCTAAAGAGTTTCTTAGAGAATAATGAGGCCACGCATCAAGCAACAAGTTGAAAAGAATGCAAAGAATTGGGGGGGGGGGCGCGTTGATTTGCAAGAAGCTCCAATGTTTTCAATGCAAAAGCAGATGCATTTGAAAAGACATGCGCATCCATTATGCATATGGAAGAGGCTCGATACATAACATCTATGGATGTTGGTGCTTGGTTGCATGGTGAAATGATTTGAGGGACATGGCAGTGCGATTTAAGGTGGCTGGAAGACCACATTGTAAAGTATTTGCAGAAGTGTACAAGTCGCCACGCACCCTTGGAAGGGGTTGTTTGGAGTTTGCAAGAGAAACATGGAGATTAATCTTCTATTGCAATGGGAGTCCCATGTTTTCAATATGTATGCATCATGTATTGCAGGGTCTTCAAAAACAACTTTGAAATGAATGCAACACAGAAAATGAGAATGTGAAAATGCATCGAAAGGCTCATGTAAAGCGAATCTGTTGAAATGGCATTCGAAATCTCCAAATGAATGCAGATTAGTAGAGAGCCCGAATATAACATGGCACAGACCATGAAGTGATGGTGCCATTGGGCTTCCAACTGGTACACATCACATGGTTTGTTATAAGACTTACAAACCTCTGAACAAATGCATTGGAGGGTTCGATATGGAAATTTTTGTGTTGAAGTTAGGGTAGCCACCTTTTGAAAAATAGGAAATGTATGGAATTGTATTTTGTGGCTGATACACCAGTTATGGAGGAGTTTTGTTTGATGTCTCAGGGCATTCTTACAAAATGCTTGGCCGCCATAGCCAGAAGAGAAACCCTCGTTACAAAAGATGTGAATGAAGAATTTAGGAGTGACACAAGAAAATTAGGGAAAACCTAAACAAGAAAAAGGAGATCAACGACTCTGAATAAATGGATAAATGCAGCAAAATGTTACCCCTTCCCCGTTGGCTCACCCAATTTAATTTCTCATGGGTTAAAACTGCAGGGTGAGTGAGAGAAAGGCACATAAATTGTGGGCCCAAGAACAAAAAATTAATGCATGACTATAGTTTGCATGGAAATATTAAAAGTTTCTAGCCTTCCTCGCTATCTCGTGGGTTTTAAAATGCAAGGTTATTTTTCGTGCAGGATGAGCAAAAGGAGGGCATGTGGAGTAGGTGGGCCCAATTGAATTTTGTCTTCGATGGTGGCTGCACATATTTTTGTTTTTTATTTTCCCGACGAAGCAATGTGAGTTTTATATTCAAATGCAAATATTTCAAATGTTCACTTTTGTAAAATGAAATAAAAATACTCATGGGAAATGTTTTAAATGAAACATTTAGTCATTGTGCTAGAGGTGAAAATTAAAGGTAAAATGTAGTTTGATGCACTGGTAAAATACTTTGACTTGAAGGGTGATTAAATATTTCAACATAAAATATTTGAAGTCAAGTGCACGTGAATGTGCGTGTAGAAGGATATTCATCAAATATTTCATTGTTGGGCATATAAAATAAAAAGTGAAGGAAGGGGATATGTTGTAAAGTTAATTTAATATTCACTTTATGATTAAATATTATATGTTGGATTCTAATGTATAGTTCCATCATTATCAGATGAACAACAAAGGAATCTTCACGGGCAAAGAGATATTTTCAATAGTAGAGTGATGGAGTAGAAATTCCTCACATGGTGAAATTTTCAGTTGCTCAACAACTTGGTGCAAACAGAATTGGAGGTAAAATTGGTTGCAAGAAGAGAGAGGATAGAGGCTTTGCAAGTTTGATGTTCAACGGTGAAAGATGCTTCTAGATGTCTTCAATAGAATTTATTTTGGAGTTTTTTTTTTTTCCTTTTATTCTCTTCTTCTCTCATTCTGTAAGGGATTCTGGGGTTCCAAATTCTAAAAGCTCTGCAAGGCAGGCAGAAACTTTGGGTAGATTGTAAAGCTAGGATGAAATATCACTGAGTCACTAATCTGAAAGTGTATGTATTTTGAATTGTGCTTCTATGTTAATTTTAGTTGATAATTGTCTCCATGGTTGAACTGTAATACTCTTTTGGATTCAATAATAAAATTTTCTGAGTCTTTTCACGCACATTTATTGCATTTTAGTTATGTCTGTTGTTTCCTTCTATTCTGTGAATGATGTAATTGCTTTAATGAAGCACAACACTACAACAAATCCCTATGATTTTCTCCATTTTTTTCTCTATTTTTTGCTTCCACCCACTATTTTAATGTATTTTTTGCCAATTTTTTGAAAATTTCAGTGCTATTTATTAGGATGGCACTATTTTTGGCATTTATTTATGCCGATTAGGACAAGTCGACGCTAATTTTGGTGCTCCTTTGCGCCGACATTAGCACCGCCTTTAGCACTGATATTGGCTTCGAGTGTGGTGCCACCGTTTAGCCGCATTTGGCTCCGAGTTTAGCTTCGAGTTTAGTGCCACTTTTTAGCTCCGACTTTAGCTTCGAGTTTAGCTTCTGGTTTAGCATCGGTTTAGACACCCCTATGTCAAAGAGACTTATTTATTTGTCTCATCAATGATGTAAAACAGTGAAATTTCAACAAGATATGGGCATATCGAGGAGAGAATCACTTACATCACATCGACAAGGTATATCTACAAGTGCTCGGTGGAACACAACTCTTGGATATAACAAAGTAATGTCGATGAGACATTGAGATATCGGTAACACAAATAAGATTGGCTCATCGAGACTCCTCAAGTAATGATCAAAAGCATACACCACTATACCACCGACAAGGTTAGCAACATATGCGGTAGACTGGTATACACCACAACCCTGCAACAAGAAGCCTTGAGCAAGGCGGTAGTGTGGTAAACAACAAAAGGGAAGGTAAAAACATCACCATACCACCGCGATAATCACGAGTCTCCCTGACATAGCAGAGTTACACCTATATATAAAGAAATACCGCCAAAGGAAAATATTGATGAGACAGTGGCATATCGGCAAGAGATATTAACTTGTCTCATCGACACTGGCAACCAATATCAAAGGAACATAAGATCTAATGTCAATGAGACATTGAGATATCGGTAAGACATAAGATTGTCTCATCGACACTCTTCAAGTAATGATAAAAAGCATACACTGCTATACTGTCGGGAAGGTGAGTAACATATGCGGTAGAGCGGTATACACTGCAACCCCACAGAAAGAAGCCTTGAGCAAGGTGGTAGTGTGGTAAACAATAGAAGGGAAGGGCAGAACATCGCCATACCACAACGGGCATAATAAGAGACAATGGTAGTATGGTAATCGTGGCATTATTACAATTTACAACACTAAATGCAACAAATCATGTCAGTCACAATCCATTTGAATAAATCATTTGAATATAGCCCACCAAAATACAATAAAACCTTTCTTGAAACCATATTTTTAGGCGTAGCCCACCAAAATGGAGAAGTGTTTTAGTAAAGAATGATAGAGAATGGTAAGGAGATGTGCGTGATAGGAGGCATAGGATTCATTGTTGTTTATTTCATTCCTACTCTGATCAACAAGGGTTACAATGTTCATGCTACTATTTGTAATCCAGGTATTTAATTGAGATATGTTTGTATAATCTCAAATTCCTTCAAATGCTTTTGAAGTATCAATGTATCCTATATAGGGTTTATAATGACTTCTTTTAATTTTAAAAAATAAATCAAATGCTTTTGAAGTATCAATGAGTCCTATATAGGGTTTAGAATAATTTCTTTTAATTTTAAAAAATAAATAAATGATGTATTTTCCTGTGTTTAGATAATGTGGAGATCTCTTAAATCTACCCTAGCACATAGTCCTCTTTTGCACTATGTTCATTACTCCAACTGCTAGGGTTTTGCATTTGACATCTTTAATATCTTCATGATAGTGGCTTTTAAATAGATCTCAGTCTTTGCTTTAATCTTTATCATGGTAACCCTTGAGTTCCATTCAATCTCTTCTAAAAATGTTGTATGAAGCTAGACTACATAGTATGCATATAAATCAACTCCTTCATACCTACCATTGTTCCAAACCACCACTCACCACCTTCCTTAAAATGTTTCCTCCATAAGCACAATAGCATCTTTTAAAATCATGGTTGCCAGTGATTGACCATTAAGGTCACTACTTTCATCAAGATACAATGAGTTTTTTGTCTTCAAACTTAAGGCATTATGCAAGATAACATTGTGAATTATTTGTTGTGAACAATATAATTTTCTTGCACATTTAATGCTTTGCTAACTACCTTTAAGACTAGATATTGCACCATTAGTTGCAATCTCAAACAACTCACTCAATGTCACTTAAAGATTCCTTTTATGAGCATCCTTGTATAAAATCAAACTATGCCCTATAGACTGCCTACTTACTAATATAGGGGAATTATTGTTTCATGGTAGTTTGAGTTTTATTTAGAAGGGGTTAATATGGGGCATTTTTATGTGCAAGAAGAATAGATTGTGATGCAACATTCGGGTATGGACGGTTTAGGAAAAATTGGATTGCTATCTGTGTCATAACCAATTTGGATTGTACCTTGAGCCAGTCTAAAACACTTATGGGTGTTTTCACTTGGGAGCAAAACCTAAGTGTAGGAATTTCCAAATATCCGACAGAGGAAGTTCCTACATTCTAAAGATAAAATCATAAATATGCTTATCTAGTTTCTGATCCAACCTGACTTCTTTAATATCCGATAGAGAAAGTTTGTACATTCTAAGATAAAATCATAAATCTACTTGTATTTGTACAATCGCTCGTTTGAATTGTTTCTTAACAGTTTTAGGGCCACACCCACGTACATATCTTCTTCTTTTTCTAGTTGAACACTCAGGCTCTGCATTTACTCCAATCTCCATCTAAAATAATCAACAACATGCATTAATTTATGATTGTACCTTGAGCCGGTGTGAAACACTTCCGTGTGTTTTCGCTCTGAAGCAGAACTTGTGTGTAGGAATTTCCAAATATCCGACAGAGGAAGTTCCTACATTCTAAAGATATATTCTATGAAACATTCCTTATTTTCTATGAAACAGTGTATATATTCTTGTAATTGTAAATATTCTTTTACTATTATGTCTATTAAAGAAAACATAGTTTGAATAAAAAATGTTTTACCCTTTTTTGTAAGTGAGTATGTAAATTATTGTTTAAGGAAAAATCTTACAATGTTTATATTTTCAGTTTACTAGTTTCAAATCTTCATTTTCTATGTATATAAAATTGTATGTGCTCTTTATCTCTAATGACATAAAACAATAATGTCATCAGAATCAGGGTTTTCAATTTCAGCACCATCATTGTCCACACTTTTAATATCCTGTTCACTTTTATGTACAATCATCAAAATTTTATTTTTATTTCTTATCCCAGTTAATCTTGATTCCTTTCAGCACAACACAGTAGGTTGCATGTTAAATTTCATACATTTTCTTTGCATTTTTTGTATATATTATTTTCTCAGTGCATCATTATGTAACAACAATTTCACTTCTGAGATATACAGTAAAAAGAAATGAAAGCACATGTTTTCTTTGTCAAGGGAAATGTATGGTGAATACCCTATGTCTTTTAGATAAGTCTACAAGCGAAATAAGACATAACTAATTGAATCTGATTTTCTAGTGTACAATTGTTTTTTTATGTGGAGGCTGCAACAACTTATCATGGATTAGTTTTGGCTAAGAAACAAGGTGTTTCTAAACTATGGCTAGAGGGGGACTCTCTTAATGTGATTAATTGTCTCATGATGAAATGTCCTCCTTCATGGTCAATTGCCAATTTTATTAATGACTCGATATCTATTATTAACTCTTTTGAGGAGATCAAGATCACACATGTTTTTTGTGAAGCGAACATGATGGCTAATGGGGTTACCAACATGAGAGTCACTGAGAGATCTGAGTAGGATTCTTTTGAATTGCTACCTCTTAATCTAAAGTGTATTTCTAATGATGACCAGCTAGCTTGTTTCTAGGTGAGATGTTCTCGGAGAAAGGTTTTTCATTATGATTTTAAGTTGGGTTTTGCATGTCGACCCTTTTCTCTTTCAGTTTCATTATTCTTTCCTTGGTTTCCATAGAAGGATGGACTGGTAATTTTGGCAGGGTTACTTGGAATGATAAGCCCACACGTATTTGTGGGTGCTTGTTGTATTGTTTTGAGTAGTGCCTGGTTCATTTTACTTTTTCATTTCTTCTAGGTGTTCTTGGGTTTTCGTTTGTTGCTTGTCACTATGGGTGGTGACCGTTGCAGAATTGAGCCGAGTTCCTATGAAGAGTTTCAGAAAAATGCTACTACGTGGGAGCACTTGGAATTGGGGGGGTTAGTCAATTTATGCAGAGAATTCAAGGCCTGGACCCTAATGTAACATATTTCTTTGTGAAAGGATGGAATGGGAGGTCTCTGCGTTACCAGGGCGTTGAGTTTCAAATTGAAGAGGGTTTTATTGCGGAGGTAACTGGTCTTTCAGTTGTTGGGAGAAAATTTTTCAGAGACAAGGGAATGACTAAGAAGGATTTTGTGAATTTCTTTAAACATGATGAGAGGAAGAAGGTTAAGGAAATTGGAAGTGGAGGTTATGCTAGGAAGTCCCTAAAGCTGCTTTGGAGGGACCTCGTGTTGGCCATTATGCATTACTTCACCCTTGAAGGTAGATTCTTTGTGGTTTACACTCACCATTTAATGCTCTTAAATCATTTTAGGTATAATTTTTCAATCTCGTTTCCTTTTTACCTATTACATTCTATGGAGAAGAGTATTGAAGACCACAGAAAGAACCCTAAGAAGGTGGTTCTTCATCAAGGGATTATATGTTTTATTTTTTCTCATATCAAGCTAAAGTTGATCTCGGTCTCCCCTAAAACTCCTGGTAAGAAGGAAGTTAAAAATGATGGGTATGAAACAAGGGACTCTGTCGATGAATGGGTCAGTAGTTCAGAGGAGGAAGAGTTGGAACATGAGGATATGTTTGTTGATGAAGGAGGCTCTGAGGAATTGGAAGAATGGGGTAAGGGCTATGAGATTGATGTGGAGTTGCGGGAGACTATGGATAATTCTGTTAGAAAATATTCGAAGGGGAAAACCAAAGGCATGAAGAAAGTTAAAGCTTCCACCAAAAGGAAAATTGAGGTGGTTGCCCATGGTTCGAATGTGAATCTCGTGTTTTCTTTTGGAAAAGAGGGTTTGAAGGGTTTTCATCCTGTGGGTGATGAGGGTTTGAAGGGTTGTCATCTTGTGGGTGATGTGGATCCTTCAAATTTTGATTGTGTTCAAAATGCTTCATTGGGGAACCATGTTCCTGGTAAGGATGGTCTGCTACAAAGCTCCCCAATGCAAGGGCTCAAGGTACTGGTTAATTTGGTTGGTTAGTTGAGTGGCCCTGCTGATATGGGCAACTCTATGATGGAGGTGAAGCCTAATGAGAGTGGCTCTGTGGATATGCAGGGGATTGATGCAGTTAATTGTTCTCATGATTTTTCTATTGTGGAGAAGGAAGTGAAGAAGGAACGTCTAGAGGCATTAGTTGATTTGGAGAATCTGCTAGATAAGGAGAGGATAAAGGTGGATGTTGTGGATGCCGAGGATTCCCCAACCAAAGAAGAGGATGAACAAAATAGGGATTATTCTGATGCCCTTATTAACTTGGAGTAGAAGGGTTAGCCTCCGGTTAATTGGGATGAAATTGACATGAATATGTTTTGTAGAATGGCCAAAGATGGGACGACAAACTTGATTTACCTAGTTAAGTGGTTATTTTCTGAGGTTAAGGAGCTCAATATTCAAATGAAAAATTGGCAGGATGTTTGTGTTGCTATGCTAAGAGGTAACCAAAAGGAGTGGGAAATAAAAGGAAAAGTGAAATAAATGCATATTATGCTTGATAAGCTACTGGTCGATGTTGATCGTTTGGGGGTTTCTCATGCGGAAAGAATTTCCTCTTTGGAAGTTATTGTTAATAAAATGATAGAGGACATAGTGGTAAGTCTGGAGGATAAAATGGGAAAGATGTCAGAGGACTTGAAAACGGTGGTCAATATCAGCAATAACTCTTTGAAGACCACTACTATGGGTCTTTTTGTTTTGAATGAGAAAGTGTTGAATTAGACTGGAAAACCACTTGACTTGGGTAATATGGAGGAAAGGATTAAAGAGATTAGTGGCTCTTACCTGGTGGAGAAAGTGAAAGCTTCTACTCCTATGCTGGAGAAGGACATGTAGGCGGGTCTATGCCTTAGGACTGGGAGCAAGATGAAAAAGAGGGTTTTTGTTGTTGTTGAGGAGCCGAAGAATGTTATCAGTATCCATGAGGAGTTCATCAAGGAGAACATGGCCTCGGCTAATGTTTTAGATAATTTTTTGTAGCTAGTGCTTCCTCTTTTGGTTCAACAAGTTTGCTGATGTTTTTGCTTTTGGGTTTGTTGATGGGTTGCTAATGTTCCATCTTATGTTAGCTTCTTGGTTTTTGGGGTTGCTAGGCTTAGTGGTTTAATTTCTCTTGCAGCTTGGCATCGTTGTAAAGGGTTTTGAGGCCCATTCAAAACCTATTTTTCCTTATTAAAAATTGATTCAATCTGATTTTCTACTATACAATTGGTTTTTTATGTGCTTTTTACTTTTTGCATGTGGACTACCCTTAGAAAGAGACTACTTATCTTTTCTTAAATGAATCCTTTACATTTCCTGTCTATGAAAGGAATTTACTTCTTGACAACAAGTTCGTGAACTTCATACAAATTAAGATTGGTGTAAAAGGCCATCCCCACAAATGTTGTTTGGTCTAGAATTATAATGGAAAATAAAAAAGCTTGCTAGGAGAATAAAATAGGTTTTCAATTTTCCAAGTACAACATAATATTACTGAAGCGTTTCAAATTTTAGGCATTTGAGATTCATGGATCTCCTTGGAGGTCACCCACCTAATATAATAATAGTAAATTAGTATGAACATTTAGTCATAAATTAAAATGCAATAAAATATCTCTATGTCTCTCACACATGAATGTTTCATATAACCACATACCTTGTAAATGCTAACAATCGACTTATGGCATTCCTTAAGTCAACTGTGATACAAGAATCCCCCCTAATTGCCAATGGAATGATATGCTATCAAACACATTTATGAAAATTAATAACATTTAATTTTCACAGCCCATGATAGTTATGTAAAAATTTGCACACAGTTTATCCAGAAATCTTACTCACATAACATTTATGAAAAGGTCATTAGTAATTTTTTCTCACACAAAAAAATATCAAAATAAATTTAGTGCTTAATCAATGTTGTCTCATCTATTTCCACCCACTTTCCTCTTAGTGGTTTAGTATTTTTATACCGTCCACGTCCTCTCTCCATGGCCTCCTTTGTGAATAAAAATGTTGCCACAAAATATTTCACCGCAATACCGCTGAGAAGGAAGAAACAACTTGCGGGACCACGGTAAAAACCTCACCGAGCTGATGAAGGAGCCGCGGGGCAGCAGTGGTCACCACACTACCATCGAGAAGGATGAAGCACCTTACAGGACCACGGTAAAAACCGCTCTACTGCACCGAGCTGATGAAGGAGCCACAGGACAGTGGTGGTCACAAAAACAAGGCAAGAGTTTGGGCAGGGCAAAATTTTGATTTTCCATTACCCAATTCTATATCTTTTCCTTTCACGTAAAACAATGTAAATCACTACAACTGAAAGCATCTCTTTTATTTTATGCAACTCTTTAATGCTGTAGTGAAAATTTCATAACAATTAGTTTATATTCATTTACTTTCATTTGTAAGCATTCATATACATCTACACACACTTCACATCCATTTTATATAACTATGTTTGGCATTTTTTGTGAGTAAATGGCGAAAGAACATTGTATCCTTATCCACATTTTATAATTCATGCTCATATTTGTTCATTGCAAAATAATATTATTGATTTCACATGAATTATCAAAATAACTACTTGATAGAAAATAAAGAATTAGCATTCATGCTAGTGATGTTGAGAAATATTTCCATTGTTTGGTTAGTGTAATCGAATTAAGGATGAGAACTTTGAGTTACAAGGCTAGACTAGGAAAAACATACAATGATAGGTGCTCAATTAGGCACACTTGGCACCATCTTAGGCACCCCAAACTGATTACATTAACGGCCAAAATTTGGCACTCAAGTTGGTGTTAAGGAAGAAATCAGATGACAAAAAAGTGAAAAAAAAGGGAAAAATGCCGCGTGAAGGAAGAAATCAAAATAAAAAATTTAAAAATTTCCCACGTGAAGGAAGAAATCAGACGAAATAAAAGGGAAAAATGTCGGGCAAAGAGAGCAGGGCGCACGAAGAGAGCACAAAGCCAGGATGCACAGAGGAAGTTCGATGAGGAGAGTACGCAGGTATTTGAATTTTCTCATAAGATTATATCAAATTTATTAAATGATATTTAAATTTTTTTTCTTTGATTGGTGATAATATTTTTATTTCAAAATATACAAAGCTCCAAATAAAAAGTTCTTCCAACACCATCACATCATGTCTGTTAAAACATAATAAAAACCTATGGATCAAAAATCCTTACCACAACTGCCTGAAAACTATCCAACTAACTACTACCCAAACACCAGCTATTTATAGTATCAAAACCAAAAACAGGGCTTAACCCCTTAAACTTATACATCAATATCTAGCTTAAACACAATAAACTAGTTTACGCGAAAGTTCTAGAAGTGTTGCCCAAATGCAATGGGCACATTTTTGGGAGTGGCTTCACCTTCTTTCTCGGATGCAAAACCTTCTTCTCACACAACTCCTCTCTAGCAATGGCTTTGAGTCTTGCTATTATCTCCTCAGTCTCCATTAATTCGATGCATAGTTTCAAAGCTTGCCACCCCCGTTCCGCACCCTCTCTCCACACAACTTTGGTTCTTCCTTCTGGCCACCTAATGAAAGGGTGATTTATCTCTACTACTTTTAGGTCCACACCTTCCATGCCTTCACTTACCAAGCCTTTTCATGGTATATCCCTTTCTAGGATACTCTCCATGTTCACTAAGAAATCCCTATGCACCAACACTTTCATCACTCTCTTTACAACCTCCACCGACTCTCCTAAGTCTAGTCCCCACGCCATGATCAGAGAGTATATATCCATATTAGTCTGATATATATGCTTCAAATCTTCGAAGCCATTACCATAATTATTTGCACAAATTGTACCACCTTCACATCCTTATACAGGAACAAGACACACAGTCTCTTCACCATCACTTTTCCATCAAAAGGATCCAATTTCCTCCTCGCTTTTAGAGTGAAGTTGGCCTCCATTTCTTCTTTGGTATGTTAGCCACCAAACTACTTCACATTGTTGTCCTAACACTCTCCTTACTCCTGCAAACCAAGAAGTATCGAAGGAAATGAAAGAAAAAACTTCATTACATAGAAAATTGCCGACTATCAACATTAATGCCAAATGTACGTCCAACAACGGCAAAAAGAGCTAATTCTTCAATAGTTTCGAAAAACATTCCTTCAATAATTTGTAAGTATATTTAATATGTTAAATGATATTTTTTTTATTTCCTTGGAAAATGTAAATGATATTAATTAGTTTAAAAGTAATATTCTTCAATAATTTTATTTGGATCATCAGTAATAGTCTTCAAAATTGGCTGCCAGTTCAAGTTCATTCTACTTTCATAATACTTTATAACCATGAAAACCAAGCTCTCTAAATGGTATATCAAACTCTAGTTCAAAATATTTTAGATGAGGCTGCTCCTATAGCTCTCTTACTCGCTTGAAAAATCCTTGAAACTATGAATTCTTAACATTCAAAAGATAAATGGAATGTCCTCAACACCTAGTAAAGCTATCCAAAAAAGCTAACTAAAAGCTAACCCAGTTTTTTAGTTTAATAATTTAATTATAAAGTTTAAACTTTGAATGTTAATTTTTTTATGTGTTATTGGCTTATTGCAGGCTGCAACATTGTTTAATACTTATATCTATAAATTGTCTCTATCACATTAATAGTGTGTCAAAATGGAAAGGAACTTGTTGGAAGTAGTATGCTCTCAATTTCCAATACTTCATGAATCTAGATCCATAGTTAGTAATGTCCAAACAAAACTTGTCCTAGTAGCCATAGGGAAATGGGCATGGGCGAAGGCTTAGGTAATCAGCTGACAATATGACAGCCTCCTACGTAGCCCATTGATTATTACCCATTAACTTTTCCCATTTCCCTATGGTTGGTGGGACAAATTTTGTTTGGACATTAGTAACTATGGATCTAGATTCACTAAGTATTGGCAATTTAGAGCATACTACTTCCAACAAGTTCCTTTCTATTGTGAATGTGATAGAGAAAATTTATAGTTATAGATATACTTAGTATTGGCAATTTGGACCTTAACACTTCCACATTTCTTTGATCAATTTAGAGCATAAGACTAAGACTACTCAAATGACATTGCAGCCAGGTAAAAATTTATTAAGGGCATAATAGTAGTATACTTGTGTATGTGTATTTCCTTCAGCTAAAATTTGCATTTATACTTAAGTGATCGATGTATAGTTGTGTATGTGATCAAATTTTCTTCTATTTAATGATATTATTGTGTATTTAAGGTCTATTTAATAAAGGGTGCATGAAACAAGTTTTAAATCCTTAAAAATATTTAAATTTCTAGGGTTTTTTCATTTTTCTGAGTCTGCATCGAGTCCCTGAGTCCCCAAGTCGAGTCACCCTAGTAGAGTCTGAGGTGAGTCTGAGTCTCGTTACTATGGTTGTGATACAAACAAAAGGTGCTTACACATTGGCTGAATATATCCTCATCAAAATGACTAGAAAGAAATTTCAAATTTGTAAGTAACATAGTCAAGAAAAACATTCATAAAAATTGGAAGTAAACTTTGGCAGACATGTAGGTGAACTTAATTCATTTGACTTTATGCCTCTTGGTAGATATCAAGATCTCCCCTCCTAAATTTTGGACCACACCCATTACCTCCACATAAAACTAGACATCCTTGGTCTTCTTGGTTCCCACGCCATGAGATGGTTATACAAATGAAAATGAAGCAAAGTAATCATCTCCTTCTTCGCTGGCTAGAAGAATGCATGCTTAATGTTTTGATACATGATATCAACTCTCTCTTCTGCTCTCATGGTTGAATACATAAATCCATTATGGTGGGCCTCCAGAGTTCAGTCATCTTTCGTCCTCTTCCACCAAATGTTGGTCTGATCCACACGTCTGCCAGCCTAATTGGCTTTGTTTTTGAAAGATGAAGTTTCTCCTGAGTCACCAGTGTAGCTCTCTCTACCTTTTCAGACTCTTTCATTGCTATAGATCATCTCTGGGATTTAATCATTTGTACCACATGGTTGATGTGCTTTGAATCCTTGCATCTAAAGGAAATTTCCTTAACATAAATATTGCTAGGGAATTTTGATGTTGCCATTGTAGTTGGCATTAAAGTTGGTACCTGGAACATTGAAAATTATCCTTATATAAGAATTCCCTCCATCTTGTTGGCTTGTAACACTCTTGATGGTGGCTACATGAAATCTGATTTTGATTCCTCTTCTACATCAGAGGGTTCATATCCTTGATTTGACTCTTTTGAATTATCAGAATCAAAATCACTAGCTTCCATATTAAAAAATTCCCAACCACCATCTTCAATAAATTTATCTGGATCATCAGTAATACTCTTCAAAATCGGCCGCCAGTTCAAGTTCATTTTGCTTTCATAATACTTTATATCCATGGAGTTCAACCATTCCTTGATGCCATCAAGTGAAGATTGAGGAATGGCATCAATGTGGAGTACATCCCACTTGAAGTCTTTGAAAACAATAGCCATATCAAATTCCTTTTGCCCAAGTCCTACTCTCTCAAGGTTAACAATATCAATCTCACTAATAGGGATTACTAAGAAAGGTAATTCGACCAACTCTAACAAATAGTTTACCGTAGGAACAATAAAAGCAGAGGATTTGAAAGGAACTCCATGAAAACCAAACTCTGTAAATGGTATATCAAACTCTAGTTCAAAATATTTTAGATGAGGCTGCTCCCATAGCTCTCTTACTCGCTTAACAAATCCTTGAAACTCTGTATTGATTTTATTTTTCCTGTCCCTCTCTTGATGTTCTTCCTCAATTTTATCAGGATCATACATTGACCTTCTGGCCCCTCCTAAATTTTGGACCACATTCATTACCTCCACATAAAACTCGACATCCTTGGTCTTCTTGGTTCCCATGTTGTGATATGGTTATGCAAATGAAAATGAAGCAAAGTAATCATCTCCTTCTCCGCTAGCTGGAAGAATGCATGCTTAATGTTTTGATACATGATATCAGCTCTCTCTTCTACTATCATGGTTGAATATTACTGAAATCCATTATGGTGGGCCTCCAGAGTTCTAGTCATCTTTCTTCCCCTTCCACCAAATGCTAGCTTGATCCACAAGTCTGTCAGCCTAATTGGCTTTGTTTTTGAAAGCTGAAGTTTCTCCCGACTCACCAATATTAGCTGTAACTTTTTTGAAATTTTATTATGGTATGTGCACTTTGATATGATGTAATATGATTACGGTTTCCTCTCATATGTTGTAATATTAGATATATAACAGAAAAATAAATTATTGCATGAAACAAATAATAAATTTTCATTTTAAATGTTTTTTTTTGCAGAACACGGGTCTTCCAGAAGATCAAGATGATCCTCAACATGATATAGATCCACAAAATATTGGTTCTACTGGTATAGATCAAATGGAAGAGGATGATGATGACACATATATGGAAGACACCGAGGCCGATGACAGTGATGATGATGATGATGAAAACGACGACGATGATGATGATGATGAGATAGTTGGTGATAGTAACCAGTGACATTCATGATCATATAGACTACATCATGGATCATTGTTGATATATCGTTATGATGACTCTTTTCATGGTTACTCTCATATGTATCATTTTCACAGCCTATAGTACTATATTGTTGAGTTGTATCATATTGACATGTATCATTTTCACTATAGCGTTTGGACATGTATCATCTTGACTTGTATCAATTTGATTTACATAATTTATCAATTTTATTTATATCATTTGTACATGTATCATTTTCACTTATGTCGATTGTTGGACATGTATCATTTTGACATGTTTTTGATGTGCTGGCATATTTGAATTTCACTTGTTTTAGTTATATATGATGATGATCTTATCAGTATTGACTTGTCAATTTATATATATTAAAAGTGGTCGATGATTTTTGGATGGATATTTATTAAGTATGATGATTTTAATTTACTGCTTAGAATGGATGTTGTCAAATTCAATTAAATTATAGATATTTGACTCACTTGTTTTAATTATAGATGATGATCATGTTACAATAATTATATTGTTATTTAATCATATGAGTTAAATAATTAAATTACTTACTCTATAATCATATGAGTTATTTAAGAGGCACAATATATTTAACTAATTAAATTGAAATAAAACATATTAAATTAATAAATGGAAGCAAAACAAGAAGCATTTTTAGAAGCAAAAAAGGAAGCAAAACAAGAAGCATTTTTAGAAGCAAAAAAGGAAGCAAAACAAGAAGAATTTTTAGAAGCAAAATAGGAAGCAAAACAAGAAGCACTTTTAGAAGCAAAAAAGGAAGCAAAACAAGAAGTATTTTTAGAAGCAATCTTGGAAGAAAAATTGGAAGCAAAACCGGAAGCAAACATGGAAGCAAACATGGAAGCAAAATTGGAATAACACTTGGAAGCAAACTTGGAAGCAAAAGGGGAAGCAAAACTGGAAGCAAAACTGGAAACAAAACTGGAAGCAAACTTGGAAGCAAAACTAGAAGTAAAACCAGAAGCAAAATTGGAAGGAAACCTAGAAGCAAAATCGAAAGCCTAATTGGGCGCTAATTTAGGTGCTATTTCTGACGTTATTTCTCTGCTCTATTTTAGGCGTTAATAGAGGCGCTATTTTAGGTGCTAACAGGGACGCTGTTATTTTTCGATGCTAATTCTGGTGTTACGTCTGATGCAAAATTCAGCTTAAAATTTGGCTCCGAGATGATCATGCCTGTTAGCGCCAAGTTTAGCGTTGGCTAGCTTGCCCAATTCGTGGACTAAAATACACTGAAATATGGCACTATTTACTTACTCTATAATCATATGAGTTATTTAAGAGGCATGATATATTTAACTAATTAAATTGAAATAAAACATATTAAATTAATAAATGGAAGCAAAACAAGAAGCATTTTTAGAAGCAAAAAAGGAAGCAAAACAAGAAGAATTTTTAGAAGCAAAATAGGAAGAAAAACAAGAAGCATTTTTAGAAGCAAAAAAAGAAGAAAAACAAGAAGTATTTTTAGAAGCAATCTTGGAAGAAAAATTGGAAGCAAAACCAGAAGCAAACATGGAAGCAAAATTGGAAGAACACTTGGAAGCAAACTTGGAAGCAAAAGGGGAAGCAAAACTGGAAGCAAAACTAGAAGCAAAACTGGAAACAAAACTGGAAGCAAACTTGGAAGAAAAACTAGAAGTAAAACTAGAAGCAAAATTGGAAGCAAACCTAGAAGCAAAACCAAAAGCCTAATTGGGCGCTAATTTAGGTGCTATTTTTGACGTTATTTCTCGGCTCTATTTTAGGCGTTAACAGAGGCGCTATTTTAGGCGCTAACAGGGACGCTGTTATTTTTCGATGCTAATTCTGGTGTTACGTCCGATGCAAAATTCAGCTTAAAAGTCGGCTCTGAGATGATCATGCCTGTTAGCACCAAGTTTAGCGTTGGCTAGCTTGCCCAATTCGTGGACTAAAATACACTGAAATATGGCACTATTTTCCTATTCTATTGTAGTGCAAGCTGCATTTATTATTGCCTATTGTTTAGGGGATAGTGTAATTGCTTCAACAAATGTGACAGGAGTTTTGTGTTTCAGGTGGATTTGTAAGAATAATTACTAGATAAAGCTTAAGTGGTCTAGTTGTCACAATGTGATAACATTTGCAAAGATCTTCAAAGCATGTTTAACATTGTAGGATGAATGTTGGTTATATGACTCCATAGCCCATTTCTTGGCACTGGTCCATTATCATGCTTCTGTTGTTTTAAGTTTGGTCCCAATTCTTTAAAATTATAAATCATTTCAATTATGTTTTGTGAGTACTTGTATCTGCCATGTTCTCCATGCTAGTTTATGAAATTCACTCAGTAGCTTGCCAATGTTGAGTGATATTTTATGTTTCTCAGCATAATTCTATGAGAACATTATCTGTTAAGCAATATCCTATTAATTGTGTGTTTGAATCTTTAGGTGTTGCTAAAGGGTCACCCCCTAGGTCTTACAGAGCCTGAAGTGTAGGGGAAATGTGTTCTAATCCCATTTCCTACCAGTTGGCCAGATCCCCCATTGAATCTGATCATTAGAAAGTGGCTAGTCTATAGGATTCACTAGACTGGTTCGATTTGGAAGGCTTAACGTCATCCACTTTTCCAACCACTCCATCCCTAGGTCTAAATCAAACATCGATTCCTAGTCTTGCAGCTAGTCTTACTAAGGACTTTGGCCATACTCTTCTATTTTAAAGCAACACACTTGTGGATACCCTTGAAACTAATCCTCCATCCCAAACAACCACTTGGACACCAACTTTTGGCACTCCTCCCATTCCCAAACATCCCAAACAGCCATATAAACCACTTACACTTCATTACTCCACCACAACTTCAAAATTTCAAGGACACCCCTCTTCATCCATCCCCACATGTACCACAAGTGTGCCCAACATTATGCAAATTAGTATGGACCAAGTTTCACAAGTAGACCCAAAAGGGAAAGTGAATACCCTCATGCAAAATCAGCCTTTAACACCACATGGTACCTCTTCATCCAATCTTCTCGTGGATACATCAAACACAACGGTGGTTCAAAACACATCTATCCCATCCATAATCAACCCACATCAAAACAATCCCTTGGTCACAAACCCCATCAACCGAGGTAATACCTTGACCACATCTCAAACACAAGGGAATCTCCAAAACATCATTCAAGGGAACCCTTTCAATCAATGGACCCAAGGTCCTAATATTCCTTTAACATCGTAAAATATTATGATGCCATCCTCATCTTTTATGTTTTTCCCCCAAGTCATGCAGAATCAAATGGGACCTCAAATGTGCATTCCTCCACCTCAATCCACAATCTTACAAGGAATGTTGAACCAAGGGAATTTCCAACCTCTCATCAACAATCCACTACCCACTGAAAACATCACCACTCAAAACCCATCACAGATATACCAAAAACCACCTAATCCTACACTACAAGCACAAAAAACTTATCAACAAGCAATCCAACAAAAACAACAAAAAGTAGCCTTCACAGCACAACAACAACAAGCAACCCTAGTAGCCCAACAATAGCAACAACAACGAAAAGCAGCACAACAACAGTAAGAAATCTTAGCATAGCAACAACATCAAGCCCATCAAGAAGCCTTAGCAGCATAACAACAACAATAGGCCCAACAACAAGCCCTAGTGGTGCAACAACAACAAGAAGCTCAACAACAAGCCCTTGTGGCTCAACAACAACAACAAACCTTACTAGCTCAATAGTATACCAAACAACAACAACAATAACCAAGTTCCTACTATAATCCTCAATAAAACATCATCAATACAAATATGTTAGGAACATATACATCAACACCTCAATCACCTTCATAGAATCTTACACCACCAGACACCCCATACAACACCTTATCATATCAGAAATCATCCATCATCCCACCGTATGTTCCTCCACTAAACCTACAAGATGATCTAGCATCACAACTTAAGGCATTGTCACAAGAAATGCAGGACCTTCGGATGGGTAAGACAGAGAAGCCCCATACACTGAACCTATGTCCTTATCCATTCAATCGAAACATCGCAATGGTACCATTCCCTCCCAGCTTTGAGATCCCCAAATTTGATAAATACAAAGGGAGAGGAAATCATGTAGACCGTGTCAAATAATTTAGTGTCATATGTATGGAGGTTACTTACAATGTCTCTTATTTAATGCATCTCTTCCCTCGAAGTCCAGCAGGTCCTACCATGGATTGGTTTTCTCAACTACCTCCCGGTATCAAAAATTTCCAAGAAATTACCAATAAATTCATTGATCATTTCTCCTTTAATCTTGAAATGGACATAAGCCTAGAAGAGTTGTACACTTAGAAAAAACAAAGGAGAAAATTTCACTAATTTCTTACAATGGTGGAGACAAAGAGCTAGTAAAAGTAAATGGCCTCTTCTCGATGAACAATGAGTGGGGATCATCATAGAAAATCTAGATCTGGATCTATCCTTCCACTTGAAAACGTAATGCATCACATCTTATGATGATCTAGTCCCTAGAGCCCTTAACATCGAGAGAGATCTAATCTCATAGGGAAATACTCAAGCTTACAAAGACAACCACCCATCAAACAACAAGCCTCGTGTCTAGGCTAAGAACAAGAATGTAACAAATGATCGTGTGGTAGATGCTAAGGTAGTCCTAAGTGCTCCTAGGCCAATCAATAACCAAGTTGCTAACATTCAACCAACTGTGCAGCAAATAACACCCCCTCAGAACAATCAGATTAACAACACTGAATCACAACAAAGGTGAACCCCTAACAAGAACAATTATCCTAAATGCAAGTATACATAGTTATCTAAACCCATTGAAGCAATCATGAATAAATTGGTAGAGTCAAACCTGATAACACTTCCTAACTTTGAGAGCTACCAAGAACCACAAGAGAAACCATCCTGGTACAATGAGAACGACCTTTGTGATTTTCACAAGATCAAAGGAGATAAAACAAAAAACTACATGAGACTCAAAAACATTATCCAAGACCTTATAGAGAATGATACCATATCTATTGAGGTACCAACCAGGAATTGAGATCTTAAGATATACAAGAACCCTATGCCAGGTCATAGCAAAGGGAACAATAACGAAAAAGCTAAGGATTACACAAATGTGCAACATACCTATTCTAATGTAGTTGGTTCCTATGATTCATTATTATCGTCACCATCAAAGGGCTTAGTTCAGAGTGTGGAGTCACCATAGGACATGGAAAATCACCATCTAAGGAGTCCCATCTCAATCTAGGGCACAACCTACTTTGCCAACATCAAATTCCAGTAAGTACAATCTCCTAGATCATCTTAAGAAGACCCTCACATAGATATCAATCTTGGAACTATTGAGGCTATCACCCACACATAGGGAAATCTTAGAGAAAGCTTTGTCAGAATCATTTGTCCCTGAGGATATTGATACAAATCGGTTTCAAGTTATTGTAGGGCATATCACTAATCACCTTCCTCACCTTCTCAGAACAGGACCTACGATCACAACCATCTCATAATTGTGCTTTACAACTTTAGGTTGTCATTCACAAAATAAAGGTCAAAAGAGTCTTAGTATATGGAAGTGTTGGTCTAAACATTTGTACCTTCAGTTGATCAAGCACCTATACTATTCAAAGGATACTATTGAGAAAGAAAAGAGCACCACCATCAGATCATTTGACAACCAAGCGGGTATCACAAGGAATCATTGTAGTACCCATCCAAGTGGGACCTATCATTGCAGAAACTACCTGCCAAGTATTAGACCTTGATCTTCCCTACAACATACTACTTGGTCGACCCTCGATCCATGCCTTAAAATTTGTAGCCTCGACCTATCATCAATGTGTAAATTTTCCCTTCAAAGGAAAAGAAATTACCATCCATTGAGATCCTGAGCCTTTTTACTATTGCAAGAACCTTGAGGCTAAGTTCTATAAAATATCCAAAATACCCAAGAATGACGAAGGGCCTACACCTTCTACCTCATTTGTTGACCCATCATCCCTTGCATCTACCTCTAAAAAAAAAGCACCCATTGTGCAGAGCACACTCAACATCAAAGCAGTGATATAGGATGATGGTTGTGGAAACTATAAGCTAATGAAGAATACCTTTGTCTTAGGAGAGCTACCTCTTTCTCCTCAATCCCATGGGAAACCCACAACTAGCAATAAAGATGCCAAAATAATCAAGATGACAGCTACCACCTTCACCAAGTGGGGAGATTTGAACCAAGAAGATGTCAATGAGGAAGATGTCTCTAAACTCCTCTATCAAGATGAACGACTTGTTCTTGTTCTTCCCATGGAAGACGACAATAAAGGCTTGTGGCTAATGAATGGATGGGGCTATAACAAGAATGAGAAGTTAGGAAAGAATAATAATGGTTTTCTAGAACACATCGTTACTAAGAAATTCCTAAAGAATCTTAGCCTAGGTTGTACTACTAGCAAGGTCACCCTTATTGGCAAAGGTACTTTTGCTAAACGGGCTAAGGATTCCTCTTGGTTACCTACATCACATGATAAAACCTTAGATGACTTCCCCCTTGATGTTGCTGACCTATTTGAGAATAACTCCCTCTTCATGATATCCATAACATATTTCACTCTGAGTGATCAACCAACTGAAATATGCCTAGTATACCCACAACTCATTAACTTGGACCAACCTAGACCAATGATTCTAGATTTATTTGAAAATGATGAAGTGATCTCAAAATTCATGGGACTTTGTGACAACTTACCATGGGAAAACCACAAAGTAGGTTTTTACATAGAGCTGGACATAGGAGCATACTATGGGGAGATGATTGAATCCTTCAGTCACAAAATTGATGAAATGCAACTAGCATGCACATCTTTGAGTGAAAACCACACTATGACACTTTTTGATCCTAAAATAGTAAAAAGAAAGGACGTATCCAAGGGTGAAAACCTCTCTAAGGTGTCCAAGGATGAGGGATTCAATCTCCCCCTTAGTGCAACACATCCAGAGAAGTCAACAATTTTAGCAGAAAGGGCCACTCCAGTCAATGTGGGAACAAAGGAAGCACCCAAGATCACTTTCTATGTCAAATCCTTGTTGGATGAAAACCAGTCGAACCTAGCAACATTCCTGAAAGAGCACAAAGCTAACTTTGCATGGTCATACACTGATATGCCAGGCCTTGATCCAAAAGTGGTAGTACATCATCTAACAGTCTATCTTGAAGCTAAACCAGTAAAGTAAAGTCAAGGAAGATGCACCCTCAGATAACACTCTTGGTCAAACTTGAGTTACAAAAGCTTCTTGATGTTGGATTTAACCGACCAAAAGATTATCTCAAGTGGGTTTCAAACCTAGTACTAGTCTCCAAACCCACTGGGGGCATCAAAATATGCACTAATTTCAAAGACTTGAACAAAGCATGCCCGAAGGATGTTTTCCCTCTTCCTAACATCGACATCATAGTGGATCTAACAGTTGGGAATGAAATTCTATCACTTATGGATGGTTTTTCAAGCTATAACCAAATCATGATCACCAAGGAGGATCAACACAAAACTACATTCACTTGTCCATAGGGGACATATTGCTAGAATGTAATGTCGTTTGGGCTAAAGAATGCAGGAACAACCTATTAGAGAGAAATTACCCTCATCTTTCATTACATGATCCACAAAAGAGTTGAAGATTATGTGGACAATATTTTGGAAAAATCAAAGAAAATAAGTGAGAACATACAAGTCTTAGGACCCATCTTTGAAAAGCTTGAATAGTATAAAGTACGGTTGAATCCAAAAAAGTGTCTTTGGGGTTACATCAGGGAGACTTCTTGGCTATATCATCTCACAGAGAGGGATAGACATTGATCCAACAAAGGTAAAATCCATCCTAGATATGGAACCACTGCAAACATTGAAGCAAATGAGAGGGTTACAAGGAAGATTGTTGTCCATCAGAAGGATCATAGCGCAACTACCAGACAAAATCCACCCTTTTTCGCATCTTCTCCATAAAGGAATAACTTACAAGTGGGATGAGAAGTGTGATAAAGCTTTCCAACATATAAATGACTATCTATTGACACGTCCAGTGCTCATGCCACCAATACCAAACAAACCACTGATCTTGTATATCTCAACAACATCAACAACACTAGGTGCTCTTTTTGCACAACATGATGAAAATGGGAAAGAAAGGGCTATATATTGCATCAGCAGGACTTTAGTGGGCTATGAAATTAACTATTCATCCATTAAGAAATCCTTCTTAGCAATGATTTTTGCTTCACAAAAATTCAAAAACTACATGTTGTCACATCGAATCAAGCTCATTACAAAGATTGATCCATTGAAATCTTTTTTATCCAAAGGAATTCTCATTGGGAGAATGGCCAAATGGGTGATGATCTTAACAAAATTTGACATAGAGTATGTGGAGCACAAGGAAATTAAAGGACATGTGATCACAGACCAACTAGTAGAGGCACTTGTCTATGCAAAGAACCCATTGATATCTGAATTCCCTAATGAATCAGTATTCCTTGTCAATCTTACAAATAAGTGGAAAATGTACTTTGATGGATCATTCACCCAACATGGATTAGGATTAGGTATTCTTTTAATCACCCCTCAAGGTGATTTCATACCAAATTCATATAAGCTATCATTTCCATGTACTAACAACAAAGTTGAGTATGAAGCCCTAATCATAGGTCTGAGGATAGTAGTTCAATGGAAGATACAAGAAATAAAATTCTATGGAGACTCACAATTGGTTATCAACCAAGTCAATGATGACTACCAAACTAAGGAAGATAAGCTTACTTCTTACAAGAGGATGGTAGAGAGTCTCAAGGACCTTTTCATAGATATAACTTTTGAGTAGATCCCTCACATCAACAATAGAGCAACATATGCTATGGCAACAATCAAGTCACTATTAGACATGTCAAACAACATCTTGCAATGTGAATTCTTGGTAGAACAACTTATCATACCAACTTTCAAAATTTTAGAATCTAAATTCATGTGTGTCATTGTTGGTCTTGGATCCCTGTGGTACCATGTCATCTTTACCTACCTAAGCAGAGGAACCCTCCCATCCGATATCACCTCCAACCTTAAAAAGACCTTTATCAAGAAGGCATCCTGATTCATGATCCTAGGTGATACCCTTTACCTCTGAAGCATTAAACGAACATTACTATGATGTCTTAACCAAGAGGAAGCCTTGACCGTTTTAATAGAAGTACACAATGGCATATGTGGTTCCCATTCTAGCGGATGACTTTTGCTAAGAAACTGTTGAGGATAGGGTACTACCATCCAACCATGGAAAGAGAAGCTCATTGAAGTATTGTAGAAGTGTGTCCAATGTTAGTAGCATGGAGATCTGATTCATGCTCCAGCTCAATAATTGCAACCAATGGTCACACATTATATTTTCTCATAGTGGGGGCTTGATCTCATAGGAAAAATCACTCCAACCTCAACTAATGGACACAAGTTTATCATAACAACCACTGAATACTTTACCAAGTGGATTGAAGCCATTCCTATGACCTACATAATGGGAAAGAAAATTTCTAAGTTTATCTTGAACTACCTCATCTACCGTTATGGTGTTCCACAAACCCTCATATTAGATAATGGAACACCCTTCAAGAATCAGGATGTGAAATAGTTATGTCCAAAGTTCAACATCCAACACCGATTCTCTACCCCTTATTACTCCCAAGGAAATGGTCAAGTTGAGGCTACAAACAAGACCATTATTAAAATCCTAAAGAAAACGATCAATGATGTTGGTCATGACTGGCATCTATAGCTAAATCCTGCTCTTTGGGCCTATCAAACTAGTATCCACACACCAACAAGTGCAACCCCATTCTTCTTGGTCTACATATCATAAGTCATTTTTCCTATTGAGGTTGAGCTACCATCACTATGAGTGTCACTACAAAACTTGATCACCAATGAAGAGTATAAAGTATCTCGGTTGAATGAGCTAGATTTCTTGGATGAGCGTTGTCTTGATTCCCTCAATCACTTGCAAGTGTATCAAAACTGACTAAAATGGAGATATAACAAGAAGATCAAATGTCAGTCTTTCCAGGTAGGAGATCTTGTCCTAAAGCAGAATCAAAAGTGTAGACACTTAAAAATGACCTAGGCCTGCAAGCTTTATTTTTACCACTTTCATCCTAGCATAATTATGACATTTAATTATGTCCTTGGTCCACATTTGACTATTGATTAAATAATTCATAATTATTTAATTAATTCATGTCCTTTTATTCTTCATGATTATTAAATAAATAAATTTTATTTATTTATTAAATACGTCATTAATTGTCTAAGTCTTCCCTAATTAAATAAATTTCTTAATTTATTTGATTACCTTTCTTCATTTATTTCTTTAATTATTAAATAAATAAATTTTATTTATTTATTTAATATGTCACTAATCCTCATAATTAAATGAATTTATTAATTTATTTAATTATTAATCATATCTTCTAAATTAAATAATTATCTTTAATTATTTAATTGTCGAAATTAATATTTCCCTCATTTTAAATAAATAAAATTATTTAAAATGATATCACATTCTTAACTGACAGTCATTTTAGTAAATAATCTGAAAATCGATTATTTATTATCTCACAAAATCCATATTTTGAATTAATTTAATTTGAAATGGTAACTTTCCTCCAAAAATCAAGTAATTGAGCAAATTATTGATTTTTCAAATCTGATCTTCTTGATTTTTTGAATCTCACAAATCAGGAAGTCTTTATCTTCTTGATTTTTGAAAATCCTTATTTTCTAATTAATTATCTCATTTATTCTCCACCATCGATTCGATTCTCTTATATGACATCTCAACCGCTCGTTTAAGGATTTTTCCCTAACCCTGATTAGGGATTATCATGTTAAATCTTGTCCTTTGATTTTAGGTCTCTGTCGAAAGTTGATCTCGTCCGTCCATTCAAAATGGCATTTTCTATAAAATGCTATTTTTCTCACATTTTGAGATTAGACAGAGGAAATTTGTTATTCTAACGCATAAATACTTAGAGTTATTTTTCATTTTAGAGTCATTTGGCATAGGCATAGGTATAATCTTTATTTAAATCCTTCAAAACTTGCATAGGACAATGTCATAGTTGAAATGCTCACACACTCAATCTGAGGGCATTAATCATATGTTGCAAGCTAGGAGGTGTTATGGAGGTGAACCATAGAAGCTTTGCGAATCGGTTGGTATAATCGTTTCATTTTTTTTAAGCTTTCTTTGTGATTGATAACTTCTTTGGGTTTATGCTTATTATGGATTTAATTAATCTAATCTAACCTTAGGAAATTTACCCTTAGATACATTGGTGAACCGACGCTTTTATTCTTTGTTTCCGTAAAAAAAAAAAAATCTATTTTTTTTGTAGGTACAGGTATAGAGCGACGCATTTGACTTTTATTGAGCCACATCTGATGCGTCGCGATGCATTCGTCATCTGAAACGACACAATCGACCTACTGAGCCGCAAACGAGGTCAAGAAAGCCACATTTGTAACACCGAGCCACATTTGAACAGTGCATCGATGCATCTACCTGTCAAACCAGAAAGTAGGACCGAGCCACATTTGCAACACAGAGTGACACATTTGCTCTATTGTGACGCATTTTTCGGGTAATGTTTTCTTCTTATTTGCATTTGGGTTTTTGATTTTTTTCTGTTCTTTTTGTTTTCTTTGACATTCTAGTTTTCTTCTGCATTCTTCCTAGCATAGGTTTTTGTGTTACTAATTTTAATTTGCAACATATGGTGGTTACGTTTTGTGGGTCCAAGACTGGTGAATGAAACTACTAACTTGTGGTTTTGCAGCTTCGTTAGTCAAAGACTCATTTCTCAAACAATGTGTTTGTGATTTCTAGTGTAGAAAACACTTCCATTGGTGCATTAAAATAAATGTGTGCTTGATTATGTTTGACTATGCTTGAAGGTGGTAGGTGATTATGCTCTCACCTAGTGAAAACTAGGTGATCAAAAAACCAGACCCACCTTATTTTTTGTCACCCTCAAGACTTAGTAATCGAAGCATCCTCTCCCCTTATGCTTTCGGGTGGTCCTGGGTGTAAGAGAAATGGTTACTAACTCTAGAACTTGGGCATGTTCTGGTGGGAAAAAGTACTCACCCCAGAATGACTCAGACCAATAGCACCCTAAACCCGAGGGACTTCTAGCTGGTATATAAAAGTGGATTCTTGGGGAAAGCCAAAGAATCACGCGTATGGTTCTGATGAGATGGATCTGAAAGGGGACTCTCACCACATGGATCATGCCCTATGAACGGAATGCCCATACTAAACACCTTTTGTTTTAGAGTCCAACCATTTTTTAGTCATTGATTGGTATAGTGCAGGTTATAGTATCATGCCCGAAGACACTCACTACTGATCCCCTTGAGTAGAGACAAAAAAAATTTGGAAGTCACTACCCAAGAATCTAAAGTTAGTGTGCTCGAATGAGGTTAATGAGCTGTGGAGGGGAGCCAATGCCACCAAACTTCCAAGCTATCCACTCTCGAGAAGGAAAGGTGTTTAGCACCAATCCGAGGTATATCAGTGGGCTATACCAAATATACAAACCCTTGGCCTATTGGCCTATTAGGATTGTACTTGTCTTATGTGCGCTTGCTTACACTCAAAACATTGTGCTTATCAAGTGCTTATTGGATTTTTCAACATTATTCACCACATTTTCACTTCTACACAAAACATTCAACATTAGACAAATCAGATTTGCTCTCGATACATCAAAAACCTCAATTTTAGCAAAATGTGTCACAACTCTTGAAACAAAATCTCTCTGTCAAACCGTATTTGCTAAATTTTGCAACGCATTAGACCTGTTAAACCGCATTTGCAATTCAAAACACCTCATCTGTATACGTTGCAATGCATATGAAACTCATAGAGCCACATTTACAAAACTCAGTCTCATTTGTCAGTCCCAGAGCCGCATTCGCTATACCAAAATGCATTTGTAATTCTACGATGCATTTGAGGTCTCAAACGACACATTTGCCTGACATAAGCAAAATCTTCATACAAAGTCCAAACTGGGTCTAAATTCTGTCAATCTTTTGTCAAACATTGTTTCTAAGGGGATTCTGTCAAAACCCAACTTTGAAATTGCTCAAAAAAAAATTCAACCATTAGTTCACATTCATGACCATAGGCTTCATCCATCAAGTTTTTAGTTGCATACATTAGGCATTAGCTTGACCCTAGGTTTTCATCCTTGCATACTTTGGATTAGGTTAATCTCAACACAATTTTCAATGTCATTGCTCTCAAAACTAGGTTATCATGGACTTAATCATCATTCCCTTTTTCAGTCATTATCCCTTTTGTGATATTTTCCAACTCAACAGTCTAGTTAGGAAAAATCACTAGTCATTTTAACCTTGTCACTCTATCATTTTCAATAAGTCCTTTAGTAACTGAAATCGAAAAAACAGATTGAGCTTAGAAGTGTTTAGGTATCCTTTTCTCCAAATTGCATTCTAGTTTCTACCTTGCATATTTTATTCCCAAAAATCCAAAAATATTATTCATCCTAGTTGTCATTTTGAACCTAGACCTTGCATAGTGTCATCCTTGCATTTAGTTGTCATTTTCAGTTGAGCAATCTCATTTTATGGTGGAAACTAGACTCCAAAAATAGAAATGACAAATGGAAAAATTTGGACAAGACTCCACTTGCAATGTCAACAATCCCACGTATGACCCAAATTGGACTTTTGACGATCCATTTTCTAACAGGAACAATCAACCTCTCACGACCATACCATCCTCATCAAACAGTCCCTTTGAACCATTCTTACGTAAGGATGAATACAGACAAATACTTGAGGAAAACCTAGAGGTAGCAGCACAAGATCCATAGGCCTCTGAATTCATGGAACAAATGGTCCTATATGACAGAGACAAATATTTGGCCATACTCTTAAGTCAAGGAGCTAAGTTACCCCATGGATTCGACATTAACATGTTGAGATCAACATCTCCTGACCCTAATGTCTACAATATGCTTAACATGTCAAATAGTGGTCAACCTCCAAACACTACGAGTAATACCTTTTTTGATGCTACAATGACAGTGAATGCTACCTCCAACATTCCAAACACCTCCAATTCAATAAACGCTACATCCATTGGAGGATCACAATCTGTCACAGTGCCCACAATATCCACAACACCGTCACAATCGACTGGAACCACCTTTGGCTCCTTGGCAGTGTGGGAAAGTTATTCCAATCCTCTCTTTACCACTACGGTAAATTCCACGGGGGCATCATCAAGTCATAAAAATCCTCCATTGACAACTACGTCTAGTACCATGAGTACACCTTCATCATATCCTCTCATTGGTATTTCAAAAAATCCTTTGGGGGGAGGTAAATGATGTATCTTTATTCAAGGACAACAAAAAAATGTTAACATGTCAACATAGTCCAATACCATCAAATCCCAAGGACAAAATACGGTCATTCCCCTTGTCCAAACCCAACAATTTGGACAAGGAAGTCAACAAACACAACCTATGGAATCATTCACACATCAAAATGTGCATGGTCACCATATTCCCCAAGTATCAACCCAAATGGCTGGGGGACACATCCCAACATACTCATCCCATATTCATACTCACCAACATACCCCCAATCCAAACTTTCAATACCAACAACACACAAATCACAACAACCAATCCCTCAACAATACACTAACATCCACGCACAACAATTGGGGACCTATGGTGTACTAATCAATCCAACATATGGGACCACAAATGACCCTATAATCGATGCCTTACAAGCAAAACTAATGGGTCTAGAGAAGACCATAGAAAACATTAAAATATTTGGCAAAAAATCAGAAGTGTCATATGATCTGAACGTATATCCCTTCGACATGAACTTATACATGCCACCATTTCCTCTAGGATATGTGTCACCTAATTTTACCAAATATAGAGGAAAGACAAACCCCATCGAACATGTCCGCAAATTTGCAACCAATTGTATGGACGTCGCTTATGAACAAACGTACTTGATGAGACTTTTTTCTAAAAGTCTTGCAGGTCCTACCCTTGAATGGTTTTCCACTCAAAAGGATATCCAAACATGGGATGAGCTTAAACACAAATTCATAAAAAATTATGCGTACAACATTGACATGGACACCTCTATTACTAGCTTATGCAATCTAATGCAAGAGGATGTTGGTGAAACATTCATCCCATTCTTTCAAAAATGGAGAAGTCTAGCTAGTCGTTGCCACATCGACATACCCAAAAAGGAAAAGGTGGACATGTTCGTTCAAACACTTCTAGGACCCTTAAAATATGCATTGCAAGTGCATTGTTGCACAACCTTCATAGACCTAGTTAAAAAAGGTGTCCAAATTGAGAAAGCCCTTATCACAAAGGGAGAGCTAAGATATGGTCCTAAAAACACAAATGCAAATCCTCCCACTGACAAAAATAAGTATTGGGTCAAAAATAAACATGTTACAAATGACGTTGTTGTTGACCCCAAGGCTCAAACACTATGGGTCTTGTACTAGCTCTAAAAGGGGTTCAACTGCAAAACAAACCAACAATGATATTGACACCCCCTACCAATGTCCCTTCAAACAACCAAAGCGGCCAAAATAATCAAGGACAATATCATTAGATGAGACAATTCCCCAGGGGTCGCACATACACTCCCTTGGGTGAGCCCATCAAGGAAGTCCTCAAGAAATGCCTCCAGAATGGTGTCATCACACTTCAAGAACTAAAACCATATGACCCAGGACAATTCAAACCAACATGGTGGGACGATAATGCATTTTGCGATTATCATCGAGCAAAAGGACATAAAACTTCTACCTGTCGACAACTAAAAAACCTGGTACAAGACCTTATCGAGAGTTGTATCATTGAGGTAGGTGGACCACAATTTTCCTCTAATTTAGATCATACCATCCACAAGAACCCACTGCAAGACCATGGTTCTAATAATGCTTCCATGTCAGGTCCACAGATAAACATTAATCAACCCAATTTCGCCCAGGCCAAGTATGACTATTCTAGCGGAACCACTATACATAATTTTTGAACTGAGGATGAATACATCAACACCATCATGGTTAAGAGAGTACCCCAATGCAATACTACTACTCGAAGTGGCAAGGTCACCATAGTTGGTCCACCTCCTGCTAGGCAACCCAAAATCACCATACCTGGCCCATCTCCTAAACAGTCACAACCCGTCTCGACCACAAAGCAGTGGCAACCTAAGAGTCAGTTTAACCTTATCGACCAGCTTGGTAAAACTCCCGCACAAATCTCTATACTTGAGCTGCTTTGCATCTATCCCATGCATAAGGCTATCTTGAATAAAACCCTGCAAGATTTTTCAATCCCTAAAGATATTGATGTCAACCAATTTGAGACCATGGTGGGATACCTCACTACGCCTCACCATGTCACTTTTCTCGATCAATACTACTCTTCACCCAAGACTAACCATAATGATGCATTACACATTGAAACTTTTGTCCATAAGCACAAGGTTAGAATAGTTTTAGTAGATGGTGGAGCAGGATTGAACAAATGCTCCTTGAAACTGGTTAAGGCTCTAGGATTTTTTGATGCATGTGTGGACCCTACAAAGAGTATAGTGACAAAAGCATATATTGACAAAGAACGCTCTTCATGAGGCATTATTTCTCTTCCTATCAGAGTGGGACCAGTCATTGTGGATACAACCTACCAGGTCCTAGATCTAGAATTACCTTACAGCATCTTGCTCGGTTTCCTATGGATTCATGCCTTAAAATCCGTTCCATCCACACATCACCAATGCTTAAAATTCCCATTTGACAACACAAAAATCACTATATATGGCGACCCCGACCCTTTTCAATATTGCACCAACCTAAGGGGTATTTCTGCAAACTAAGTGCTTATTAACCGAGAAGAACCTAGCTCTTCTTCATCTAAATATTTTGACCCATCCACACTCGCATCATCTTCCACGTCCACTCTGTCCACGTCTTCCACCACACCACCATCTTCTGCAAACCCTAAGGCTGAGACTACTGTCAAGATCCAAGACCTAGGCTATGGAGAATTCAAACTACATACAACATATTGCATCACAACAATACCCAAGTCTCTGAAGGTCTATGGTCGACCATGTTTTAGAATGGAACCCAAAGAAATCTTCAAAGTTCCACCAAAAATAGTTTTCATCAAATGGGAAGACATGAGTAACGAGGACCTTTCTGATATTGCAGGATGGCTCTATAAGGAAATGGCAGACCTACCCCCATTACCAATTAAGAAATATGGCAAGGGATATGACTTGATGAAGGCTAAAGGCTACGATGGAACTAGTGGCCTAGGCAGAAATAAAACTGGACGAAGAGAGCCCATAGAACTTTTCAAAATACCAAAATATCTTGGATTACGATATGGATTTCTCGACAATGATGACTGACGTACCAATGGACTTTTGAATGAGTGATTGCATGCTTTAGAAAGTCTCAAGACCACTAAGGAAACCTTCATAGAAACTGACTCCCAAGAGTGGGAATTTGGCTCTCAAATATCCTTAAGTGATTGTTGCCTCAATGATTTGTTTGTCGAAATGGGGGAGCTCACCTCTGAACAAAAATTTTGGAAAAAAATTAAAATTGATCAGGCACCAAACAGTCATAGTCTCGTTACCATTCCCCATGACCTACAAACCCCACCATCTGAATCCAATCAATCCAACCCACTCGGCTTACCAAATAACACTGACAATCACGACTCTAAGTCCTTCACCCCTTATTTTGACAACGAATATGATACAAGTGAAGGGGAATATTGGATAGAGTCCGATGTGGAATTGGATGATGATAATTTCATCTACACCATCTCTGAATCCGTCTGTATGCTTTCCGCATCCTCCCCTCAATTCACCAACACTGACGATGGCATTTCCCTAGTTTATCCTCAACTAGTCGATTGGGACCAACAAGGCCCACCAATCCTGGACACCTTTCAGAATGATGAGGCAATTGTAAAGTTTATGGGATTACATGAGGGCATACCCAGTGGGGATCACAAGTCAGGATTTTCCATTGATCTAGATTGTGCGGCCTACTTCGGTGAGACTACTCTGTCCTCCAGTCGCAAAATTAAAAATAAAATGAAAATGAAAAATGAAATGTCTCTAGGTGAAAACTGAAAGGCACCTTCTAATGACAAAAAAGTAAAAAAAAAAAGGATGTATCTATGGGTGAAAACCTCTCTAAGGCTCCTAAAGATGGAGGATTGGACTTTCTCCCCGTAACACAAGAGAAATCAGCTATGCTTATAAAAGACACCATAGAAGACAACATATCAACTGCAGAAGATCCCAAAATAGTCCTCTTTGCTGCATCCTTGACTGAAGAAGAGAGACCGGAATTTCACAAATTCTTTGCAGAATGCAAAGTCAACTTCTCATGGTCCTATGCTGACATGCCAGGATTAGACCCAGAACTGGTTCTGCACCATCTGCCACTATTGCCTAATGCCAAACCAGTTAAACAGAAGTTATGCAAAATGCATCCTCAGGTCGCTCTATTGGTCAAGGCTGAGTTGAAGAAACTTCTAGATGTTGGATTCATACGGTCTATTGATTATGCTGAATGGATATCTAACCTAGTGCCAGTAACAAATCCAAATGGAATTATCCAAGTCTGCATAGATTTTAGAGACTTGAATAAGACATGCCCAAAAGATGACTTTCCTTTACCAAATATTGATATCATAGTTGACCTCACAGAAGGATATGAGATGCTGTCCCGCATGGACAATTTCTCTGGCTATAATTAGATTTGTATTGCCCCCAAAGACCAGCATAAAATAGCATTCACTTTCCTATGGGGTACATATTGTTGGAATGTCATGCCATTTGGCCTTAAAAATGTAGGCACCACATCTTAGAGGGCTATGACCACAATCTTTCATGAAATGATGCATAAAATAATGGAAGATTATGTGGATGACCTCTTGGCTAAATCAGTAACAAGAAAGGATCATTTGAAGGTGTTAGACACAATTTTCAAAAGACTAGAAGAATACAAAGTCCAGCTAAATCCTAAGAAATGTGTCTTCGGTGTAACATCAGGTAAACTCTTGGGATACATAGTTTCTCAAAGAGGCATTGAGGTTGATCGAGCAAAAGTAAAAGCCATCATAGACATGCCTCTGCCCAGAGGAATCAGTGAACTCAGAACCCTACAAGGCAGGGTACAATCTATTCGGCGCTTCATAGCCCAATTAGCCGATAAATGCCAACCATTCCAATATCTTTTGCGCAAAGGTATCCCCTTCGTGTGGATAGATAAATTCCAAGAAGCCTTTCAACACATAAAAGACTACTTACTATCACCGGTAGTCCTTATGCCACCCATTCACGGAAAACCATTGATCCTATACATCTCGACCACTAATTTAGCACTGGGGACATTACTAGCACATAATGACCAAGAAGAAAAAGAAAGAGCTATATATTATATCAGTCAGAAATTGGTTGGGTATGAACTGAACTACACATCAATTGAATGGGCTTGTCTAGCCATGGTATTTGCAACATAGAAACTAACACATTATATGTTAAGCCATCAGACACAATGAGTAGCAAAGATCGACCCCCTCAAATATTTGTTAAGTCAGGCAGCATTAACAGGATGTCTGGAAAAATGGGTCATGATTATGAGCGAATATGATATTCAATATGTAGAAAGAAAAGAAATAAAAGGATAAGTCATAGCAGACCAACTAGTGGATGCACCTTTACAAAGTGATCACCGGTTAGTGGAAGATTTTCCAGATGAGTCGATATTCCATACAGAACCTAAGTCACCTTGGCGACTCTACTTTGACGGATCACACACAAATCATGGCTCGGGGGCAGGGCTCTTGTTCATCACCCCTCAAGGAGACTTCATTCCTAATTATTTCCGCATAGCTTTCCCATGCACAAACAATGTGGAAAAATACGAGGCATTGGTTACAGGACGTAGAATGGAAATAAAATGGAAAATCAAAGCATTACAGGTCTATGGGGATTCTCAGTTAGTTATCAACCAGGTTAATGATGACTATGACACAAAAGATGAGAAGTTGATGCCCTACAAAAAATGGTTGATAGTTTCCAAATGTACTTTCATATGGTAACTTTTGAACAAGTTCTGAGAGCACAGAACAAAGCAGCAGATGCCATGGCTACAATAGGCTCTCTCCTCGACATTCCAAGCAATATGCCTCAGCTGGAATTCCTAATAGAACAATTGTTGATCCTTGCCTATGACATTCCAGAGTCAGAGATGGTCTACGAACTTGTTGGTCCCGAATCTCCCTAGTACCAGGATATTTATGACTACCTTAAGTCTCAAACCATTCCACCTAACCTATCCAATAACCACAGGAAGTCCTTTATCTAAAAAGCCTCAAGATATGCCATCGTCAATGACACCCTTTACTATTGTAGCTTTGATGACACCCTCCTTAGATGTCTCGACACTAACAAAGCACCCACAAACTTACACAAAGTACATGAGGGTATATGAGGGTCTCATTCGAGTGGTCCTACTCTGGCCAAGAAGATAATGAGACTTGGGTACTACTGGCCAACCATTGAAAAAGATGCAATAGAATATGCGAGGACTTGTTGCCAATGCCAGGTTCACAGTGATTTGACCCATGCTCCAGCATAGGAACTTCAGCCAATCACCTCTCCTTGGCCCTTCGCTCAATGGGGACTCGACCTCGTGGGTGAGATCCATCCGACATCATCCAATGGCCACAAATTCATCATCACCGCCACTGAGTATTTTAAGAAGTGGATTGAAGCCATCCCTCTGACATACATAACCAACAAACAAATATCCAAATTCATTCTCAACTACATCATTTGTTGGTATGGCCTTCCACAATCCATCATCACTGACAAAAGACGTTCATTTAGAAACCAAGACGTTCGTGAGTTATGTGAGCAATTTCACATCCAACACCATTTTTCATCTCCATATTACCCACAAGGAAATGGTCAAGCTGAGGCGTCAAATAACACCATTGTTAAAATCCTCAAAAATACTATCAATGACCCTAGCCGTGATTGGCATAAACAACTCAACCTTGCTTTGTTGGCTTACTGCACTAGCATTCATATGCCTACAGGAACCACTCATTTTTCCCTGGCCTTTGGAGCTGAGGCCATCTTTCCCATCAAGGATGAAATTCCTTCCCTACAAATCTCCCTAAAGGGTTTAACTGATGATGAGGAATATAGACAGTCGCGCCTACACGAGCTAGAGATGTTAGAGGAAAGAAGGAAAAATTCCCTAAACCATCTACAAGCGTATCAAAACTGTCTCTGTCATAATTATAACAAGAAGGTTATGGTCTGGAAGTTTGACATTTGCGACTTAGTCCTCATGCAGAACCCTAAGAACTAGGCTAATGGAGAAAAGTCAGGAAATTTTGAACCAAACTGGTTGGGTCCTTACGTCATCATATCTTCTTTTGGTTCTGGAGCCTATTAGCTGGCAACTCTAGATGGAGAACAATTGACAAAGCCTATCAATAGTCTACATCTCTAAAAGTTGTATGCATAACATCAAGATCGAGCTAAAAACCTTAAAATACAAAAAAAATTTGAAAAATGGCAAAAAATAAAAATAAAAAATTGTTGCCCTGATGAAAACCTAGCAAACAGGCATCTTGGCAGCACCAAAAAAAAAAGAAAAATGACAAAAAATAGTAAAGAAAAACAATTTGTCCAATAGTAAAAACCTGGTGTTATGCCTTGCATAACCACCCCAGTTTGTTGTGGAACAAAATGGGTCCCCCTTGTTCTTTTCTTTTCCTTTGGCCTTTGGTTTTCTTCCTTAGGCATTTTTTTCCTTTTGTTCTATCAGATGCAGAATCGGGACCAATATCGAGCTTGGAATTGCATCCAAAAGTTTCTGGTTTTGCATCATTCCCAGTTCCAGTTCTGACAGTTCCTTTATTTTAGTGTCTTTTATTCTGGCAGACCCAGAACCGGAACTGGAGCCAAGTCCTGAAACTTTCAAAAGTTTTAGGTTCAGGTCTCGTTCCGATCCCAGTTCCGCGTGTCTTGTTCTTTTTCTTTTGTTCCTTTTTTTTTGTCGTGGGGTATTTTCTCCCCTTTCTTCTTCTCCTTCTTGTCCTTTTTCTGTCTTTTTCGGGTGTCGTCAGAGGCGGGTTTGGAATGGAATCCGAACCTGAAACTTGCAAAAGTTTCTAGTTCGGGTTTGGTTCCGGTTCCTGCTCCACCTAGTTCATTTCTTTGTTTTCCTCTGGTTCCGACCACTAGGTTGGGTGTTGAGTTTTTTGTTTGCATCATTGCCATTTTGCGGGAGTGGAGTCAGGACAGCGGTATGAGAGGTTAGAGTTTGGTTTGTATCTTGTTCCCATTCTGACTCCGCTAGTTTTGAAGGAGGGTGTCATTTCTGGTTCGGATTTGGTTCTACCTCCGCTAGAGTTGGTTTTCTTCTTGCTAGGAATTGAATAAAATAATCATGAACAATAGTGTATTTTATATGCTTTGAAGACTAATGTAGGCATTTGTTTTGTAGGATTGAATCGCTCATCTAAGGATATCTCTTAGGGAAGTCAACTGAAATCAGGCCTCAATCCCATTCAGCATAAAACTCCTCAGGGAAAAGTTGTTGGGACCTTTTAGATGTCTTGCCGAATGGTGGCTTGGATCTGTTCATTTGAAATCCAAAGGGGGTTTTCACCGCTGAGAAGTCTGGCCGACATGCTAGGGTCTTTCCAAAATGGAGTGGTGTTAGCTAAGGATTTGCGTTTCGCTGTGGGGTTTGGGCGACTACGGAAGGTCTCGCCGAAATAGGGTGAGCTCGGGGAGAAAAGAAGAGGTCAGCATGAGGTCTCACCAACAGGGTGGACTCTTGCCGATAGGAGCTCCAAGCAAAAGATTGATGTTCGGCATAAGATCTCGCCAAGAGAGATAGCATTGCCATGAAGTCTCATCGACTCGGTAGGGTCTTGCTGATATAGAATGAGCTCGGGGAGAATGGTCGGCTTTACTATAAGGTTATGTCGACTAGCGGTGGTCTTGCCGACATGTTTTCTCCCTTCAGTGTGATGGGACACGCTCGATGAAAGGTCTCACCAACACAAAGATGTCTTGGCGACAGGGTGTGAGTTCGGGTAGGGTCTCCCCGAAACGAAGAAGTCTCCCTGAGATGGAATGTGCTCGCCGAGAGAAGAGGGGCTCGATATAAGGTCTTCCCAACTACTTTATCTCTTGCTGACAGCGATGGAATTGCTAATGAAAGAGATATCGGTATAATCGAGGGGAACTTTCCATGACCTTTTGCCGATTGAAGGAGTCTTGCCAAAAGGAAAAGGAGCTTGAGCCCGGAGAACAAGAATGAACTCGGAGAAGCTCCAAGAAGATGATTTGGGCTCGCCGTGACTTCTGGTCAGTAGCGACTGTCTTGCCAACAGGTTTTGTGACATTGATATGACTTCTGCAGCTCACTAAAAGGTTTTGCCGACTGTCACATATTACACCGATAGCTGCTAGAAGAGACATAATCGCATTGGGGAGACATGATTAGTGTCTCATCGACATGCAATACCATTCGAATAACCTTTTACCACCTGGGAATCTTACGTGTCCTATGTCCCACCAATTAGAAGAAGCTAAAGGAGTGACCCAGTCAGCGTTTGACTGACTACCCCTATGAAGAAGTTTGACAAAATGCAAATGACATGGAATCATTATGAGATCGAAGGGAGATTGATCGGCTTGGGTGATGATGTTTAGATCTAAAGGGAGGTCTGATGTTGCTTCCAGAGATAGTCAACGTGTAGAAAGATCTAGAGCAGGAAGGAAGTCGAAGGAAAGAAACAACCACGGGTCACAGGGACAACTATGAGGTCTGTTGGCGAAAGGCGGATCGGTATTAATGAAAATGCTTTAGAGAATTCAAGGCAGATTTGCAAAGGAGTTCGAAGATGGACATGAAGGCTAGAGTTAATGTTGTAGCTGCAAAAGATCTACAGATCATCCCTTGAACAATCTTTCACCAACATGGACATCGAGGATGCAATTCAAGGCAACATTAACTATATTCAAAAGATCTAAGGGCCAACCCTCTTGCAACCAAGTGAGATATTTTGTAAACCCTAAAATTAGTGGCCAACACATTCTTTTTGATACACTCTATATATATGGCATGCTTGCCTCTTTGTAAAGGGTTAGAAGAAGTTAGCAAAAATAAAAGGAGATAATAGAGTAGACAAGTCTAGAAATAGATTCGGAAGAATAGGAATTTTAGAATAGATAGAGGAGATAGAACTGCATCCTGATTCTTTGTAATAGGAGCTTCTTTTTCCTTCTTAGTTAGGAGTTAGATTCGGTAGAAGCCTGTAAGGTATTTTTCCAATTTTCTTAGTATAGATGGAAACGATTTGGAGTCATGGATTTTTTGTACACTGGTGATTGTGCCAACTTTGTAAATGTTGCTTATCTGTTTCACTAATAGTAGAAGCAACCAGATTAAAATCTACTTCAGATTGTGTTCCAGAATGGTATTTATCTTGAATTAATCATTTGATTTGAAAAGTTTTCAAGGATGGAAGTCTTATTTTATGTTTTGTTTAAATGGTAACTTGCAATCTGTTGTTGAAATTAGCATTGTGAATGAATGAAACTGTGTGTTAATCACAAGCTAATTTTGTTCTGTAGTTTTAGTTATGAATTCCTTGGAAGGTAACAGGTCAGGTTAATTCGAATGAACTATCATTATTTTTTGTTCCAAAACTCTGATCTATCTTTTTATGTTTCTTTAAAAACCCTAGTTAGAGTAGGTTTAAAGTTTATGTTTGATCTCAAAACAATCTAGAAGATCAACACCAGCAGGCCCCTTGAACATTACTGTTACATTGACCACTGAGCAACATCAGTACAGTTGAGAACCAACTACAAAGACCTTGGGAGCTAAGATATCCATGCGTTGTCTTTCTCTTTCAGGAGAAACATAATAGAAATATTATGTTTACACATTGTTGTGCCACCAGGACCATCAATAGATATGGCGCTAGAAGGAGGGCCTAGAAGAGAAAACTAGATAATATTGGGTTTTTCTCACCGGAGAAGCCCCACAGAGTTCTGCGATCAACTAAAAATCCATCTCCTTGGATAGAACTCAAGACCCCAACAAGACACAAGGTTCGTAAAACTGGGGCAACCATCATACCACCCTTGTGAGCTTCGCTCACTCCACCAGGCTTCTCACTAATACCCTAGTGGATACCTATCAATCCACCACTGAATCCATCTCAATTGTCATCACAGCTAGTTTGACCCATTCAACAGCTGGCTCAACCACCACCCCCACTAATGGCGTTCTTTCAAAATAATCCCTCTCCATTGGGGACTATTCCTAGAGGTTTTCATGATATGCCTGAGAATCCTGAGAAATTTTTTCCCAAGTACATTCATGGTGAATCACGGAGTGCTGAAGAGCACATACAAGCTTTTAAGGATGCTTGTACCAGAGTTTAGATAGCTCACCATGATGTAGTTTGTAGGTTGTTCCCTTATTCCTTAGGGGATATGGTGTACAACTGGTATCTTAATCTTTCACAAGGTTCCATTCTGACCTGGACTCACTTGGAGAACACTTTCATCAATCAGTTTAGGGTTTATGTGGATACAGCCTTTTTGTACCACCAATTCGCTACCATCAAGAAGGAACCAGGTGAATCCTTGCCTTTATTCAATACCAGGTTCCAACGAATGTATAGGAGATTGCAAGACCCCTATCTAGTCGCTGAGAATAGTGCCATTCAAGCTTACTTTAGAGTTATAGACCCCTTGCTTGGCTTGTTCCTACAAAGGACTTATCAACCAACTAATATTGATTCTCTATCCAAAGTTTATCATTTGGCTATCAAGCTGCAACAACAAATTAGTTCTCAACAAGGAAGTCTAGGAGGAGGTTTCCCTTCAATAGGATATCAGGTGCATAGCCCAACCCCTCTATTCAATACTGTCCCTAGAATGTCTCCTTCCCATTATGGACCTATGTCTAAGTTGCAAACTCAACCTCTTGTTCCATTCTTCACTAATGGAACTCCTGACTTCTTCCAACAACCACAGGTTCCTCAAAGTTCCCATGGTCATCATAACCAAATTGGAACACCAAATCATGGTGGTCAGCCACTTGTTGCTAAGAGTGTGGAAAGTGAAAAGACAGTTCAACTTACAAATGAGGTAGAGACCTTGAAGAAAACACTATCTCAAGTTACAAATGACATGGCTTGGCTTTGATTGAACCCCTCCCAAAACCAAGGTAGCTACCCTAATCAAAACAACAACAATCAGGGTACTTATCAGAATAACAACAATTACAACCAAAGGGGTTATCAAGGACAAAACTCCTCTAACCAAGGCTATCAAAATCAGAGTAGAGGATATAACCAAAGGCCAAATAGCAACTGACAATGGAATACAGGGCCCAATAATGGTGGAGTTTCTCATAACTATCAAGCTAATGAGGAGAGGTCACATACTGCAAACGTGGTCAACCTTAACCTTATGACTAACTGGTGCAGGTTGCATGATACTGCAACTCATTCTGAGGTAAATTTCCCTGAAATGGAGAAAGTTGTCAAGATGGCATAGGCAGATGCCCAAACCTTCCAAGGGAATTCTAACAAAGAAGGTGGTTCAGTGGATACGGCTATGACTTATGACCTCTTTGAAGAAGAACACTCATTCCCAATGCAAAGTGAGAATGAACTAGAGGAAGACTCATACAATTCCCAAGCTTTTCAGACAAAGGGAGGAAACTTCCTAAGAAATCAAAGTAAGGGTCCATTCACCTCATCAACGCCACCTAATCACATGGTGCCTCCAAATAAAAGTGTTGATAATAACCCTCCTCCACCAAAAGGCCTGCCTAACTTCCATAACAAGGGTAATTCACTTGGAGTTGTCAAAAGTAATACAAGTTATAATACGAAATTTGATATTGTTTCTGAGATGCAGAAACATAAAACCTCTTTGTCATACTTCGACATCCTAAAGTGGTGCCCTGCCCAAAGGGAGATAGTGCTGAAAGCTTTGGAGCAAGCTGACAAATCAAAAGAAAAGAACATGGTGGCACCTATTGCAGACATGAACACAGCCTTGTACAGAAGCAAGGTAGGTACTCTACCATTTCTTTTGAGTATAAGAATTTGTGGGAAGAACCTACATAATTTTTTGTTAGATTTAGGAGCTTCAGGAAATGTTATGCCATTTTCCATATGCAAGAAGTTGGGATTGAACCTTGTTCAAACAAACAAGAAGTTCATTCAACTTGAAAAAATAGAGGTTAATGTAGTGGGAGAGTTGAGAAACATACATGTGCAAGTAGGATCACACCCTAGGGTTCAAACCAACATAGATATTCAAGTAGCAGACATTCCTGAGACCTATGGTATGCTGTTCAGTAGAGATTTAATGAAAGGTATAGGGGGATATCTCTCCCTCGACTTTTCACATATGTGGTTACCATGGAGGGGAATTCCCACATAGATTAGGATTGAAAGTGAACCCTGCCTCAAGCATATCATCACTGCATATGAATTCCCCAATGAGGTAGCCTATTCCAAAACTGGGATAGGGGTTTATAAAAGAGGAAATTTTAACCTTTTCTATTCTTGATCCTAAAGAATTGCCAATATGAAAGTTCTTTGATTCTATGATTAATGAAAACCAACAAGCATTGATCAAGAAGCTACCATAGGATGAGCTGGTCTTAGGGGAAGATATTGATCTGCAGAGTCTTCTACTCCCTAATTGGTGCAGGGTGCATTACCAAAATCATTTTGAATTGACTTGTCAACCCTGCATTAGCATTTTAAATCATGTTTCCCGAGATGAGGAAGCTAGCTTAAGTCACCCTAAGACCGTTGTAGATCACTTCTTGTTCAAAGCCAATGAAGCAATAATGTTAACCAGGGATAGGATACCTTCAAAGGAAGTTCCTTCTCAAATTGAACCTACCCTAGACACGTTTCTGAATTAGCATATTGATGAGGAGCAACCCCAAGGTGTGTTCGACACCCCTACACTCACGAGTATACCAAAACCCAAAGGGTTAACCAAAGACACTGGTGACTGTCAGAAGGATAGCCCCAGGTTATATGATATGGTTGTGTATGAATTGGAAAGTGTACCTAAAAAATTGTTGAACACTCGTTCCCTATGTCTGATGCAAAAGATCAAGCAGCCCCACCTCTAGCTCATCCTATCCAAATCCCCACAATGACCTCCAAGGGATTAACCCCAACCCATGATCAGCTATGGACCCTCATGTTTGATGGATCCAAATCCAAGATAGGTTGTGGTGTGTGGATTGAAATAACTAACCCAAAAGGGAAAACCTTCTTTGCTTCTTACAGGTTGCAGTTTGGATGCACTAACAACGTAGCAGAATATGAAGCTCTAACTCGGGGGCTAATGTTCACACATAAGAAGAAAGTCACTGCTCTGATGGTTAAAGGAGATTCAAAAATAGTTATCAAGCAAGTGTGCAACCAATATACATGTCACAATAAAAGGATGGCAGCATATAGAAATTGGGTATGGAACCTGATTGAATATTTTGATGCTTTCAGGATTAGTTTAATCCTTAGAGAGGAGAATCAGATAGCTGATTCATTAACTATTGTTGCAAGTACCCTAGAAACCATACAAGGTTCCAAGCTTAAGAGATTATTAGTGGAATTAATTTCCACCCCTGCAATTCCTGACAATGTCAGGAACTTTCAAGTCTTTGATGATGATTGACATATTCTTACTTTTCTAGCAAGATCAGATGTTTTCGAAGGACAGATCATTGATGAGTCCAACAGAGATCAAGGAGATTGGAACCCTAAAGATTGTGATAAGGAAGGATTCCTTAATTTAAGGAGTAACAACATTCCCAAAGGAATGGTGGCTTTGGAAAGAATTTTTGATTCAGACCCCAGGGCTCGAGAGAAGATATCAGCTGAAGATAAAGGAGGTAAATATGAAATTGTTAACCTAGCTGATTCTAGCCCTGAAAGGAATGTCTACATAGGGAAAGCCTACCCTAAAGCAATCAAAAAAGACATATTGATCACACTTAAGAAAGATATTGCTACAATAGCTTGGGGATATGAAGACTTAAAGACATTTGATGCTTCTATAATGACTCATACTATTCCTTTGAAGCCTGAAGTTAAGCCATTTCGAAAGAAAAAATGCCCTATCAATGCCTTGATTGAATCATTGATATTTAAAGAAGTTCAAAAATTTCTTTCTGCAAGGATAATCTTCCTAGTACGTCATTCAACATGGGTGGCTAACTTAGTCCCAGCCTGTAAGAAAAATGGAGAGATAAGGCTATGTGTAGACTTCATAAATCTGAATAGAGCTACAGAAAAGGATAACTACCCACTTCCTTCTCTAGATGAGGTCTTGCAGACTGTTAATAGATCTTAGATGATATCATTCTTGGATGGTTACTCTAGATACAATCACGTAATGGTTAACTGTGAAGACAACCTTCACTACAAAGTGGGGAACATTTGCATATAGAAGGATTCCATTCAGTTTGATAAATGCTGGAGCAACTTTTCAGCACACCATGGGCATAGCATTCAAGGATCTAATTGGTAAATGCATTATTGTTTACAGAGACGACCTAACAGTGTTCTCCAGAGATAGACTGAACCATGCTGTAGACTTGGCTAAAGTTCTTGAATGATGTATCCGATATGGCGTCTCTCTGAATCCTAAAAATTATGTGTTTGGAGTTTCTGAAGGGAAGCTCTTGGGACACATAATCTTAGAAAGAGGGATTGATGAGCCCAAAATATGCTCATAATTTGGATATCATGGTGTACTTTTACTACCCTCACTTTTGTTGTTCATGGTTGTTTAACTCTTTAAGAAACCTTTTATTGGGGGATATCCTATAGCAATACACTTTCATGTTCCTGCAGCCTATTATGTTGACATGTCTATATTTATTACCCTGTTTGACTCCCCAAATGACTGGTATAATGCATGTAGTTTTTGAATGATGAAATAGATTTAAATATGTGATTAATGAATGGATATTCTGTATGTGCTATGCGTTTTTTCTTTTGCATCTATTACCTTGTGTTTCGTAGGTTGTTGAAGAAAGTATGATCAAGTCAAGCACAGCTGATCTTAGCCTTGCAGTAAAGTCCATTTCCTGCACGACTTCGAGGAAGCTCTGGCGAAGACTCTTTGACTGAAACTATTGAGAAGGATTTTAAATGTCAGTTAATCTGGAAAGAGTGGAGTGCTAGATTCTCTCTGGATCGGGTTGAACGAATAAACTCATTTATGAAGTCTGTTCCTCGATTTCAGGATACATTTTACATCCACATCTTTCTCTGTTAGGGTTAGTTAGTTAGTTGTTTTCCTGATTTAAATAATTTTTCCCCCTGTGCGGGTGAACAAGAAGAGAACAGAAAAATAGGAAATAGATAGAGAAGCAGATTATGTAAGAGTTAGAGACATAATATGAATTAGAGTTTTTGTTAGTTTTCTGAAGTAGAACAATCAATGTAAATGATTTCACGTTATGAATAGAAGTTGATGGAGTTTTTTGTACAATCTTCTGTGTAAATTAGTTGATGCTTGCTAAGGGGGGCCACTTAGTAAGTATCTATAGGAGAGTAGTTGTTTATCCTTTCCTAATTCAAGTTAGATTTCATTTTAAAAAGTTTTAGCACAAGCTCATTCTTATACTGTTCCTGCAGCATCGGGAATTCATCCCTGTGTTTGTTCCTATAGCATAAGGCCAGTTTATAGTTTGTTTCTTAGTTGTAGCTGTTATGATTTCTGCTTTGGTTAAATTATGGTTGAGTTAAGAGAACTTTGCATTACCTTCTTGTAGCATAGGTAGAATTTCTTTCTAAGTATTTATTTTCAATAGGCTGTGACTGAAACTGGTTCTTAGTGCACATATAGTGCTGCTCCATTTAAAGTATACGTTCCCTAGTTTGACAAGTAAATGAATGACCATGAAGAGATATTAGTTGCCTGCTGGAATGTCCAATTCCAAGGATAGGTTTTGCCGTGATTTTCATATCCTTTTGTGGGAACGACCATTTTTGGCGCCGTTGCCGAGGATGGTGTCAATCTAAGAACCTGCTATAGTCATTATTAGCAGTAGTTTAGTCAATTGTTCAAGTATTTTAAAATTCTTTTAAAATACCATCCATTTTTGTTGCATGCATAGAAGAAGAGACGCTCAGGGAAGATTTCTCCCTAACCTGCCATCCATTGCTAAGAAAACTGAACCAGCTTATAGCCTATTTGAGGATGAAAGAGACTTAGATATTGACCCATTTGTTGAAGATTTTTGTGCTGACTTGCTAGTTGGCCTAGTTGACGAAGAACCTGAAGAAAATCCATTTGCTTTTATACTTGATCAAGTGAACATGGCACGTAATCCACCTAATTGACCTCCTGCTTGTGAATTCCCCATGTTGCTCAACAAGACAATGACAACCTTAAGAATATTCCTTCTTCATTACTTCGCAAGTTCTATGGCTTAGTTGCAAAAGACCCAGAGACCTTCTTGTTCGAGTTTGATATCCTCTGTCGCAGTTATGACTACACTTCAAATGTTCACAAACTGAAATTGTTTCCTGCTACCTTGAAGGAGGGAGCTCTCAGATGGTTCATGAGTTTGGGAAGGGGTGTTGTTGATAGTTGGGCAGCCATGTAAACAAAAGTTCTTAAGAAATACAAGGAATATTGTATGAGTGGTAGTAAAGGTGATGATATATTAAGAATTCAACAGAAGGAGGATGAAAGTCTGGAGGATTATATATCAAGATTCCTATTTTCTCTGAAAAAGAATTCAGACCATACTCTTAATGAAGAATCTCATAAATTACTTTTTCTAAGGGGAATCAATGATAGTTGTATAGATGCCTTGGCCCTGATGGGAGGCAGAGATATCACCCAAGCATCTTGGGATGATATCAAGAAGATATGTCTCAATTACTCCCGAGCAAATGTGAAGAAGGGTAGAGGTCATCAAGCTACAGTGGGAAAGTCTTCTTCCAGTGGAGTTTCCCGGATGGAGATCACAAATTTGTTGTCTGATTGCAAGCAGGACATCATAAAAAACATGGCTAAAATAGTTGGATACCATGCAAGCTCGCAAGAAACATGCAAAGGATGAGGCAATCCTGGCTGAGTTATGTCCACATTGTAGACAGAAGAAACGTGACTGCAAATGCAAGATGGTGGCCAACATGGAGGCTAAACAGTTACCTACTAATTTTAAGATGATAGAAGGTGATGATGACCAAGTCTTCTTTTTTGCACAAAGGAGACCATGGGCTCCAAGACAAGGTATGCCTCAAGATCTTTTGACTTTTGGTAATCCTTACTCTAATTATAATAACCAATGGCAACCTACATATGGCATATCTCCACCTTGGAATGCTCCTCAACCATACTAGCCTAACTATTAGAGCCCTTAATGGAAACCCCCTCAAGGAGGTTGGTAGTAGCCACAAGGACAATGGACTCCACCTCCAGGTAACTGGCAACAGAACCCTCAATGGAGAGGTTCTCAGCAATGACAGAACCAAACCCCTGGATTCCTACAGTCTCAGAAGCCATAACCTCCAGCCCTTATTCCTCCTCCTACAGCACCTGCAGCAAATACTGGCCCTCCAAAACAAATGCCTATGCCTGCTCAACCATTGTCAAATCCTAATAATAAGCAACAGCAACAACAGTAACCTATGTATTCTGCAGAAGCCAACCAGTATCCAGCTTATGCCCTGAATATCAATGATATCCATCTTAGGTCTAGAACCACTCTCCCTGCTCCACAACCACCTGTAATTATAGAGATTCAATACTTTTCTGCTGAACAACCTACTGATCATGCAGAAGATATACCTGTATCAACTACTGCCTCTAAGGAACCTATCCTGCAGCCTCAGGCTACACCACCTTTTCCTCAGAGATTGCAAATTACTACACCCAAGACCATCAAAGAGCCTACCTTTGATATTTTGGATCAGTTAAAGAATGTACAAGTTCAAATTCCTCTTTTTCAAGCTATTAAAGATGTTCCAATTTATGAAAAAGCCATTAAAGAGGCTTGTTTAAAGAAACAAGGGAGAAAGAAAAAGGATCCCCAAACTATCCATGTTCTAGGATAGTTAGCCGATATTATGTTGAGAAAGGTTGTCATTTCAAAATATATTGATCCTGGAAGTCCTGTAGTAACAATAAATATCAATGATCAAATAGTAAGAAATGTTTTGGTTGACCTTGGTGTAGCCATTAATGTAATGATCAAGCACACTATGGAGTGTTTGAATATCCCAAACATTAGTTCTACACCGACTATCCTGCAACTTGCTAATAGTTCCACGGTTACACTTGATGGAGTGATAGAAGATGTCATTGTCACCCTTGAATCTTGCGAATACCCTGCTGATTTCACCATATTGTCCACTAAGGAAAACTTAGGATAATATCCTATTATCATAGGTAGACCCTGGTTAGCTACAGTTGATGCCCTCATAGGATGTCGTTCAGGAGACATGACAATTTATGATGGTCAGTCAAGAAAGAAATTGGCTTTATACCCACCTGCACAACCTCTACCAAATTTGTCTCAACCAATTTGGCCAAATCTAGGAGAGGAAACTAAAGAAGTCAATTCATTAGCTCAATTAATGATGCTACAAACTGATCCATTTTCCCAGCTTCAGAGTGAAGATAACCTGCTTCTACACATTTTGCAGTTTAGTTCGGGTTTGAATAGCCCATCTATTTTGGACAACCATTCTTAGCAATGTTTCCTACAGCAACTGAATCCTGAGAGCCATCATAATTTGCTATTATGTGATATACAAGCACCACCTTTATCAACAACCTCAATAAATGATCTCACCAAACAGATAGAAGTATCTCTAGGCTGCTATCTACATATTAATAATAAGTTGCCATTGTCTCAACAAACCGCCCTAGCCACAATGTTGCAAGCCCACCACAGAGCTTTTGCATGGGACTATGGGGATATGAAGGGTTTAGACCCAAAACTCTGTACACATCACATATATATTAACAGTGACTTTAGACCTATCAGGCAGTCTCAAAGAAGAATTAATCCATCTTTGAGAGAAATTGTTAAAGAAGAATTACAGAAAATGTTAACAGCTGGCTTTATCTACCCAATATCGGATAGTCAGTGGGTTTCCCCATTGGTCATTATTCCTAAGAAAGGAGGAAAATAGAGGGTATGTGTAGATTACAAAGAGCTCAACTTGGCAACAAAGAAAGATTACTTCCCTCTTCCATTCATTGATCAAGTTCTAGATAATTTAGCTAAGGAAAAAGTACTTCTCATTCTTATATGGCTTCAATGGGTACAATCAAATCAAGATTGCTCCTGAGGATCAAGAAAAGACTACTTTTATATGCCCTTGGGGAACATTTTCCTATTTAATTTTTTCTTTTGGTCTCGGTAATGCTCCTGCAACTTTCCAGAGGGTAGTCATAAGTATTTTCTCAAACATCTCATATGATTACATGGAAATATATATGGATGACTTTACTGTTTATGGTATGACATTTGAGGAAGCTCAAGCCAACCTGAAGAAAGTACTACAGAGATGTGAAGATCACAACCTATCGCTGAATAGTCAAAAGTGCTTCATGATGATGCAGGAGGGAATAGTGCTTGGTCACTATATTTCTACTGTAGGAATTTGGGTTGATCCTGCTAAGATTGAGGTCATCTCTAAGCTACCCTCTCCTGCTAAGCAGAAAGAGGCACAGAGATTTCTAGGCTATGCTGGATACTATAGAAGATTCATCAAGGACTTCAGCCAAATAGCAGGCCCCTTATACAGTCTGCTGAAGAAAGATGCAGATTTTTCTTGGAGAGAGGAATGTGAAAAAGCATTCCTTGACTTAAAAGTCGCCCTTACACAGGCACCTATTCTGAAAGGACCTGATTGGTCACTTCCATTTCATATTCATACTGATGCATCGAATTATGCCATTGGAGTAGTGTTAGGGTATAAGGATGGTTCAACAGAACATGCACTCTACTACATAAGCAAAAATCTGCAAGGGGCTGAAATAAACTACACTATTACAGAAAAAGAAATGTTGGCAATCATCTACGCCCTCAATAAATTCAGGCATTATATCACCTGTTATCAGATATTTGTCCATACTGATCATCTAGCAATCTGGTATCTCATGAACAAAGGCTCAATATCGAGGAGACTGGCAAGATGGTTATTGCTGATGCAGGAATTTGACATTACAATTGTGGACAAGCCAAGTAAAGCCAACGTGCTTGCTGATTTCCTTTCTAGAATTCAAAGGCAAGATGATTGCACTTATTGAAGACTCTTTTCCTGATGAGCACTTGTTTGCAATCAAGGTTATTCACCCATGGTATGTTGATATAGCAAATTATCTGGCCACAGGAAGAACTCCTCCTCAATTCTCCCCTAAGGAAAAGAGATTATTGGTAGAGAAAAGCTTTAACTTTTCTTGGATTGTAGATTGCATGTTTTATACAGGGCCAGATCAAGTTATGAGGAGATGTGTACAAGAGGAGGACACTCATGATATACTGCATGCAAGCCATAATGAGTCGTGTGGTGGACATTTTGCTGCCAAAAGGACAACAATGAAAATTTTAAATACTGGTTACTATTGGCCAACTTTGCATAGAGATGTAGTCAAATATACGAGGAGATGTGACAAATGCCAATGGATGGGAAGACCAACTTGATCTGATGAGATGCCTCTATTTCCACAAGTTGTAGTTACACCCTTCGACAAATGGGGACTGGATTTTGTAGGACCAATTGATCCACCTTCCAATGGTAAGTCTTACATCCTTGTATGCATAGATTATGTCACAAAATGGGTAGAGGCTAAACCTATGAAACATGCTAGGGATACTAAAGTGGCTAAATTCCTCTATGAGGAAATATTTACTAGGTTTGGTGTCCCTAGGGAAATAGTGACAGATCAAGGAACACAATTTACTTCTACACTTATCACAGCTTTAGTCAATGAATACAATATACGACACAGGAAATCAACTCCTTATCACCCCCAGACCAATGGCTAGGTTGAGGTCACCAATAGAGACATAGAGGTCATTTTGACTAAAACTGTAGATTTGCATAGGAAGGACTGGGCCACAAGGTTACCAGAAGCTATATGGGCCTACCGTACTACCTGAAAGACTGCTATAGGATATACACCTTTTGAAATGGTGTATGGTAAAATAGTTGTGATGCCAATAGAATTTGAATATAAGACTCTAAGAACAGCATTAGAGATGGGCATGGACTTAACAAACACACAAAAGGACATAATCATGCAGCTCAATGCTCTGGATGAGCTCCGAAAGAATACCCTGTAGCACACTGAGATAATACAAAATCAGAGAATAAGGTGGCATGATAAATACATTAAGGAAAAGAAATTCAAAATAGGAGATTGGGCTCTGCTTTATGACTCATGATATAAGGACAGTCTAGGAAAATTATAAACCAGATCGTTGGGCCCGTATGAAATTGAGAATATATTTGCTAATGGTTCAGTTCAACTTGTTACAATTGATCATGTTAGATTCAAGCTGTTAGTTAATGAACACTGCCTTCGGTTGTACCATAAACCAGTCTCAAAAGAAGAATTCATACAGAAGTTCATTCAGGATCCTGCCACTAATCTTCCTACAGCCAAAGGCTTTAGCCTTTCTCCTGCAGCTTCACCGTAATTTTGTAATGCATGCTCATAATAAAGGTTTCATTTTTAAGGAAACCCTTTTTCTTCATTCCCACTATTCACCACATTTCACTTCTTTATCTTCCGTCTCATCCATCCATTCCATCCATTCATCTCGTCTGCCCATGTCACCCATCCACCTCATTCATCCGCACCACCCTTAATTATAATCTCATTCCCAACTGTCATCTCATGCGAGGCCGTCATCTTTCTCAGCATGTACAAGCATTTATTGAAAGGTACGCAATATCTTTTGTTGTCGCATCATTGATTTATTTCATTTTACTCATTTACTGCTATGTCTGTATCAGTCATTATTACCCGATCTCTACCTTTCTTTAGTACATGTGTGGACACATGTCATACTTTAAGTAGGGGGCAGGATAATCCACTTTTAAAACTTATCCTTTCGTCGCTATCACAACTGCTCAGATAATATTTCTTTATTATTTTCTAGTACTTTCCAAATATGATTGCATGTTTTTCATTATAAATCACAATAAAAACTGCTTGTTTAAGTAGTTCATTTTTGGAAAAGAAGGGAAAAGTGACGGCAGGACAGAAAGAACCAGAACAGAAAGGGAAATTTTTGGATTTTCAGAAAAGAGTTGAGTTCAGCTAAGGCAAAATTGTGAATATGGGTGGTCAATTGGTAAGACATGAGCCTGTAGCTCATGAGTTATTAATGCAAAATCCTCAAACAGTCCAAGCATTCAGCCTCTGTGGTTGATTGAATTACTTTTTGAGTTTAGATACATTCAATGAGGAGGCTGTAGGAGAATTTTTAAGAACCCTTTCTGAAGGAGAGGCTACAGTATGGGGTCTAACAGTGGCTGTAACTGAATAAAGAATTGCAGAGGTAACCGGGCTTTTAGCTGTTATAGAGAATTTTTCATCGGATGCTGTCTCTGCAAGAGCATAATTTACAATACCCACTGATGGACCCTTGGAAGTCTCTAAGAAGGGATGCAAGCGAGTGTCATTGCCTCCTCCATATCCAGAATACGTTGCTTTCATAATCAGGGATTTAACATGTGAAGGCTATTTTTCTTACCTGCATTCTTACCATTTCAAATTGTTGAGTCATATGAAGCATGTGTTAGTTGTTAATGTCCCAAACTTTTTGTTAAAATTTCTGGAACAATGTGCCCACGGAACCCAGCAGGGGAAGGATAACTCTATTGCCCACCATGGCCTTATAAAATTGTTGATTGAATGCTCTTTGAGAGATGTATCACCTCTTTCCTAGCAAGAAATTTGTTGCCCAAAAGAGCCTGCAACTTCCAGAACCCCCTAGGCCACTTACCCCATGGCCTCTGAAAAAGAAAGAGGAAATAGCATCTACTAGTAGGAGAACAGGGCAGGGTCATCTGCTCCTACAACACCTGGTCCTACAGCTCTCACACCAGATTCCTCTGTCCGGATGCAAACTAGGTCTGCCAGTAGGAGAGAAAAAGGAAAAAAAAAGACAGGAGAGTCATCTGGGGCAGAACAAAGCTTAGAATCTGACCCTCGTTCTTAGAAAAGGCAACGCTCTTCTCCTGCAGCATCTCCCCCTGCAGCAATTTCTCCTACAGCAACACCTGTTGCCATCACCAGTTCACCATCATCCTCTTATAAGGTAGAACCCTCTAGGAAATTCAGAAAGAGGAAAGCTACGAGAGCACCTCCGACAGCTGCAACATTGCCAAGAAGAATTTCTACAAGAAAACAATGTAAAGTCTCTCCTGCTTCACCTAAACCTGAGGTTATTATAATTTCAAAAGAATCTATAGAGTCTAAATATGATGTTTCTCAGAATGTGTCTGAGAGTGCTACATAGAATCCATTTGTTATCCCTAAAGAAGAACAAATTGAGACAAGGGAAGTTGAGCATAATGAAAGGGGGGTACCAAGTCTCAATGACTTGGCTGCTGCGGCTATGCAGATTTTGGAGGAAGCACTGATCGGTGGATATTTTTAGTGAAAATTGAAGTTTCCCATTTCTCTCCAGAATTTGCACCATTAAAAAGAGCTCAGCGTCATGATTCCAACGCAACTCGAACGGAGCGAAAAGGAGTCTGTTTGTGCAAGTTATGGACAGTCAAACCTTGGGTAAAACTGGGATCAGGTGGCGTCCAAGAAGCAAAAAAATGTTGTCGTCAAAAGTTGTCAAAGTTGGCATCATCGCGAAAAGCTCGTCGAGATGATTCTGACGGTGTTCGTTCCGTCGAAATCTAACATCGTACATGAGAGTTATCAGCAGTCAAAGCTTTCAGTTGACTTTTGAGGTGGACCGTATGGATGGTGAAGTGGACGAACCAGAATTTGACACGTGGCATCCATGTCAGCATTGTACGGAACCAATTACCTATTGACACGTGTCATCCGTACACCCAGTCAGCAGTGGTCCGTAGCACAGTTGGCAGTCTAGTCAGCGTCCACGTCGGCAGTCCACTCATCATCCACGTCATCGGACACGTCAGCATGACACGTCAACTTCCACGTCGACATCTAGTCACCACTGTCAGCGAATCAAGTTTTGCCACGTGGCACCTCCTCGCCATCCCACATGGCCTCTCTTTTCTCCCCGCGGACGGACGAGTTCGTTTGTTTGTTAAAAAATTTGTTAGGCGGGCTCAAACCCATAACCTCCTGCGTAACTGTCGGCCGGCTCACCGTTGCACCAAAGCATTCGCGTCTAACTATATGCAGCGATGGTTTTTTTTTGTTATAGAACAGTGGGAAATTGGCTATAAAAAGCCAGTGGTTGGGGTTGAACCCCCGACCGCCGGCCTACTAAAACCAATAGCCACCGATAAGCCATTCGATGGCTTTAAACTATAATTAGCATTGGTTTAATTTGATAATTGATGAAAACCGAATGCTTTGATTTTAAGAAAAACTCCCCTAAACTATAACAAATAATCCTTTTAAGGATTAACAAACTTAATAACCTCCGAAATAGAATACCCGAAACTAATAATTGAAAGGTTATCATAATTTGAAAATTATTAGGGGGATTCTTAAATAAAGATTTATATTCAAATAAGGGAGATTAAGTTGATTTTTTTAAGAGATTTGGGAAATATTGTAAATCAATTGGTTAGTAACCAATTTGAGCCATTTTTTTGTATTTAAAGGGGTGAAAGGGAGAGAGTTAGGCTAAGTGTGAGACTTATAATTTTCAAGTGAAACAGGTGCTAGGTGATACAGAGAGGAGTTCTAGGAGATTTTTGGAGCCATTTTCGTACATCGGAGTATTGTTATGCTGCCGAAGTGCTAGAAGGAATGGTCTTGATGCATTTTTGTACTTGATTTTGGAGATTAATCGGATCAATCATTCTCTATTGGAGCCGACCCAGAGACGTAGTCACGTTTTGTGGTGAACTCCGTAATCAAACTCTGTTTGCATCTCTCTTTCTTTCTCTCACTTTCTTGCATTATGTTGTTATCACCTTGACATTTTTAATTATTGTGATTATTTCTGTAAGTTAATTTTGATTTTATTAGCTTGGAACAATCATTGTAAAAGTTAAGCATTCAAATTCTGCAAATAGTCTAGATCCTATACAGATCAAGTTGGTATTAGAGCTCAGTTGACTATTATTGCAGTTGTTTTCTTTGTTTTTCCTTTTTCTACCTTCTCCTCTCTTTTCTCTCTCATATTCAGTTTCTCATTTGAAGTTTTAATGCATAAATTTGTTAATGTATGCATGAATTCAAATTTCGCAAAGTTGTTTTAATTAAGCATTCAAATTTTGCAAATAGTCTAGATCCTATACAGATCAAGTTGGTATCAGAGCTCAGTTGACTATTATTGCAGTTGTTTTCTTGAATGCTAACGAGATCTAGGATTCAGAAGAGCAAAGGCAAGCTCGAAGACTTTGATCCTAAGATCGAGAAGCGAAGAACTTTTCTAAAGATGTCTGTGTCTGGGATGGAGGTTCCTGATGAAATCAGTGAGCAAGGGTTTCGAAGAGCATTCTTCGAGATGAATGCTAAGGTGGACATTCTTTTTCAAGAGAGACAAGAGTGGAAGGATCATGAAGGAGGTTCGTCGAAGGAAGATGTTTGTGAAGACAAGAAAGGGAAACAACATGGAGATGGTGGCAAGCAACCAGATCACCCCTTTTCTTCTTTTTCTCTCTCTTCTCCTTCTCCTTCTTCTCCATCTTCTCTTCATTCTACTTCTTTTAATCCTTTCAAGAATGGGTATAAGCCTAAATTTAAATTGGATGTAAAATTTGATTTACCAAAGTATTGTGGTGAACTCAATGCCAAAAAATTGGATGATTGGATTCAGCAAGTAGAAGTCTATTGTAGAGTCCAAAACCTATTAGATGATGTTGACAAGATCTAATTAGCTACTCTTCATTTAGGAGGTACAACTTTAACTTGGTGGGAGAGTAAGACTAAGGCAGAAGTTTCACAGCATGGTAGAGTCAGTTTAACTTGGGTAGAGTTTGTTAATGCTCTTAAAAATCAATTTTATCCCCTAGGCCATATGCAACAGTTAATGATGGACTGGCAAATGTTTAGGCAAGGGAAAGGTCAAACTGTCCAAGAGTACACCCATGAATTTAGGAAAAGGGCTATTGCTTTGAATGTTCCTTTGTACACCCAAGACACTTTGTTGAAGTACATAGGAGGTCTGCATTCCTACCTTAGGCATTCTATTTTGGTTTTGAGCCCTTGTAATTTGGATGAAGTGTCTGTTCAAGCTACACACTTAGAGTCAAGGGGTAAAGGATCTTTTATTGATAAGTTTGATAATGATGTAAAGAAATCTTCTAAGAATGCAGAGACAGGGAAAGGAAAGAAGGCAGCTACAGTTAAGAAGGATGAAAAACTTTCTTGCACTCATTGTGACAGGAAGGGTCATGATGAAGAACATTGTTGGCAGTTGCATCCTGAATTGAGGCCTAAGTGGGCTCAGAGACGTAATCAGAAACAAAAAGGTAAGGAGAAAGCCGCAAATGTTGTTATGGATCTTGGTTCATATTCAAATGATGAGACTAAGATAATAGCTATGGGTCAAAAAGGTAAAGCTCCTATTTCTGGTGTTTCTATTGCTAGTTGTGCTTCTAATTCTACAATTAATGATTTCTCTGAAGATGTGAAAAGGAATGAGTTGTTTCATTTAAGGGTTGTTGCTAAGAATAGTAAAATTGATGCACTCATAGATAGTGGTTCTCAAGTTAATCTGATTTATGAAAGTTTTGTAAGTAACTTGGGATTAAAAACTACACAACATAAGAAACCTTATCCACTAGGCTGGATTTGTGAAAATGATAAGTTGCAAGTAACAAGACAATGCACCTTAAGATTCACAATCACTATTAAATTTGTGGATGAAGTACAATTTGATGTGGTTCCACTAGATATCTATGGGATAGTGCTTGGTAGCCCTTACTTATATGACAGGAAATCTATATTCTACAAGGAACATAATCATTATCACTTGTTTAAAGATGGCATACAGTATATTGTACATTCTCACAGGATTAAGACTGATCGTTCTTTAGCAAACACAGGGCAGTTAAAGAGGGTAATTAATGCAAGTAAAGAATTAACTCTTATGTCTGTCAGTACAGGTGGTTCTAAACTTGAACTTGGAGTAGCTAACCAGGGTCAGATGTTGCAGGATGCACCCACAGTACAGCATGAGAAAATGATGATTGAAAGCATTGATGGATCCTTGGGTAAAAATGTTCTGTTGTGAAGGATCGATATGTTGTTGATTTGTTCTCTTTCATTTCTGTATTATTGTTCAGCTTGATGCTAGTCAATTTTTGTTGGTTAGTGGCTACGACAGTTGATGTAGAAGCTTATGGAAGTGATAGAATAATGTTTATGTTCAACAATGTTGTTGCAGTCTTCATTGTGCTTGTGAGCCAAGTATTCAGATGTACAGAGGATACAAGACAAGTGGGGAGGCCAAGTCCTCACTTAATGTCAGAGTAAATGTCACTTTTGGAGGTCCAAAAGGTCTTCAGTGGGGAGGCCTGAACTGGTGGATATTTTTAGTGAAAATTGAAGTTTCCCATTTCTCTCCAGAATTTGCACCATTAAAAAGAGCTCAGCGTCTTGATTCCAACGCAACTTGAACGGAGCGAAAAGGAGTCTGTTTGTGCAAGTTATGGCCAGTCAAACCTTGGATCAAACTGGGATCAGGTGGTGTCCAGGAAGCGAAAAAAATGTTGTCGTCAAAAGTTGTCAAAGTTGGCATCATCGCAAAAAGCTCGTTGAGATGATTCTGATGGTGTTCGTTCCGTCGAAATCCGACATCGTACGCGAGAGTTATCAGCGGTCAAAGCTTTCAGTTGACTTTTGAGGTGGACCATACGGATGCTGACGTCAGCATTCCGTACTGTACAGATGGTGAAGTGGATGAACCAGAATTTGACACGTGGCATCCATGTCAGCATTGTACGGAGCTAATCACCTTTCGACACATGTCATCCGTACGCCCAGTCAGTAGCGATCCATAGCACAGTTGGCAGTCCAGTCAGCGTCCACGTCGGCAGTCCACTCATCATCCACGTCATCGGACAGGTCAGCATGACACATCATCTTCCACGTCGACATCCAATCACCACTGTCAGTGAATCAAGTTTTTCCACGTGGCACCTCCTCGGCATGCCACGTGGCCTCTCTTTTCTCCCCACGGACGGACGAGTTCGTTTGTTTGTTAAAAAATTTGTTAGGCGGGCTTGAACCCGCAACCTCCTGCGTAACTATCGGCCAGCTCACCATTGCACCAAAGCATTCACGTCTAACTATATGCAGCGACAGTTTTTTTTTGTTATAGAACAGTAGGAAATTGGCTATAAAAAGCCAGCGGCCGGGGTTGAACCCCCGACTGCCGGCCTACTAAAACCAATAGCCACCGATAAGCCATTCGATGGCTTTAAACTATAATTAGCATTGGTTTAATTTGATAATTGATGAAAACCGAATGCTTTGATTTTAAGAACAACTCCCCTAAACTATAACAAATAATCCTTTTAAGGATTAACAAACTTAATAACCTCCGAAATAGAATACCTGAAACTAATAATTGAAAGGTTATCATAATTTGAAAATTATTAGGGGGATTCTTAAATAAAGATTTATATTCAAATAAGGGAGATTAAGTTGATTTTTTTAAGAGATTTGGGAAATATTGTAAATCAATTGGTTAGTAACCAATTTGAGCCTTTTTTTTGTATTTAAAGGGGTGAAAGGGAGAGAGTTAGGCTAAGTGTGAGACTTATAATTTTCAAGTGAAATAGGTGCTAGGTGATACAGAGAGGAGTTCTAGGAGATTTTTGGAGCCATTTTCGTACATCGGAGTATTGTTATGCTGCCGAAGTGCTAGAAGGAATGGTCTTGATGCATTTTTGTACTTGATTTTGGAGATTAATCGGATCGGTCGTTCTCTATTGGAGCTGACCCAGAGACGTAGTCACGTTTTGTGGCGAACTCCGTAATCAAACGATGTTTGCACTTTCTACCTTCTCCTCTCTTTTCTCTCTTGTATTCAATTTCTCATTTGAAGTTTTAATGCATAAATTTGTTAATGTATGCATGAATTCAAATTTTGCAAAGTTGTTTTAATTAAGCATTCAATACTGCAAATAGTCTAGATCTGTATATAGATCAAGCACAGTCTTCTCCACTGCAGCAACAGGAATTCATCCTGTAGCAAGAGGAGGAACAGACTAAACAATTGTAAGCGGCCAATGAAGCTTCATTTCCCCTGCAACTTGTCAAGCCATTGTTGTCTACAAAAAGATATTTTTGATTGAATTTTTGGAATATTTCAAAGCTACATGGAGACTGGTTACATTGCAAACCCTGAGTTTCCACCACCTAGCCAAGACTGAAATGCAACAAAGTCTTTGGGAGGAAGAAAAGAAGAAACTAAAAAGGGAAATTGAAAAGCAGAAATAGGAAATTCAGGAGTTAAAGGAGAAAATGGATGAAATGTTGAAGGTAACTAGTCAGATTATGGAATGCAGACCACTTCCTAGAGTTTATGCTCTATGCCTCAAGGAACAATTTTTGTGGTTCCAGCTAATGAGAATTTCTAGAAATCTAGATCCTATTATTCACACTGCTAAAGAATTCTACGATGCATACCAAGCAGCTCCTAATTGGCTAAGGAATTCTTTGTGTGAATTTTATTTACATGGCTTTATAATTCCATCTGAAACAGAGTGGAATCCCCCTCTATACATTGGCGACATCCATTTGAGATCACTTATGTCTTGGGTGGAAAATGAAGCATATTATGGTAGGCAATGGGAAGCATATGAAGAAGCCGAAAGGAATGAGCCTGTTCCATTGCACCCTGAGAGTTCAAACCCCTATACAATGTTGAAAACCTGGCTTATTGTGGCATATGGCTTTAATAATGATATAGTCAGGATGAAAATATTTGATCTCAGAAAATAGGTATATGATGAGTTTCAAGAATAGGCATACTCGTTTTGGAAGCTGTCATACTCCAGAATTGAGAAGAGGTGGGAGAGATTAACTGTTGGGTTAAGAAGGTATGAGCCTCACAGTCCCCTGAATTTTATGGCAGCTTTCAAACAATCAAGCAAATACATACAATTGGGCCTTCAAAAGAGGTTTGAATTGTGGTTGCCATTGACATTTGGACCTCATGTGCTAATGTGGCCTCTTTATCCCTACCAAGCTACAAATATTAATGAAGATACAGAAGTTCATAGGTATGAAAGGTGGCAGAGTTTCAAAGGTTTTTATTACAAATTTGGAACTCCATTTCAGGGTCATGCCTCAACCACTAATTTCAAAGAGACCACTAGAAAGTTTAATGCTGGAGGACCAGCATTGGGTTAAGTAGGGGACAAATGATGAGCCCAAAATATGCTCATAATTTGAATATCATGGTGTACTTTTACTACCCTCACTTTTGTTGTTCATGGTTGTTTAACTCTTTAAGAAACCTTTTATTGGGGGATATCCTATAGCAATACACTTTCATGTTCCTGCAGCCTATCATGTTGACATGTCTATATTTATTACCCTGTTTGGCTCCCCAAATGACTGGTATAACGCATGTAGTTTTTGAATGATGAAATAGATTTAAATATGTAATTAATGAATGGATATTGTGTATGTGCCATGCATTTTTTCTTTCGCATCTGTTACCTTGTGTTTCGCAGGTTGTTGAAGAAAGTATGATCAAGTCAAGCACAGTTGATTTTGGCCTTGCAGTAAAGTCCATTTCCTGCACGACTTCGAGGAAGCTCTGGCGAAGACTCTTTGACCGAAACTGTTTGGAAGGATTTTAAATGTCAGTTAATCTAGAAAGAGTGGAGTGCTAGATTCTCTCTGGATCGGGTTGAATGGATAAACTCATTTATGAAGTATGTTCCTCGATTTCGAGATACATTTTACATCCACATCTTTCTCTGTTAGGGTTAGTTAGTTAGTTGTTTTCCTAATTTAAATAAGTGTTCCCCCTGTGCGGGTGAACAAGAAGAGAACAAAAAAATAGGAAATAGATAGAGAAGCAGATTATGTAAGAGTTAGAGACATAATATGAATCAAAGTTTTTGTTAGTTTTCTGAAGTAGAACAATCAATATAAATTATTTCACATTATGAATAGAAGTTGATGGAGTTTTGTGTACAATCTTCTGTGTAAATTAGTTGATGCTTGCTAAGGGGGCCCACTTAGTAAGTATCTGTAGGAGAGTAGTTGTTTATCCTTTGCTAATTCAAGTTCGATTTCATTTTAAAAAGTTTTAGCACAAGCTCAATCTTATACTGTTCCTACAGCATCGGGAATCCATCCCTGTGTTTGTTCATGTAGCATAAGGCCAGTTTATAGTTTGTTTCTCAGTTGTAGCTGTTATGATTTCTGCTTTGGTTAAATTATGGTTGAGCTAAGAAAACTTTGCATTACCTTCCTGTAGCATAGGTATAATTTCTTTCCAAGTATTTATTTTCAATAGGTTGTGACTGAAATTGGTTCTTAGTGCACATATAGTGCTGCTCCATTTAAAGTATACGTTCACTGGTTTGACAAGTAAATGAACAACCACGAAGAGATATTAGTCGCCTACTAGAATGTCCAATTCCCAGGATAGGTTTTGCCGTGATTTTCATATCCTTTTGTGGGCGCGACCAGGGATATCGATCGATCCAAACTGAGTTGAGTCCATTCTAAAAATAACCAGGCTAGGAAGTAAGAAGGAGATGAGATCTTTCTTTAGAAAGATCAACTTTGTGAGAAAATTCATCATGGGTTTTGTAGAAATTGTGAAACCACTGAATGAAATGATGAAGAAAGACGCCAAAATAGAATCGAGTGATGAGGCAAAGGATGCATTTTCATAGATCAAGCAATCCATTTCAGAAGTGCCAGTCCTCACCAACCCTGACTATTTAAAACCATTCTATATTTATTCATTTGCTTCTGAGCATTCCTATGCAGCTGTCCTAACTCAACGAAGAGGAGAGGCCAATCACTTTCATGAGCTCTCCATTCAAAAATGTTGAAGTTAAATACCCGCCTCTTGAGAAGCAAGATTTTGTGCTAGTCATGGCTATCAAGAATTTTAGACACTACATTCTCCAAAGTTAGATTATTGTTGTAGTCCCTAATGCAGCTGTGAAGTCCCTACTCATGCAGAGCGAGCTGGGAGAAAGAAGAGGGAAATGGATGACCATCTTGCAAGATTTTGATTTGGAGATACGCCCTATGAAACTTGTCAGAGGCACATGCCTATCTAATTCCATGGCGAATGTTGGTGACAACATTATTTGTCAGCAATACACAACCCAGTCCTTCTCCAATGACCCTTGGTATGCGGATATCGTCAGTTTCATTCTCAACAATTGATGTCCAGAGGGAATGAACACCACTCAAAGGAGAGCATTAAGAATGAAGAGCTTTCATTATATGCTTAAAGGAGGATTATTATACCGAAAGAATTTTGAAGGAGTATACCTATGATTCCTTGATCAGCAAGAGGCTAGGCACGTGATCATTGAATTCCATGGAAAACACGGCATAGGTCATGGTTCTGCAAACTCATCGGCACACTAGATCCTCAAATCCGGTTATTACTGGTCGTGTGTGTTCAAAGATGCCCATCAACATACAATAACATGTCACATATGTCAGATCTCTGCATCAAAAGAACACCATTCAGCCATTCCCTTATAGCTTGTCTACGAGGTAAGACCATTTTCCCAATGGGCATTGGACTTTATCGGGGTCATTAATCCAAATTCTTTTGTAGGACACAAGTTTATTTTGACTGCTACTAATTACTACACAAGATGGACAGAGGCTATACCTTGCAAGAATAGCACAATAGAGGTTGTGATCAAGTTCCTCGCCGAATGCATCACAACTAGGTTTGGGGTACCCTTCGCTTTGGTATGTGACAATGGCTCTTCCTTCTCTTCTGTTGAGTTTATTTCATGGGCTTACGATCACAAATTTTTTTTAAAGTATTCTTCAAACTATTATCCACAAGGCAATGGAGTTGCAGAATCAACCAATAAGAATCTCTTAGGGGTAATTAAGAAACTATTAGAAAAAAATCCTAGAGACTGGCATACCCAGCTGAGATTTGCATTATGGGTAGATAGAACTAGGATAAAGGCTGCTTTAAAGACCTCACCATTCAAGCTAGTGTATGGGCAAGAGCCTGTGTTCCCTATCCACCTCCAAATACCTATCCTTCAGTTCATGCATAAATTCTACTCTAGTGATGATAGAATAGAAGTAAGATTAGCTGCCTTGTTGAAATTAGAAGAGCAGAGAGATACCACCTTGCAACAATTCTTTAGACACCAGGCTGTTGTCAAGTGATGGTTTGACAAAAGAGCCAAAATCAAGGCTTTTAGGATATCAGACATTGTGTTGTTATGGGATAAAGCTAGTGAAAAGAAGGGCAGTCACTAGAAATCCGACAAGCTCTGGTTGGGTCCCTATCAGATTGTTGAGATCCTAGGAGAAAATACTTTCAGACTGAGTAGTTTAACTAGAGAACCTGTTCCCTTGCCTATCAATGGACAGTTTTTTAAGCATTATTTTGAGTCATAAAGCTTGCTAATTTTATGTTCTGCATTTGTTGTTCTTTATGTAAATAATTTGTTTGTCTCCTGTTTGTAAATAGTTTTTTTTTTTGTGTGTGTAAATAGTTCTATTGTTGCTTGTTTGATCTTTCCTTATGTCCTTTTTGTTTCCTTTGTTGTTTGATTTTTGTCTTGTTTTGTTCTTTGGGGTTCATCTGTTCTTTCCACCTTTAAATAGTGGGTTGTTATTCGAACTGTACTTTGGTTATTAGGAGAGAAGTGGTTTAGATATTTTTCAGGTTTTCTGATTGGGTGATTTTGTCCTAAATTCTTTGTTTTATGCCCATTGTCAATGTGAGTTGTGGAAAGTCTTGAAAACAAGGTACAAAGTAAATAACCTTCATTGGCTCCCTTTAAATCTGTCACAAATAATCAAGATCATCTCCTCTTGTAATGACATATTTGTCCTAGGATGATAGTGTTGTAAGATTTGAGTGAAAAATCTGATCTCCTGAGTGTTGTTATGAGGTCCATGGTAGTTTTCAACCCAGAACGGATGTCTGACATCTGACATCTTGAAAAAAAAATGAATGAAATATCTGAAACTCCAAGAGAAAAGAGAATTATCAGAAAGAAAAAGAAGACTCAATATGAATGGGTGATTCCAGTATCTCTACCGGGGCTATGGACCCCTGACTGGCAGTAGAGCGATGCTATGAGAAAACTAGAGGTATCTCTGTCGGGGCTATGGACACCTGACTGGTAGTGGAGCAATGCCCAGGATATCATTGCACAATAGCTAGAGGGAATCAACTCATGTAGTTCAAATGTTCCACATTGTTGTTCAAAAGATGTAGAAAACTTTATAAAATAATGATTCACAATCAAGCACACACATAGATTCAGGGGTCGCTAGTGTTGGTTTACATTTGAGATTCTAGCTCAACCTTGGTCATTAAAACTGACCCAACTGGAATTGTGATGTTCATAAACCAAGAGTTCTCGGTAGCTGAATTCTTTAGTTTCTTGAAAATGGTTGAACCATTTTCCCAGCCGAGTCACCATTTGTTATGCCTTCCATAACCACCCCAATTTGTTATGGAACAAAATGGGTCCCCCTTGTTCTTTTCCTTTCCCTTGGCCTTTGGTTTTCTACCTTAGGCATTTTTTTCCTTTTGTTCTGTCAAATGCAGAACTGGGACCAATATCAAGCTTGGAATTGCATCCAAAAGTTTCTGGTTTTGCACCGTTCCTAGTTCCAGTTCTGACAGTTCCTTTATTTTAGTGTCTTTTGTTCTGGCGGACCCGAAACCGGAATGGAACCAAGTCCTGAAACTTTCAAAAGTTTTAGGTTCGGGTCTCGTTTCGATGTGTCTTGTTCTTTTGCTTTTGTTCCTTTTGTTTTGTTGGGGTGTTTTCTCCCCTTTCTTCTTCTCTTTCTTGTCCTTTTTCTGTCTTTTTCAGGTGTTGTAGGTTCAGAACATAATCCGAACCTGAAACTTGCAAAAGTTTCTGGTTTGGGTTTGGTTTCGGTCCCAACTCCGCCTGGTTTGTTTCTTTGTTTTACTCTGGTTCTGACCACTAGGTCGGGTGTTGAGTTTTTTGTTTGCATCGTTGCCATTTTGCAGGAGTGGAGCCAGAACGGCGGTATGAGAGGTTAGTTTTTGGTTTGTATCTTGTTCCCATTCCTACTCCGGTCCTGGTTCTGATTTCTTCTTGGTTCCGCCCCCACCAGTTTTGAAGGAGGGTGTCATTTCTGGTTCGGATTTGGTTTCGCCTCCGCCAAAGTTGGTTTTCTTCTTGCTAGGAATTGAATGAAATAATCATGAACAATAGTGTATTTTATATGCTTTGAAGACTAATGGAGGCATTTTTTTTGCAGGATTGAATCACTCATCTGAGGATATCTCTCAGGGAAGTCAACTGAAAGCAGGCCTCAATCACATTCAGCATAAAATCCTCAGGGAAAATTTGCTGGGACATTTTAGATGTCTTGCCAACTAGTGGCTTGGCTCTATTCATTTGAAATCCAAAGGGTGTTTGCATCACTGAGAAGTCTAGCCAACATGCTAGGGTCTTTCCAAAATGGAGTGGCATCGGTTAAGGATTTGGGTTTCGTTGTGGGGTCTGGGCGACTACAGAAGGTCTCCCCGAAACAGGGTGAGCTCGAGGAGAAAAGAAGAGGTCAGCATGAGGTCTCACTGACAGGGTGGACTCTTGCCGATAGAAGCTCCAAGCAAAAAATTGATGTTCGGCATAAGATCTTGCTAAGAGAGATATCATCGCCATGAAGTCTCACCGACCCGGTAGGGTCTTGCCGATACAAAATGAGCTCAGGGAGAATAGTCGGCTTCGCTATAAGGTTATGCCAACTAGCGGTGGTATTGCCAATGTGTTTTCTCCCTTCGATGTGATGGGACACGCTCGATGAAAGGTCTCGCCGACCTAGAGATGTCTTGGTGATAGGGCGTGAGTTCGGGTAGGGTCTCCCTGAAATGAAGAAGTCTCCCCGAGATGGAATGTGCTCACTGAGATAAGAGGGGCTCGATATAAGGTCTTCCCAACCACTTTATCTCTTGCCGACAACGATGTTATTTCCAATGAAAGGGATATCGGTATAACCGAGGGGAACTCGCCATGACCTTTTTGTCGATTGAAGGAGTCTTGCCAAATGGAAAAGGAGCTTGAGCCTGGAGAGCAAGAATGAGCTCAGAGAAGCTCTGAGTGGATGATTTGGGCTCGCTGTGACTTCTGGCCGGTAGCGACTGTCTTGTCGATAGGTTTTGTGACATCGATATGACTTCTGCAGCTCACTAAAAGGTCTCATCGACTGTCACATATCATGCCAATAGATGCTAGAAGAGACATAATCGCATTGGGGAGACACGATTAGTGTCTCATCGACATGTGATGCCATTCGAATAACCTTTGACCGCCTGGGAATCTTACGTGGCCTATTTCGCACCAATCAGAAGGAGTGACCCAGTGAGCCTTTGACTGACTACCCCTATGAAGAAGTTTGACATAATGCAAATGACATGGACTCATTCTGAGATCGAAGGGTGATGGATCAGCTCAGATGATGATATTTAGATATAAAGGGAGGCTCGATGCTGCTTCCAGAGATAGTCAACGTGCAGAAAGATCTAGAATAGGAAGGAAGTTGAAGGAAAGAAACAACCATGGGTTAGAGGGACAACTGTGAGGTCTGTTGGTGAAAGGCGGATTGGTATTAATGACAATGCTTTAGAGCATTCAAGGAAGCTCTGCGAAGGAGTTCGAAGATGGACACAAAGGCTAGAGTTAATATTGTAGCTGCAAAATATCTACATATCATCCCCTGAACAATCTTTCACCAACATGGACAGCAAGGATGCAATTCAACGCAGCATTAACTATATTCAAAAGATCTGAGGGTTGACCCTCCTGCAACCAAGTGATATATTTTGTAAACCCTAAAATTAGTGGCTAGTGCATTATTTTTGATACACTCTGTATATATGGCATTCTTGCCTCTTTGTAAAGGGTTAGAAGAAGTTAGCAGAAATAAAAGGAGATAATAGAGTAGACAAGTCTAGAAATAGATTCAGAAGAATAGGAATTTTAGAATAGATAGAGGAGACAGAACTGCATCCTGATTCTTTGTAATAGGAGCTTATTTTGCCTTCTTAGTTAGGAGTTAGATTCAGCAGAAGCCTGTAATGTATTTTTCCAGTTTTCTTAGTATAGATGGAAACGATTTGGAGTCATGGATTTTCTATACACTAGTGATTGTGCCAACTTTGTAAATATTGCTTATCTATTTCACTAACAGTAGAAGCAACCAGATTAAAATCTACTTCAGATTGTGTTTCAGAATGGTATTTATCTTGAATTAATCATTTGATTTGAAAAGTTTTCAAGGATGGAAGTCTTATTTTATGTTTTGTTTAAATGGTAACTTGCAATCTGTTGTTGAAATTAGCACTGTGAATGAATGAAATTGTGTGTTAATCACAAGTTAATTTTTTTCTACAGTTTTAGTTATGAATTCCTTGGAAGGTAACAGGTCGGGTTAATTCAGATGAACTATCATTCTTTTCTGTTCCAAAACTCTGATCTATCTTTTTCTGTTTCTTTAAAAACCCTGGTTAGAGTAGATTTAAAGTTTATGTTTAATCTCAGAACAATCCAGAAGCTCAACACCAATAGGCCCCTTGAACATTACTGTTACATTGACCACTAAGCAACATCAGCATAGTTGAGAACCAACTACAAAGACCTTGGGATCTAATATATCCATGTGTTTTCTTTCTCTTTCAGGAGAAACATAATAGCAATATTTTGTTTACACGTTGTTGTGCCACCAGGACCATCAACACTGAGCAAACAGGCGCTTTGGATACGTACCATGTTGAAAACCTGGAAAATAGGCACCATGCGTAGTCAATCATTGCTCAGCCATCTACTATTACTTCATCTGCCTAGGCCTAGGATGGAACACATTTCCCATCGCTATCATGACACTCACCATGACATCATAGCCTTCCTCTCATGGTTGATAAATGGTTGACATCAAGTCCTTTAAATTGTCCATCTGGTATTGCATGCATATCCCTTCTTCATGTCCTTTAAAATTGGCTAAGTCTTGGACCTAACTAGGGGCAATATTTTTATCATGTCACTACAGTGGATATCACGCACAGTTTGGACAATTGCAAAAAGTCCTAGAAAAAGATAAAAACATTGTAAAAAGTCCTGAAAAAAGACAAAAGCATTGTAAAAAGTCCTAAAAAAAGACAAACATTGCAAAAAGTCCTAAAAAAAAGGACGAACATTGCAAAATGTCCTAAAAAAAGACCAAAAACATTGCAAAATGTCCTAAAGAAAGATCTAAAAAAAAATTTAAAAAATCAGAAAATTCCTTAAAGAAACCACAACAAAACACCGAGCAGTCTCGGACAATACAAACTAAAGGTCACATTTCCTTAGGCTCGTCATTTTAGTCAAGTCTTTTGTCATCCATCTGAACTACATTGTCTCTGCACATATGTTACATAGGCAAGGCTCATTTTTGAGTCCCCAAGACATTAGGTGAGTCCTTTTAGGTTTGTCAAAATAAATTCATGATGCAATCTTTGGTCATCAAGACAAAGTCATTGGTCATGTTGAACTACGAGGTTTTTGAGTGCATTACGTAGGAAAGGCCATCTGTTGATGAGCCCCTAATGCCGCACTAGGTCAGTCCATTAGGGTTCATTGCACTACACTGACACACACGTCAAAATTCTTCAAGTCAAGAAAAATCATTTTCCAGATAGAAAACTCCTAAAACAAAGTGAAACAATCATTTATTCAAACATGACAATCACATCAACATGTCAAAGGAAATCGACATATGGTCAACACAAGTTAAACTCTTCGTTAGCTTTTAGATGTGTCCTTCCGAAAGATAACCTCTGTCATTCATGCCTTAGGATGTGTCCTTCCTAGGCATTGTCACCGTCATTCGATATTTTGAGGGATCCTCTTGACATCTAAGGATCACTCCTCTTGACATTAGTATTCTTCAGATGTGTCCTTCTAAAGAACAAACTCTGTCATTTATTCCTTAGGATGTGTCCTTCCTAGGCATCGTCATCATTTTGAGGGATCCCTTTTGACATTTAGGGATCAATCCTCTCGACATCAACATTATTCAGGATGTGTCCTTCCTGAATTTGGAAATTTTCGACATTCGTCATCATGGCATCATCAAAACTTTGACACCCCAGCATCTCATTGTCATCAAACCTGACATCTTGACATTAAAAAAATGGGTATCCAGACGCACTTGGAAAACACTTGGCACTTTTTTTTTGGCTTTTTATCATGTTACTATTTCTTCAGCGAGATCTCAACAACAGGATTTAGAGAAGCAACGACGTATCATGACGTTTGTCTTGACTTTTGACATGCATGATTACTATTTTCTCAGCGAGGTCTTGATTCTGGGATTTAGAAAAATGATGTATCATGATAATGGCTCTATTTTTGTATTTTGGCAATCATGATGCTAAGTTTCTCAAGGATGTCCTAGAAACAGGATTTAGAGAAGCAATGGCGTTTCATGAGTTGCCCTTCTTGTCTTTTCTGCTTGTGGTTGATTATGACAAAAAGACTAGGGAAATCACGCTCTTAGTTTGAGTCATGATCATCCTTGTCTATGACTACTTGTCTTATGTGATGGTACGACCTTGCACACCTTGATCTATGTCATATCATGGTGTTCATTGGCCATTACAACAATCTGCACAATGATGATTAAGAGCAATATCTATTAAAGTCCTATGGTAAAGTTTTGAAGGATTTGGTCTAGGAACTAACACACATCTCCTTCGGTCTAGTCATCTTCTTTCATCCATCTCATGATGATATACTATGACATAAAAAAACATAAGTGCATACATGATCATATAAACATTGCATTAGGTCCATACATACATCATTCATAGCATTAAATCACATACGTTTCATTGCATATTGCATTAACATAATCATAAACATGACATCCATTTAAATAAATACATTATGCATCACAAAATTGACATAACATATAAATAAGAATTTCATCATCATGGCATCATCTCATAAGTCAGCATCATAGGACATACACGACAAGACATAAATAAGTACCATCATACATCATAAATCAACATCATACATAAAGCATCACATCACATATATCATAAGGCATAAATCAAATAGCATCACATAACACACATGTGGCCCACATCAAAACTACATCATCATATAACATCATCTCAAAAATATACAATGTCATAGGATAGAGTCAACAAATATCCCAAAATGGAGCTTGTAGGCTTAGTGGTCTATACATAATGTGTCATAACAAAGAACCAAGTGTAGCGAAAATTCCCCTAGGAAAGGCTCTCATCATCCCCTCGTGGCGAAGAGTGTGGCGGCTAAGGATCTATGACTAGCACTGAGATAATGGGTGGACCTGTAGCAGCCTCTGTTTGTGCAACCAATGGAACTGACACTGATGGCATCATCTCCATAGTAATAGACACATGTGATGACATTGTGGCCTGACTCTGTGATGTTGAAGGATCTGTCATTGGTGGTTGCCTCTGTACCAATCTCTACCTTGAACTGGTGGACCCATGACTGTGGCTCAAATGATGACTCAATGCATGCCTGTGTGAGTGGTGGGACCTATACCCTAATGTGTGCCCCGATGAGGTGGATCCTCCTACACTGGTATGACTCCTGCTGCCACTCCCACTCCCTGATCTGTGACCACTGCATGTCCTCATCTGTGAGCATGACAGTGTAGGATCTCGTCACTCGGGAGGCACCTCCTGCTCATATAGAGTCTGGTACTGCCCATACCTAGTGCTCACCTTGGTAAGCTCACGAGCAATATCCCCAGAAGGCCCAGAACATAGTGATGCAAACTCTACACACCACTGAGCTGAATCCTACTGGAGGATCACTGCCTAATCTCACTCTCCCTGAGCCACCTCTAGCTATGATTGCAATGCTCAGACCTGTGTGGCACTCTCATCCAATCTCCTCTGAAGTTCTTCCATCCTCTAGTCTGTCATGGCATCATGAGGCAGCGTCTAGCTAGATGGTATCTCCTCATCTCCCTCCACCATCCTAAATCTCAAGAGTCTCTCGGCCTCGTCCATGGTATCATCATCATCATCATCATCCTCTATAGCATCCCTCCCCATACCTCCATCCTGGCCTCCATCCCTCCCCTGGCCTCTGCCTCTATAACCGTCTCTACCCCCTCACCTAACTCTCAGCACACGAGGTATAACTGACCTCTTGTCCATAGGTGTTGGCCCATCTGGATCTGTCAGTGGCACTAGTCTATGTGTCTACCACCATAAGTCATAATCGGCCATGGTCCCAGGATCTACAATCCCACCTCTCCATCCCCATGGCTAGGCTCCTGGCCCATCGATCTGCTACTCGGAAAAGGCTACGAGAATCGCTAGCCCCCAAGCTAACTCTCTAGAAGACCGAGCATACTCAGTTGTGCCTGTAGGTACTATTGCTCTCTGAACTATCTAAGGACATGCTATGGCAGATACATCTCTATGATCAACTGGCTCTGCACTATCCTCCCAATCAAGTAGTGATACTGTCTGCAGAAGCTCAAGTGGTCATCCTCATCGTCCCACTGCTGACAGTCTCTGTATGGCCTCTAGATGAATGACACAATAGTATCAATCTAATGCCACCACCAACCTGTCTCCCCCATCTATGTCTATTGAAGAGCATTGGCATAGTAATACGCATAGGGCATCCCCTCAGCTAGCTATGGTCTCTGAATAGGCAGATGAAATATCGCTATATGCTCCCATGTCCATATCATCAGAAGTGTAGTGCCACATGAAATAATCTATGCCCTCCTATAGGCAACCTCATGAAGCTGGTGGAAGAGTGTCAGAATCAGCCCTAGTCAAAGTCAAATGCGTTGCGTTGACTACAATTGCGTTGTGAAACAATGAATGCATCGTTTCATACTTCAAATGCATTGCAACATATCGATTGCGATGTTTTATCGCTCAATTGTGTCGCAACAGAGCACTTGCGTCATGATATATGACACATGTGTCGCTTCATTCGAATGCGTTGCGAAATAACACATGCGGCGATCTAACCTTCGAATGTGGGTCAAAAAGGCGAATGCATCATAGTTTTTGGAAAATGCGTTGCAAACCCTTGGCTTGCCCTAAAAACCCCTTGCACTTGCGTTGCGATGCATCAAATGCATTGAACGCGAAGTCAAATGCAGCTTACGCGCATGCATATGCGTTGCAACGCATTCGTTGTTTGCCCTAAAACCCTAACTTTGACACACAAAATGAGAAAATTACAAAGGGGGTTAGGGGTACATACCACTGGCTCTGAGCCCTTTGGCTGCCTGTAGGTCCGCACGATCTCGCCACGGTGCTCTGTCATTGGAATCACCATCCTCGCTATAGTCCTCTTCGCTCTAAGCTCTCAAATTTACAATGTGAATAGTGAAAATGAATTGACTTCTACCCCTTTGTCAATCTATTTATAAAGTCAAAATGGCATTTGTCAACTAGGTCAGTACTAGAAAGTCTTTTGACTAACTTTGACTATCCTTTTGAAGGCCTTAAACATGTCAAAATCCGACATTGTCTACGCCATCATTTTTCTGGTCATCAAATTGACTTATCAGGACCCTTTCCAAATTTTTCTACCGCCGACCCAAAATTTGAAAAAATTCCCAAGGGGGCATTGATACTCTATACCTTCACTGGGGCATGGCTTTGACTTATTTTTCTTTGTCACAAGGTGACATGCTACATTATGATAAAGAGGGGCAAAATGTAGACACTTAAAAATGACCTAGGCCTACAAGCTCTATTTTTACCACTTTCATCCTAGCATAATTATGACATTTAATTATGTCCTTGGTCTACATTCGACTATTGATTAAATAATTCATAATTATTTAATTAATTCATGTCCTTTTATTCTTCATGATTATTAAATAAATAAATTTTATTTATTTATTAAATCATTAATTGTCTAAGTCTTCCCTAATTAAATAAATTTCTTAATTTATTTAATTACCTTTCTTCATTTATTTCTTCCCGATTATTAAATAAATAATTTTTATTTGTTTATTTAATATGTCACTAATCCTCATAATTAAATGAATTTATTAATTTATTTAATTATTAATCATATCTTCTAAATTAAATAATTATCTTTAATTTTTTAATTGTCGAAATTAACATTTCCCTCATTTTAAATAAATGAAATTATTTAAAATGATATCACATTCTTAACTGACAATTCATTTTAGTAAATAATCTGAAAATCGATTATTTATTATCTCACAAAATCCATATTTTGAATTAATATAATTCGAAATGGTAACTTTCCTCCAAAAATCAAGTAATTGAGCAATTATTGATTTTTCAAATCTGATCTTCAGTTCAACTCTTATCTTCTTGATTTTTTGAATCTCACAAATCAGGTAGTCTTTATCTTCTTGATTTTTGAAAAATCCTTATTTTCTAATTATCTCATTTATTCTCCACCACCGATTCGATTCTCTCATATGACATCTTGACCGCTCGTTTAAGGATTTTTCCTTAACCCTGATTAGGGATTATCATGTTAAATCTTGTTCTTTGATTTTAGGTCTCTGTCGAAAGTCGATCTCATCCGTCTATTCAAAATGGCATTTTCTATAAAATGCTATTTTGCTCACATTTTGAGATTAGAAAAAGGAACTTTTTTATTTTGACGCATAAATACTTAGAGTTATTTTGCATTTTAGAGTCATTTGGCATAGGAATAGGTATAATCTTTATTTAAATCCTTCAAAACTTGCATAGGACAATGTCATAGTCGAAATGCTCACACACTCAATCTAAGGGAATCAATCATAGGATGCAAGCTAGGAGGTGTTATGGAGGTGAACCATGGAAGCTTCGCGAACCAGCTGGTATAATCGTTTCATTTTTTTTAAGCTTTCTTTTTGCTTCATAACTTCTTTGGGTTTATGCTTATTATGGATTTAATTAATCTAATCTAACCTTAGGAAATTTACCCTTAGATAAAAAAAAGAACCTTCCAAATCAGGACAGTAAAGGGAAGTTTGAGCCTAACTGTTTGGGTTCCTTTGTCATCACAATAAGCTATGGATTAGGGGCATACCAATTGTCAACATCTAAAGGTGAACCCTTGCAGGAACCAACCAACATCTTGCATCTTAAAAAGTTTTATGCCTAGTCTTGAAGGGTACAAATCTGAAACACAAAAAAAAATTAGAAAAATGATCAAAATCCAAAAAAATGAGAAAAAAGATTGAAAATAATCAAGAAAAATAATCGTCCTCGAATGAAAACCACTTCGGTGGCACTTTGGGCAAGTACCTTGGTGAAAACCTGGAAAATAGGTGCCTTGCGTAAATAAAGTACCTCCATCTACCTGGGCTCTTTATCCTATCATTCCATCCATCGCATCACATCCTTCATCCTATTCATTCCATCACCTATTCACGTCCTTATCATAGCTTGATATTGTGGAAATATTGTATCCCCTTAGTACTACTTGGCATATTCTAGAGGTCAGTTTGTCTTGCCTATATTGAGGTAGTCTATCATTTCACACTGGGGGAAATTTCTTATGGATCAAATTGAGTTCTTGTATATCTTATGGTCATAAAAATCTCAAAAAAATTCATAAAATCTAATGGAAAACACTAAGAGAATTCGTAAAACATTCATCAAAAAATCCAAAAACATTTGCAAAATATTGTATAGCTAAAAATCCAAAAGCACCAAAATTCTTGTATAACTAAAATCCAAAAACATTCAAAAATTTCTAAAGTCAAAAATCCAAAACATCCAAATCACATCGAAAAACCTAAAAAGGTTGAACATTGAAAATACAAAAATAGTACCTTGTCGAACTACGGGTCTCTAAGCTTGAACGAAGGCAAGGCCATCATTGATGTGCCCCCGAGACACCCTAGGTAAGTTCTTTAGGAGTTCTTCATAATAAACTGGCATTTCATCAATTGCTAATATCTCATTGTTAAATAAGTCAAGTCAGTTGAACTACGTGGTCTCTACGTGTATAAATGTAGGCAAGGCTAATCTGTGATTAGCCCTTAAGGCCCCTAGGATAGGTCTTTTAGTTTAGGTTCTTGGTCGAAACTCGAAAAATCCCCTAAAACATCCAGATAACAAAAAATTCCAAAAAAATTTAAATATCAGAAAATCCCTAAACATTGGAAAATCAGAAAACCCTAAACAACCTCAAATAATTGAATACCAAAACATCCACATACAACTTTCAAAAAGACCAAAAACAACCTCAAAACATTTTTCAAAATACCAAAAACATTGAAATATTCCAAAAAAATCCATAACCATCCATCCCATTCCACTTTTAGCCACAAATAAACCTCCATCCATAATAAATCGAGTGTCACCTTCAACCTTTGGTAAAACAAGTAGAAAGCAAGTATAGTGAGATGTAAAGTGAGAACCTAAGTGTCCAAATCTAAATTCTAAATCATAGGTAAATGAGTCAGTGAAGTTTATATCAACACCTTATCATAAAGCTCATCATCATCCTACATCAAACCATCTGATTAACATGTCCTAGGATGTATCCTTCCTATGATGGAAATTAGCATCAAACTTCATCTTAGCTAAAGTTAAACTGGCAAGAGATATAGATAACACAGACTGTTTATCTTTGATCTTTTCTTACGATTTATCTTAATGACCCATTTTGAGGACCTCTCAATGATGTCTGCAAAATGATTTATAGAGAAAGGAATGGGGCATCAATCATTATCTTTTGTTTGTTGTGATTGTGGGTATTCTTGTAAAATAATCTTGACCCTGCATGTATCAGGTCTATCTAGCAAATAAAATTTGTTGAACATCATCACACCATGCTGGCATTTGAAGCTAGGGTCGCAATCTGAAAACTATCATATCATTAATGACCCTACAACAGTAAGGAATCTCAAGTTTCCTTTTATGTTGTAGTGTGATGGCACCTATGTACCTCCAGACAACAACATCATTTGGCTCTACATTTGCCATCTGAACAATCAGTCGCAGCACCATGATGTGGTCCTAGGCCCAAATGTGCAGTAAGGTGACCCCTATGTCAATCGCCCTACCATCGCAATATACAAAATCGTGCATATCATGGTATAGAGAGGGCAGCATCATTAGCCCCCATGCATACTAAGTCCTCCTAAAGAGCATCTTGTGCCAAGCCAGGCCCCATCCCGAACTGAATCCTCTACTCTAATGATTGGGAGCAACCAAGCCTGAGATGATGGCAGCAATAATCAATCTGAAAGTGGGCACTCAACCTCTACACATATCGAGGTCAATCTGGGAAGTGACTAGAATGATGTCCTCTAGGTCCATCACCTCATGGAATGCACCATAACTTCAATCAGAGTCATATATCACGCGCTCACCATATATCAGCAAACACAATATTCATCATACATCCTCCAACGTCACTATCACTTCACTGGTGGGAAGGTGGAACGATGAGGTCTCGTTGTGTCATCACTTGCACAATGCTATCATCATAGCTAAATTTGTTCGGACGATGGGCATGTATGCCACATACCATAGGCCAATCTCCCCTAGGTGCTCCTATCACAACTCAGATAAATCACCAAGTCTGGATAGGACAGTCGGTTGGTGCTTGCGGGACATCAAAGGCAGGATCACCTCCTGCACCCACAAAGTGCATGACGTCAAAATTAAAAAAAAATTGGCTAAGTTTGGAGTATTCATCCCAAAATGATAATAGTGTTTCTATTTACAGTAGCGTCGCTACAATTCAAATTCCAAATTGTGACGCCCAAGGCATTTAAATTGCAAATCACAAGTTGTGTTGCCAGAAACATATGCGTCGCAATTTAACTTTGGTGAAACCCTAACCCTAATTTTCAAATCAAATGAAGCATTGCTAAACACATATGCATCGCTATTTAGAATCTGAAACCCTAATTCTAAATTGTGAACTGCTTCACAATTCACATATGCGTCACTAAAAATCAAATTAGTGTTGCCGATTCTCAAAATAGCATCACTCTAGAGCGACACTACCAAAGTTAAAAATTCAAAATGCATTAAATGCACCAAAAAGTCAAATTTTAAATCAAGTTTTGAATCACATAAAAGTGGTCCTACACCTGGAAGCCTTTGGTACTCTCGAACCCAGTTAGAAATGTGTTGTGGGAACATTCGTTGCACCATTTTGTTAGAGGGTCGGAGCTCAAAATGCAAGAAATCCTCAAGGTGTGAATGCACAAATGAATTGAAAGTGACCCTTTCTCACCTATTTATGCTTGCAAATTAGGGATTTTCCCCCTAATTTAACCATGAAGCTAGGGATTTTCATCATTTTCACCAATTTTTCTAAACTGAACCTTATTTTGCATCATTTTTTCGCATTTTTGGCATGTTTTTTGCATTCAGGAATCTTTTTGAACCCCCAAGGGCAACCTTTAACCTTTGTCAAGAAATCAACCTAAAATTCAAAATTTCCACCTGATTTCTCGAGGGGGCAGGGAACCAGCTTATTCCTTCCACTAGAGCAACAGTGAGGCATCTAAAAATTAAAAAGAAAATTGATTTAAGCAGTAGTTTTTCATCCAAAAAGTATCAATCTTTGAACCAAAGCAGCAAGTACCTTGCTTCAAAGAGGGGCAAAATGCAAACACTGAAAAAATGTCTCGAATCATATCATACACTTGAATTAGGTATACTAACATCATTTCCTCTTTAAACCCATCCTCTTTTCACTTAATTAATTAAATTAGCCTAGCTAATTAATTAATGGCATCATTTTCACCTATTAACCTAATTTATCAAATCGGGTTAATTCACTCCCTTTCGTGCTAACATTTCATCTCATTAAATTAAATAAATCAAAATATTTAATTTAAATCCCTAAATATTCTTATTTAATTAAATAACCCTAAGTTATTTAATTAAATGTCATTCCACCTTTCCCCTATTCATTAAATCATTTAATTTAATGGATATCATCTAATTCTTCTAATTCCCCTAATTGTATAATTAATATTGTTTAATTATCAATTAAATCTAATTCCCTCCACTTGCAAAGGAATATTCCAAGGGAATATTCCTCCTTTGCATATTTCTCCAAAAGGAATATTCCTATGAAATATTTCTTCCCCTTTTGCACAATTTAATTTACTTTTAATTAACTAAATTATCCTTTTCCCTCACCCATGAGAATATTCTAAAGAATATTCTCTTTCCTCACTCATTTGAAAGCAGAATATTCTTTTTTCTCAACAAACTTAGCTTCTTGAGCAAGTTAACTTATGACCTATTGTGAAAGTTAACTTGTGACCTCTTGGGCAAGTTGAAAGTGTGTTTGTTTGAGGGAATGTGAACCCTTGATTAAATCTCATCTTGCATTCCCACCCATTGATGAGAATCCATGATCCATGCCCCTTCTTTCTTTCATCCTTGACCGTTGATTGATCTTTTTGATCTCATCCATTGATATCTTTTTACCTATTCTATAAATAGAGCTTTCCTCTATTGAATAGGGATCAATCTTTCAAAAAGAAAACTTATTTTGTTGAAATCACTCACACTCACACTCATATTTAGCTCACATTTATCATATTTTAATTTAAATTAGTTGCATAATAGCTTAGATTCCATTAATGGCTTCCATAATGCATCCATTTAGCTAATTAGATAACTAGGGTTTGAATATTTTTTAGTTTAAATCTCATTTAGATTAGCTTAGCATTTGTATATCTGAATCATTTTAGCATAAATGATGTTAGATTAGCTTCTGCGTCATTCTCATTTAGATTAAAATCATGTTTTTATGCACATCTCACAGTCGTTTCATCAATTCTCTTCAATAGAATCAATTGAAACAAGCTCATTGATCCACGAGATTGGGAAAGGGTTGCCATTCTACATCAACACGACACCACTCCCAAAATCGGATAAGTTTTGAATGGGTTACAATAGAAATTTTAAACATTTTTTGTAATTTAGAATGCTTTGTTTTAATGAATGTATAGTTTAACTTCAATTTGTTTGATCATGTTTAGATCAGCATTAGTGGATTTTTTATTCTTCGATTCTTCATGGATCAAGTGTAATCGGCCCATACTAATCTGGCCAATCACAGTATCATTAAATATTTAGTCATCACACTTGACTCATGGAAATACCTAGAAAACTTCATGCTCTTGTATCCTAAGGCTAACCTATGTGGATATCCATTAATCCTAGGATGACCATGGTTATCCAAAAAATATTCTTTCATAGGATGTAGGTTTGTTAATATGATAATATCCAATGTAAATATAACAAATAAATTGGTCATCTATCCACCTGCACAACCTTTTGTTGACTTGGAACAAACTATCTAGCCAAACTTGAAGGATGATGACCAATATTCTCTCTAGATACTCATGACCGTTGAACACAACCCAATGGTAAATATTCAGGATGAGGATGAAGTTCTTGCTAGCATAATACAAAATCTTAGGGAATGGAACCACAACAAGACCAATGTCTAGCATGTTTAACTTGCCTGCTACATAATATTTTACCTACAATAGCTTTTGAATGTACTTCATAAATATTCCATAAATTACTTCCACACAGTTGTAGTCTCAATTTATCATGGTTAGATGTTGCTTTTTTCATGACTTTGGAAACACCAATAGAAATATCACTTGGCAAAACACTTAATGTCAACAATCAGTTGACAATATCCCAGTAGTTTGAATTTATTAAAGTGCTACAAACTCATACAAGATCATTCGCTTGGGATTACCATGACATGAAAGGTATAGATCCTAGTCTTTGCATGCACAAAATATACATCAATTAAGTATGAAAACCTGTAAGGCAACCCAATGAAGGATGAAATTGGCTATCAGAGACAGTGAAAAATAAATTACAAAAAATGTTGGATGCAAGATTTATATATCCAATATCAAATAGTTAATAGGTCTCCCCATTAGTAATAGTACCCATAAAGGAGGTAAATTATGACTACATGTTGAATAAGAGAATTAAATATAACTAATAGGAAATATAATTTTCCTCTTCCCTTCATTGATCAGGTGTCAGATTCTTTGATAGGGAAGAACTGATGTAGTTGATTATAGCTTGATAAATTACTTCACAAACTTTCTGACGGTTTAAACGATTCATCAATCAGAACTGATGTAGTTGATTATAGCTTGAGAAATTGCTTCATGAATTTTCTGACGGTTTAAACGATTCATCAATTAGACACCTAGATTAAAAGTTATGGCCTCCAAAAGTTGGGTCTCCTTAAATAGGAGATGTAAAAACATGTTGGACACATAAATAAGTTGTAAAGGGGGAGTTACATGTAATGGAATGTGTTTTAACACATCATAGACATCTGTTATTGGAGATAAGTATGGGCACCACTTTTTTTGTGGTTTTAGTTGATGATTTTGTAAGATCATTTGATGGTTTAATGTATTGTATCTCCTATATATTAAGTGCATGAGATGGAGGTTGTGCAAAATATTCTTATGGCTATTCAATTGCCTTCAAATCTCTAGTTGGTGATACTCCTATGAGAAATATAGCTCTACAAGTATATTGTAATATTGTTGAATTATGAATAATATATTGGATGGCTTTTGGAGTGCGGGGTTTTTCTATTGAAAGGGTTTTCCCAATGTAAATCACTATGTTGTGGTATAAAAAAAATTTATGTTTATTTAAGTTTAAGTTTCTATAACTTTTTAGATCTGAAAAAAATTTGCATAACCCTCCTCTCAAGATTAGTGTAGGAAATTGTTTTGCTACCTTAGCTTCCTTAAAATCTAGATAACCAATTCATAATAGATGTTATATTTATGTATCTAAGTCATCCTAGGTGGCATCCAAGGCATAAGTAGGATAAATAAGAGCTAGTGGTTAGCTTAAATCATTGTTGGGATTAAGGTGTCTCAACCTTTGCAAGTCCTAGCATTAATTTTATTAATTAAATATTTATTTTAACCTATGTATTTATTTTATGTCATTTTGTTATGCCCTGCATAACCACCCCATTTTGATTTGGAACAAAACGGGTCCCCCTTTCTTTTCCTTTCTTTGCCTTTTTTTTTGGTTTTGCCTCAGTTGGAATTCGGGTTTTCTCTTGGGTTTGAGATTTTCCACCCCATCTGGATATTCCCGGATCCCGCTCGAACTTCGGCTAAGTGCTTTGATTTCGGGGATTTTTGGTCCTCGCAGAATTCCCCGTGGACCGGATTTTCCCGAAATCCGTTGTCCCCTGGTTGTTTTCTCTTTTGCGGGAATGTTTTCTCTTTCATGGAAATCCATCCCGCAAGGATTTCCCCGAAATCTGAGGAAGTGTGGAGAAGTTTCAAGTAGTAAGGCTAGTTACCAAATAATGATGCATTTTATGTTTCCTTTATGCTATTTTTGAAGATCTCACGTACTGTTCCAGGTTTGATAATGATCAGATTAAGTTTCTAATGCATGGTTTCATGCTTATTCTGCTGGAATATGCCTGACTCAGAATTCTCCGAAATTCCTCCTTGGCTTGGTTTTCGCGGGTCAACCTGAAACTTGAACTGTTCTATGATCATTTTGTTTGAGAGTTTAACTACATCTTGCTCACATGGGATTCATTTCGATGATGTTTTTGATTATTTAATTTCTATCTATATGATCTTCACTATGGTTTTCTTTCCTAAGTGAAGGATTAAATCACATACAGGATGGTATTTTTCAAGGGAGCTCAGGCGGAATGCATCCCTCAATCCAATTGGCCATAAAAATCAGCTAAGAAGAAAGTCGGCAAGACCTTGCATATGTCTTGCCGACTACCAGTGCATTCTACTCAACATGCGGCTATGTTACACATTGGCAAGACCCCAGAGATGCCACGGCGATCATAAATTACATACAGGCGTTAATCACCAAGACATCATTCATTATCTTGACGACTAGGATTTTTCCTTCGGCATAAGCTTGTCTTCGGAATAAAGTATTGGCGAGTTCATGATGTCTCCCCGATTACCGTACAACGAGTTATCCCTTCGGTGGGAGTCAACTTCTTCGCTAAGAAGTCTCAGCGAAATCTCAAAGTCTTGCCGAAGGGAGTTTCTTTCAGCGAAGGATAAAACCCTCGGTATAATGTCTGGCCGAAGATGTGAGGTCACAGTGACAAAAGTGGCATCGACAGGAGTCATCTTCTTCGACATATGGTCTAAGCGAACTCACAAAGTTACACCGACATGCCACAAGGGGATTCAATCAGTGGTCTTCGGTGAGAGAATTAATAAGTCTCGGTGACCAAAGAAACAACATGCGGAGGCTCTCGCCAAGACATAAGGTTTCCATAAGACATCTCCTCGACCGAAGAAAGTCTCAGCGACACAAAAGAGAAGCTTAGCGAAAGTGAAAGAAATCGGTGAAAGGTCCTGCTGATACAAAAGTCTCGACGACAGTGGGGTAAGGTTGCCAAGAGGTGTTGCCTTCAGCAAAAAGTTTTGCCGAAGGGGAAGGGTCCTACCGATAAGATGGGCTCAGCCAAGGATCATGCCTTCGCCACAAGGTCTTGGTGAAGGAAGAAAGTCACGCCGAAACAAAATAGAAACTAGCGTGAGAAGGTCAACAAAGGAAATCGAGGAGACTCCAGAAGAATAAAGGGCACTCAGCGAAATGTCTGGGCGACTCCAAGGTGTCTCAGCAAAGGAAATGAGCTCGGTATGACCCTCACAGCTCGCTGAAAGGTCTCACCAACTGCCACATGCTACCCCGATGACTACTGAAGGATGAAATTGTATCGAGGAGACACTGATGGTGTCTCACCGACATGCGATGTTGATCGGACCACCTTTTCCCCACTGAGGAGCTCATTTGGCGTATGCTCGACCAATCAAAAGGAGCCAAAAGAATGATTCATCGATCCCTTTGACCAATTGACTACCCCTGTGATGAAAAATAACAAAATACGAGTGAAATGGATTCCTTCTAAGATTCGAGGGCAATGGATCGACTCATGTGAAAGGTTTAAATCTATAGCAAGGTTCGACGGTGCTTCCAGAAGACGGTCAACATGTGAAGGGTCCAAAACAAAAAGAAAGGTTGAATGAAGAAGTCATGAGTCAAAGGGATAGCTATAGTGACCACTGGCGGAACAGATCAACATTAATGATGACATTTCTGAGCATTCAAGACTAATTTCAGAAGGAGTTCAAGTATGGACATGCAGACAAGGGAGTTAATGTTGTAGTTGTCAAAAGATCTAAAAAGACCTCTCCTGTGAGTAGGAATCCTTCCAGCAATATGGACAACAGGAATTCACATTAAATGCACAACTGACTCTTTTCAAAAGATCTGAGAGCCGACTCTCCTACAGTCGGCGGATATTTTGTAAACCCTAATGCAGGGGGGACAGTGCATCCTTTTTGATGCAGTCTGTATATATGGCATTCTTTCCTCTTTGTGAAGGGGGATTCTAAAAAAAGAGAACGACTAAGGTTAGAACTTTTAGTGTAAGCACTTCTAGATTAGAACTTCTAGGGTAGAATTAGGAATAGAACTGGTAGGATTAGAACAAATAGGAATAGAGGGGATAGAAGTTGATCCTGATTCTTTGTAATAGGAGCTTCTTTTGTCTTCCTGAGTAGGAGTTAGATTCTGAATAGACCAATGTATCTTTCAGTTCTCTTAGTGTAAATGGAAACAATTTGGAGCCACAGATTTTATGTACACTGGTGATTGTGCCAGCTTTGTAATTGTTGTTTATCTATTTTATGAATAGTAGAAGTGACCAGATCTTAATCTACTTCATGTTGTGTTTCAGAATGGTGTTTTTCTTGAATTAATCATCTGATTTAGGAGGCTTTCAAGGAATGAGGTTTGATTTTTCTATTTTGTTTAAATGGTAACTTGCAATCTACTATTGAAATCACCACTGTGAATGGGTGAAGTTGTGTGTTAGTCACAAGTTTATTATGTTCTGCAGTTTTAGTTAGGAATTCCTTGAAAGGAAACAGGTCTGGTTAATTCAGATGAAGTGTCATTCTTTTATGTCCCAAAGCCCTGATCCATTTTTTTTTCATTTCTTTAAAACCCCAGTTAGAATAGGTTTTAAGTTTATGTTTGCTCTCACAAAAGTCTAAAAGCTCAACACCAGCAGGCCCCTTGAATATTACTGTTACATTGACCACTGAGGGACATCAGCATAGTTGAGACCCAACTACAAAGACCTTGGGAGCTAAGGTATCCATGTGATCATCTTTCTCTTTAAGGAGAAACAAAGTAGCAATATTCTATTTGCAATGTTGTTGTGCCAAAAAACACGTCAACAGGAACTGGCGCTAGAGGGAGGGAAGACATGAGTAATTGTGGATCGTTGTGAGTTGGATTGGGTCAAGTCTTGGAGGACCCAACTCTGATGGGTAGCCCTTTGTATATACCAGGATTTGTCCATGAAATCCTTGGTCACCTGTATGATAGGCTTCCTTTTATTTTTCCCTAACAATGGACAAAATGCTTTTGAACATGTTGGAATTTGCAGGCATATACTTACTTTTCTCCAGGTTTTGCATGAGGATGTTGTCTGTCAATTATTCATCAAAACACTTCAAGGCTCAGCAAGACAATGGTATGTTTGTCTACCATCAGAATCTATCTATTCATGGGTAGAGTTAGAAATCTCATTCTTAGATCAATTTGGTCCTCAAACACAAGAGCCATCATTTGAATTTGTAGCTACGAAAAGGAAACCATCAAAACTCATTTATCAATTTAATCACAGATTTATGTTCATGTATCAAAGGATTCAATCTTTAGGTTTGGTTGTAGATGATCATATACTGATAGAACATTATTATTGGGGTTTAAACCTTTCATTTGCAACCAAAGTCAGATATTATGGTGAGGCTACATCCTTGCATGATGCATTTAAAATGGCTCTCTTATTGGCACAATTTGGAGGTGACACTAGAAATTCTGATAGCCAAACTCAGGGTTATAACCCTCTTGTGCTTACAAACTGCCATCATCTGCAGCCTGATGCCACTTCACCCACCGTCCCTACCCAGATGCAATCATTCTAACCAAGCAGCTACCACCTTCTTAATGGTCCAAGCACCACATTTTCCCATACCCCATATCAGGTCCATCGCACACAAGACCACAGGGAGAATTCATCCCTGCAAAATCCAATCACAGAGTTAACTACTCCACTTGTCAATGAAGTTATAACCATATCATCTCTTTTCAGTCATCTTCCAAAGCATACTCCATTACATCATAATGAAGTTCTAGATCAAACATTTGATTCACTAGAATATAATTTTGATGACTTGTTTGGTGAAAAGCATGAAATGGATGTAAATTTAGAGCATAATGGAAATCTCAAGATAGAATCTAGCTTTGTTGAAAATGCTAGTACTAATGATGGTTTTGAAGGAGATAAGGTAAAGTCTTCTCACCAAGATGAGAATCAGGGTGATGAGGGATGGACAGAGAGACATGGTTCATGTTGGATTGATATCCCTCGTATGCAAAATCGAATAAGGGAGAAATTAGAATGGCTGGGAGATTTGAAACTATCTGAACTTGTTGGGCCAAGTGGATGTAGGATACATAAAACTGATCAACACTCTCAGATGGATTGCCATGTCTTCCTAGGAAGGATGGACTTGTATTTCAAGCAACTAATCACTAGTGAAGGAATACTTATGGAGGATCCTTGGAGCACGTATCCCCTCAATAAGGAGGATCATGAGAATGATGATCAGTCTTTCCAACATGATGAGAATAACTATGTGAAGAGTGCAGACTTGATAGAAGTGGATAATTGATTCACCGAGGCATTCATAGATTCTTCCATGATGGTGAATGAGGAAGAGACACACCTTGGTGGGTTAATACAAGAGGATGACTCTGCTGATTTAAATAATGAATAGATTGAAATAGATAACACACTTCAAGAGGAGATTGCCAATGAATCTTGTGGCCAAAGACAAGGACTCAAATGCAAAGATGAAATCTTAAGAGAAGAAGTCCAAGTAGATGTGCAGATCAGTCAAGTGTTCCCTGAAGAAGTTCATAGCAGGGTACGTTTGGATGAAACAGACGAATTCCAAGAAAAGGACCAAGAGGTTACCTCAGAAGTTGAACCTCTTCAGTATAGCGAAGAGAATAAGACCAGGGAGTCTTTTCTTGATGTTGATTCTATTTACTCACGTGTGTTGGTGGAGGAATCTGAATTGAGAAAGTGTTTTCTTGACTTTGACTCTACGCATTCAAGTGAGTTTGAAGGAAATCATTGTTCACCATGTGCTAGTATCCCTGACATCAATGGTGATAAGCTGGAGGCAGATTACCAAACCCTTGGGGATGACATGTCTCAAGATTATGTTCAAAGTAAGACTTCATCTCAAGAAATTCAGAAAAAATTTGACTCTGTGCCTGAGATGAATACAAAGATGTTGGTGACTGAATATCCTAATTGCAAGATGAACCCTAATTCAGTGGTGTTCCATGAGCTGAGACCTCGCGAAGAGGAGATAATACACCACAAGTTTGCATTGGTAATGAGCAATCTTTAGAATTAGGTGGTTCCCTTTCATTATCCTCTGTGTTTTAATAATTTTCAGTTTGATTATGGCATAGAGGATAGTAAAACATGCTTGTGGGTAAATCATGATAAAACTGAGAACCCACAGTTGATAATATTTCAAGCTTTATGCTCTCAGAATGAACTTATTGCCTATAAACTTTATATTTTTGAGCATAAAGATAAATTTGCGAGGCTTCGAACTGTGCCTAGTAAGTTAAGATTGTTGCACATAATGAAAAATCAGTCAAGTCAATGTATGAATTTTTACAGTTTTGTGTTTATAGAGCTTAGCTTTTGAGCTAGTTTAGGATTAGGATAGATTAGTGTTAGTTTTTGGTTTAGTTAGTCTTCCTTTGTTTGGTCTTTTTCCCTTTTTCGTTCTTTTTGTTTTTGTTTGTAGATAGTTTGTTTTTTTTTTTTTTCTGTTTGTAAATATCCTACTTTTGCTTCTGTTGTAAATAGCTTTTTTGTTTGGGGTTGATCTATTCTTTCCCAAATCAAAATGGTGGTTGTTATCTGAAGCATACTTTGGTCATTCAGAGAAGAACGATTTAGATATCTTCAAGCTTTCTGAATGGGTGATTTTTTCCTAAACTTTTGTTTTATGCCCATTGACAATAAGAGTTGTGGGAGGTCTTGAAAACAAGGTGCAAAGTAAGTAACCTTCATCAGCTCCCTCTGAATCTGTCACAAATTAACAATCTCCTCTTGTAATGATATATTTATCCTAGGATGACAATGTTGTAGGACTTGAGTGAAAAATCCAATTTTCCAAGTGTTGTCATGAGGTCCATGGTAGTTTTCAACCCAGATCAGATATTAAACATTTGACATATTGAAAAGAAAAGAGAATTAAATGAAATATCTAGAACTCTATAAAAAAAAAGAGAGAGAAAAGAAATATCAAAAGAGAAAAGAGATTCAATATGAATGGGTGATTCCAGTATCTCTACCGAGGCTATGGACACCTGTCTGGCAGTAGAGAAATGTTGAGAGGAAACTAAAGGTATCTCTGTCCGGGCTATAGACGCCTGACTGGCAGAGGAGTAATGCCCAGGATATCATTGCAGAACAGCTAAAAGAAAATCAACTCATGTAGTTCAAATCTTACACATTATTGTCCAAAAGATGAAGAAAGCTTCATGAGAGAGTGATGCACAATCAAGCACAAACATAGATTCAGGGGTAGCTATTGTTGGCTTACATTTGAGATTCTAGCTCTACCATTCTTGTTAAAACTAACCCAATTGGAGTTGTGGTGTTCATGAACCAGAAGTTCTGGGTAGCTGAATCCTTCAGATTCTTGAAAATGGTTAAACCATTTTCCCAGCCGAGTCGCCAATTGTTATGCCGTGCATTACCACCCCATTTTGATTTGGAACAAAACGGTTCCCCCTTTCTTTTCCTTTCTTTGCCTTTGTTTTTTTGGTTTTTCCTCAGTTGGAATTCAGGGTTTCTCCTGGGTATGGGATTTTCCACCCCATCCGGATTTTCTCGAATCCCGCTCGAACTCCAGCTAAGTGCTTTGATTTTGGGGATTTCTGGTCCTCACAGAATTCCCCGTGGACTGGATTTTCCCAAAATTCGTTGTCCCCTAGTTGTTTTCTCTTTCGCAAGAATGTTTTCTCTTTCACGAAAAATTCGTCTCGCGTAGATTTCCTCAGAATCTGAGGAAGTGTGGAGAAGTTTCAAGTAGTAAGGCTAGTTACCAAATAATGATGCATTTTATGTTTCCTTTATGCTATTTTTGAAGATCTCACGTACTGTTCCAGGTTTGATAATGATCAAATTGAGTTTCTAATGCGTGGTTTCATGCTTATTCTGCTGGAATCTGCCTGATGCATAATTCTCCGAAATTCCTCCTTGGCTTGGATTGCGCAGGTCGGCCTGAAACCCGAACTATTGTATGATCATTTTGTTTGAGAGTTTAACTACATCTTGCTAACATGGGATTCATTTCGATGATGTTTTTGATTATTTAATTTCTATCTGTATGATCTTCACTGTGGTTTTCTTTGTTGAGTGCAGGATTAAATCACATATAGGATGGTATTTGTCAAGGGAGCTTAGGCGGAATGCATCCCTCAATCTAGTTGGCCATAAAAATTAGCTAAGCAGAAAGTTAGCAAGACCTTGCATATGTCTTGCCGACTACCAGTGCATTTTGCTCAACATGCGGTTGTGTTACACATCGGCAAGACCCTAGAGATGCCACGGTGATCAAAAATCACATACAGGCATTAATTGCCAAGAAATCATTCATTGTCTCAACGACTAGGATTTTTCCTTTGGCATAAGCTTGTCTTCAAAATAAATTCTTGGTGAGTTCACGATATCTCCCCGATTACCGCACAATGAGGTATCCCTTCAGTGGGAGTCAACTTCTTCGCTAAGAAGTCTCAGTGAAATCTCAAAGTCTTGCTGAAGGGAGTTTCTTTCAGCGAAGGATAAAACCTTCGATATAATGTCTGGCCAAAGATGTGAGGTCATAGCGACAAAATCGGCATCTGCATGAGTCATCTTCTTCAGCATATGGTCTCGGCGAATTCACAAAGTTACATTGACATGCCACAAGGGGATTCAATTAGTGGTCTTCAGCAAGATAATTAATAAGTCTCAGCAACCAAAGAAACAACATGCGGAGGCTCTCGCCGAGACATAAGGTTTCTATAAGACATCTCCCCGACCGAAGAAAGTATCAGCGACACAAAAGAGAAGCTCGGCGAAAGTGAAAGAAATCGGTGAAAGGTCCTGCCGATACAAAAGTCTCGGCGACAATGGGGCAAGGTCACCAAGAGGTGTTTCCTTCAGCGAAAAGTTCCACTGAAGGGGAAGGGTCCTGCCGATAAGATGGGCTTGGCCAAGGATCATGCCTTCGCCACAAGGTCTTGGCGAAGGAAGAAAGTCACGCCGAAACAAAACAAAAATTGGCGAGAGAAGGTCAACAAAGGAAATCGGGGAGACTCCAGAAGAATAAAGGGCACTCGACGAAATGTCTGGGCGACTCCAAGGTGTCTTAGCGAAGGAAATGAGCTCGGTATAACCCTCACAACTCACCGAAAGGTCTCACCGACTACCACATGCTACCCTAATAACTACTGAAGGATGAGATCGTATCAAGGAGACACCAATGGTGTCTCACCGACGTGCAATGTTGATCAGACCACCTTTGACCCACTGAGGAGCTCGCTTGGCATATGTTCAACCAATCAAAAGGATCCAAAAGAATGATTCATCAATCCCTTTGACCAATTGACTGCCCCTGTGATGAAAAACAACAAATATACGAGTGAAATGGGTTCCTTCTGAGATTCAAGGGCAATGGATCAACTCATGTGAAAGGTTTAAATCTATAGCAAGGTTTGACGGTGCTTCCAGAAGATGGTCAATGTGCAAAGGGTCCAAAATAGAAAGAAAGGCCGAATGAAGAAGCCATGAGTCAGAGGGACAGCTGTTGTGACCACTGGCAGAACAGATCAACATTAATGATGATATTTCTGAGCATTCAAGACTGATTTCAGAAGGAGTTTGAGTATGGACACGCAAACAAGGGAGTTAATGATGTAGTTGTCAAAAGATCTAAAAAGACCTCTCCTGCAAGTAGGAATCCTTCCAGCAATATGGACAGTAGGAATTCACATTAAATGCACAACCGACTCTTTTCAAAAGATTTGAGAGTTGACTCTCCTACAGTCGGCAGATATTTTGTAAACCCTAATGCAGGGGGACAGCGCATCCTTTTTTATGCAGTCTATATATATGGCATTCTTGCCTCTTTGTAAAGGGGGATTCTAAAAAAAGAGAACGGCTAAGGTTATAAATTTTAGTGTAAGCACTTCTACATTAGAACTTCTAGGGTAGAATTAGGAATAGAACTGGTAGGATTAGAACAAATAGGAATAGAGGGGATAGAAGGTGATCCTGATTCTTTGTAATAGGAGCTTCTTTTGTCTTCCTGAGTAGGAGTTAGATTCCAAATAGACCAATGTATCTTTCAGTTCTCTTAGCGTAAATGGAAACAATTTGGAGCCACATATTTTTTGTACACTGGTGATTGTGCCAGCTTTGTAATTATTGTTTATGTGTTTTATGAACAGTAGAAGCGACCATATCTTAATCTACTTCATGTACTATTTCAGAATGGTGTTTGTCTTGAATTAATCATCTAATTTAGGAGGCTTTCAAGGAATGAGGTTTGATTTTTCTGTTTTGTTTGAATGGTAACTTGCAATCTGTTGTTGAAATCAGCACTATGAATGGGTGAAGCTGTGTGTTAGTCACAAGTTTATTTTGTTCTGTAGTTTTATTTAGGAATTCCTTGAAAGGCAACAGGTCTAGTTAATTCAGATGAAGTGTCATTCTTTTTTGTCTCAAAGCCCTGATCCATCTTTTTTTACATGTCTTTAAAACCCCGGTTAGAATAGGTTTTAAGTTTATGTTTTCTCTCACAACAGTCTAAAATCTCAACACCAGCAGGCCCCTTGAATATTACTATTACATTGACCACTGAGGGACATCAGCACTGTTGAGACCCAACTACAAAGACCTTGGGAGCTAAGGTATCCATGTGATCATCTTTCTCTTTCAGGAGAAACAGAGTAGCAATATTCTATTTGCAATGTTGTTGTGCCAAAACACACATGAACACATTCTTGTGATGTTACTTTGTGGGAACCATCTCGATGAGTTGGCATCTTACATGGAAGGTGACTAGGATGACATGCATCCTAATTTGGTGGAAATAGAAGTCCCCTTTAGTGGACCTAAATGTAAGCTATTTTAGTGGATTACATCATAAGTTGTAAGAGTTGAACTATGAAAATTGCTATAAAGAATTATAAAAAATTATGATAGCTTGTATGGCAGTTTAAGAGTCATGACTAGTGAAATTGTGGCATGTGTCAGTCTTGCATGTGGTAGGAACTATCTATTTTGAGAGGACTAAAATTTTGCATAGAAATTTATGATGGATTCCTTGCATGTTGAGATTGGTTTCAGTTTGCATAAGAAAGTGAAGATAGGTGCCTTGCATGTTATCCTTTATGCTTGCATGCATTCAATGAAGAGAATATTAGCACATGGCAATTTTGGGCTTCCATATTTGAGCTCTATAAATATGGGTGTTTGCTCAAGGATTTGTATGAGGATAATTTTTCATTGTAGGGTTATGTTGTCGAGTTTCCTCCAGAAGAGAAAGATGTAATCTTCATGTTAATGTTGTGAGCCTGCAAGTATATTGTAACTTGTTTGTTGTAGATTAATACACTAGTTTGATGCTTTGGAGTAAGGGAATTTTTAGCTGAATAGGTTTTCCCCATATAATTATTTATTTTCTTCTATCTATCTTTCTTCTATTCTTCTCCTTCCATGTTCTTGAAGTATTAATTTACATGTTATGCTATCAAAATTTACCTAGATCTGCAAACTACATTATATTTCCTATAAGGCTTAATGTGATGGAAAGTAAACTATGGTTGTTTCTACTTTAAGGCATAGTAGTATTTTCTTATATTAGGTTGTTAAAATATGTTTTTTTTTAAGTAAACATAAGATACTTAAGGTGCATACTAGTTCTTAGAAGGCTTTATGAGTTTATCTTTCCCTTTTAATTGGCATCATATCTAAGATCCATGTTTTTCATGTGCTTTCATGTTCATGTATGTGAGTTGCATGCACTTGCATGAGTTTGCATGTTTCTTGTATTTGCTTGCATGTGAAGGATTCATGGTGTTTAAGGTTCTGGGTATTTCTTCTGTTGTTATTTTTTAGCTTGGTAAGCTTCAAGGAATCTATTTTGAAGGAATTGATTGATTATTAATCCTTGTATATGTGGAATTTTTTTAGTTGATCTTGTTTTTAGGACACGAAAATAATTTTGAAGGATGGAGAAGATGGAGTATTTTGTATTTGATCATGTGATTTCATTTAAAATGGTATTGATCTAGAGATCTTATTTGGTAGTATATTGTAACCCTCATGCATGGTGGTTTTCTTACATTTTATGGATATGTGCAATAGAGTATTCATGTTGGGTGTTTTTTTTTGGCTCTTGAGTCATATGGAGAAACTTGTGTTGTTATGACTATGGTTTTATGTGCTTATGTTGGGTGTTTGGTTTTAGTACCTAGCATTAGAAGGAACTATTTCATTAGCCTTGAATGCATTTAGGCTATGGAGTTGATCATTAGATGATATGTAAGCTTCTAGAATAGCCTAGCTCCTCTGTGTTCTTGTACATGATGGTGGTTGTGGATTTGGCCTCCAAATGGGCCTGGAGTTCCTGAACCTCTTCTTCCTTTGGTTGGTTGTACTTTCATGTCCCAATTTCATGTTGGTTGGATTCGAGGGTTTTGTAGTTTTCTATTCAAAATATATGCTTATATGTATTCATGTTCGTCCATTATTTTGGTTGAATATGTTCTGGTTTTCTCAGACTTGTGGGTCTTCTAGATAATAAGTGGATATAGATTTTCATGTGTGTCTATAAACACGATCATTTTGCAAGTTTTACATGGTTAATGAAAACTTATGGTTTTGTAGATATGTAGATAAACTACTTTTTAGATTATGTTTCCCTTGGGGTATTTATGGATGTAAGATAGTTCCAGGTTTGCATGTATTCTTTATGCATGGTATGAGAAGGTTTGTAGCTTTCTCATTGAGGAAATGTTATTTTATGTTTTACCACTAATTATTTATGGGTTGTGAAATTGGTATATTTTATATTTTATAAGCTTTTGGACAACCTATTTCCTCTAAGGGTTTTACATTTTTCTTGTGTTCTGAAAGTTGTGGATTTGTGTAGATTTGGATTATTCACTTATTCATATGAAATATTTGATGATCTATTATTCTGGATGTTTAAGTAGTTTTAGATTTACATGGAGATGATTTTATAGGTTTTACATGTGACTAAAAATATGTGTTTTGTAATTTTTTGGAAAATGTTGTTTTTAAATTCTTAGATTTCTCTAGATGAAAACAATTGTAGAATTACAAGAATGCTTGATTAGTTCCTTGCCTATACTACTCATTTGTGGATTTGTTTTGAAAATTGGGACTATTGGTGATCTTTTGTTTGAGTCTTGAAATCTACATGTTATCTTCTTTGATATATTAGTTTTTCATGTTACTAATGTGATGATAAGTTTGCATGTTTCAATGTTTGAGTTCTATGAGTTATGCAATTGTATGGGTTGATCACCCATTTAGTTGCAGTGTGATGACTTAGATGTGGATGGTCTATATCCACAAGATTGATTTAGTGTTTATGAAAACTTCATTAGATGGCCCTGTATGTGGTCATTTATGTATTGGTATGTGTTGCATTGGGATGAGAGGATCGATGGTTAGAGTGTCATGATTGTCATTTTTTCGGACTTGTAGCATGTGGTTTTCATGATGTCATGTGTAGCTCAATATCACAATTCAATTGGATTTTTTGGAAGTGAAGTGGATTCATCATTGGTGATAGATGATCTTCAATGTTTGTTGATGTCTTGGAGGAGCTCTTAGATCTTGTTTCTACATAAGAGTTATTTCGCATTTGCAAGTTCACTATTAGGAGATGGTCATCTTCATGTGAATGGATATTTTGACATGTTGGTTAGCTATGGAGGACTCTTTGATTTTTTTCTTGGTCAAGGTGTTGATTTTATGACTTTTATTTTGATAGGCGATCCTTTATGAGGATTTTTTTGATGTGCTATGATGGAATCATGATTGTACATAAGTTTTTTGGCATGGTATTGTTAGATCATGATGTCATGATTGGGTTCCTAATTCCATGGTTGGAGCTTTAACATCGGTCTAGTTAGTTATCTTGGTATTGTGTACCTTGGTCATGTGCTTGAGAGATTCATGTGAGTACAATGTTGTATTTGGAGTTTAGCATGGATTGATCAATTTTAGATGCTCATGGATACTTGGAGACTTGGGTGAGGAAGTTGTGTTTTAGCAAAAATTTTAAGGAGCCTTTCACCTAAATATGAACATTATTTCATGATAGACTTGAGAGGAGATTTTTCTTAGATAAACTCTATGAGACTTGGTATATCTTGGAGGAGCAATCTCATTCCCCACTCTAGGTCTACTCAACATATAATCATCAGAAAGGTATAGTCCATTTTGTTTTCAGATGTATTATTCTTTATGCTTTGTCTTCTCATAGAGATGGATCTTGAGCTATGCTTTCTAGTTCTAGATGGTTCATTTGAAGAGTGTTCGACATGTTTATCTCCTTGGGTATTATTTTTTTATTCATGAGAATTTTTGGAGATTTTAGTGGGTTGTTTTCTTGATATGGGAATATTTTTTGAGTTAATCTTCCTTGTTTACAGAGGCTTACATCCATTTTGGTGACATAAGATATATATGCTATGTTTGACCTAATTAGATTGAATGTTTAGGTGTTGTTGAGGATTTTCTTTTGGGGTTACAAAGGAGATCTTACTTGGCACAACTTGACACTTTGAGGTTTTGGTAGGACATGATTATGGGATATGATTTGCAGCTTTTCCTCTTTATTTTATGACTTCTTCTCGAAGATTCATTTTCACATGGTTTAGTGTGGTGGACTTGTTATATTTATGGTGACATGTTGTGAGAGATTATGTAGTGATTTGTGTTGCATGTCTAGATCATTGTGATTGTTCTTTGTTACTACATGATTTAAATATTATCCAAACCTTAATATAAGTGTTGATTGGTAGGATTTGTATACCATGGTTTGTTTTTCAAATTTGGCACTACCCATGCAGTGGGAGTTCGTGGATGTGTGTGTTATTCATTGATATGTTTGACATGTGGAGCTTTTGATTGTAGTTTATGGGTTGGATATACTATTGGCATAAGTTCTATAAATGTTTTGGATACCCTTGAGGTATGGATGATTGGATGGACTAACATTTTTGTAGTTTCTTTTTCAATCATGTGGGATTTTTAGTTGGATGTAAACAATCACTTGTGATTGTTGTTATAACTTATTTTTGGAAAAATTGTGTTTGATCTTGTTCTTGGAGAAATTTTGGACTTCAAATTTATTTTCATGTAATAGGTTTGAAGTTGGGTACATTGGTTCTTTTGTAAAGCTTGTGAACACAATGGAGTTGTGACAGTAGCATGTAGCCTTTTTTATCACTTGGATTTAATGCTTGTATTCTTTGGATTGGTGTATATTCACCTTGGCTTGTTCCTTTTCTCCATATGTGGCCTATTGGAGGATGATACGATTTCTTGCTTGATATGGTGGATATCTTGGATGTTGTTCCAGGTATCTTGTTAGCACTAGAGCATGATGGAGATTCATGTGGTTTCATGGATGGTTGTGATGATGTTGTTTCATTGATTGGCTCCTAGCAATTAAAATCATGTTTTTATTTTGGCTCTTGAAAGGTCTTCGACAAGTGGGAGAATGTTGGGATTAAGGTGTCTCAACCTTTGCAAGTCCTAGCATTAATATTGTTAATTAAATATTTATTTTAGCCTATGTATTTATTTTATGTCATTCTTGTTATGTCACTTTGTGGGACCCTTCTCTGTGAGTTGACATCTTACATGGAAGGTGACTAAGATAGAAGGCATCATAATTTGGTGGAAATAGGAATCCCACTTAGTGGACCCCAATATAATCCATTTTAGTAGATTTTTTCATAATTTGTAAGAGTTGAACTATGACAATTACTATAAAGGATTGTGAGAAAATTATGACAACTTGTATGACAATTTAAGAGTCATGACTAGTGAAATTGTGGTAGGTGTCAATCTTACATGTGGTAGGCACTATGCATCTTGAGGGGACTACAATTTGGCATAGAAATTTATGATTGGTTGTACTTTGAATAAACAAGTGAAGATAGGTGTCTTGCATGTTGTCCTTTATGGTTGCATGCATATAGTGAAGAGGATGTTGACACATGGGAGTTTTGGGTGTCCATCTTTGAGCTCTATAAATATGGGTGTTTGCTCGAGGATTTGTATGAGGATATTTTTTCATTGTAGGGTTATGTTGTCATATTTCCTCCAAAAGAGAAATATGTAATCTCCATGATAAGGTTGTGAGCCTGCAAGTGTATTGTAACTTGTTTGTTGCAAATTAATGCATTGGTTTGATGCTTTGGAGTGTGGGATTTTTAAATTGAAAGGGTTTTTCCACACGTACATTAATGTTTCTTCTCTTTTGTCTATCTTTATTTTATTCTTCTCATTTCATGTTCTTAATGTATTAATTTACATGTCATTATGCTACCTAAATTTACCTAGATCTGTAAACTACACTATCTTTCCTCTAAGGGTTAATGTGATGGAAATTAAACTATGTTTATTCCCGCTTAAGGCATAGTAGTATGTGCTTGTATCAGGTTGTTGAAATCTGATTTGTTTAAAGAAACATAAGATATTGAAGGTGCATACTAGTTCTCAGAAGGATTTTAGAGTTTATATTTCCCTTTCAATCATCATCGTATTATGAATTATGTTCTTCTTGGAGACTTTGAGAGGTTTTCTCCCTCAAAGTGGATTATTATTTTAAAGTATTATCATGTATATGTAGTATATTTCATATTATATTTTCTCTTGTGTAACTTATTTCATTACAAGTGGTATCAAAGTATGATCGTAGCACTTGGAAGGAAAGACTCAAGGATTTTTTCAAATTAAGAGGTAAAATTGTGAAGTTCATATCTCTCTCATTTTAGAGATTTTTTCTTATTCTTAGAGATTTTTTCAAGGCCATATTGAAGCTAATATATTTTATATTGATTTAATTTGGATTATATTTGGATAAGTAATAAAAAAATTAGGGCTTCCATGAAATTCACTCTTGAGGCTACACATCAATGAATTTCTTGCAATTTTTCTAGAAATTTGAGATCTAGGCTCATGTAAGTTACAATAATATATATATATATATATATATATTATTCTGGTTCATTTTGTTTAAGCTAATGTGAAAATATTTTGGTGGAATCATGGTGAGGGATTCAATAAAAGGAAGGGAAAGAATCTCATCATCCCAAGTAATCCTCTTAAGAAGGATAATACAATTATGAAATAGACAAATTCTATGTATGCTCAGGATTCTATTGGTGGATGATACCTTTGAGGTAGTAGCTTGGAAAGATTATATCAATGAAATACACATATAATTAGCTTCTCTCATAACACCTATAGATACTCCATAGGTAGATTCACACCATAATACTTGGAAAGAAGATATGTCTTTTAAGGGACACAATGCTTTTGGGTTTGAATCAAATCTAAAGATGAATCATCACAAAAAAAATCTATGGATAGGCAATTGACACCAAAGATAAATATGAAAAATTTTGATTGCAAATATCCAACCTATTATCTCTACAAAATGGAGTAGTTCTTTAAAATTCATCATATTTTATGTCAATAAATGGTTGTTATGGTATCCTTATAATTGGAATTAGACCAATTCATTTGGTATTGTTGGCTATATGAAGAGAAGAAAAAGAGGGGATGTATTTTCATATGGTCTATTTTCCAAGAACATCTCACTACACATTACGTTGGCAATCGTGTAGGTAGCTACTTCAACTAGCTTACCAAATAAAAGAAAATATATATGGTTGGTTGGGTCCCAAAATCATTGCTCCATTTCCTAGAACCAAACTCATCTCACAAGGCTAGGGTTTTCATCATGTGGGTGAAAATGGTTCATCAACAAAATAATGGAGGGTTTAATGTCAACTATACAAGAGTAGATTTTACCTCCTATACTTCGAGCTGAACTTAGAATTAAGAGGGTATTCTTGGAGGTTGGATTATAGAAAAAAATTAAGAAAATTGGTAGTTAAACCCAAACAATTGATTCAAGCCCAAGGTTGTCACTAGATTGAAGAAAACATTCCAAATTTAGTAAATTTTCTTAATCTTCTCATACATTAATGTAGACATAAAATTGAAAAAGGATATTACAATATTTTTTCAACAATATAACACTTTCTCTTCCTCCTTACAACTTCTCCAAAAATGATTTTATTTGTATATCTTCCCTTCTATATTATTCTTCTGCTATCCTCTATATCCCATTATCTCCAATGATTAGAATGAGGAGTGAAACCCATTAAAAACACTCTTCCAAGCTAGAACCCTAACTCGTGACACCATAGAAATGTTAAATCTATAGTGGATGATGAGTTTTTCCCAAAATGGGTGCCTAAAATTGAAAGATGGGCTTAATATTAAACTCTAGTGGTTGGGCGACCATTCTATAATAAAGGAAATAGCTAAAATCAAAATCCATGTGTTGAAACCTTTTGTGCCCAAAAATATTCATGAAATTGCCTAGTAAACCCATGGATGGTGCAAGATGTATTAATGACATATTAATTCAATTAGAGGAGTAGGTGAGATATAATCACAAAGAAACCCAATAAATAACTAGACATTTAGATTCTATTAGAGCCTTCTACATGTTGAAAAGAGGCTTTGTGGGATGACAAAGGGGATGAATGCTCAAGAATAATGGTGGTTCTTTATATGGTTGGAACTGCTAAAAAAAAGAGGAAAGATAAGAGATTAAGTTCAAATATGATCTTTCCAAAGGTTTTGGAACCATGGTCAGTTGCTGAAAGGGTTCCTAGAATCACCATAAATGTTGATAGTTCCTAGTTGGATAAGAACCCTCGATAAGGGAAAAGAGGAAAAATTGAGTCCCAATAGTGACTCTAGTTGGGGGTAGATACCTACTATAGGAATTTTTAGAATCTAGATCTCTAGGAAGACCATATAATTTCTATCAAGATCAAAAAACATCATCTTGACCAAACTAGAATCAAGCCTACTCAAAGACATGATTGAAATATGGAAGAGTAATATTGCACTCACCATTTAAAATTTTGAGCTCTATTACTTATAAAAATTAATTATTTAGATGTTAACCATGCACAATAATCTCCAATAATTCTCCATCAAAATCCATAAGACGATATACATGAAGTTCATATCTCTCAATGATTCCATAAGGGGTCAAATTTTCTATGCTTTCCCTTATCTTTTGGCTTGGAATTTTAGATTTAAGGACTAAATCAACAACTTGAAACTCCCTTGGTGATGTCTTCTTATCATGAAAATGTTTCATGATCTACTTATATCATATTTTCTCTATCATGTTCTTCTCTTCATTGCACATCCAACTCAGTTAGCTTCATTATCCTTAAAGACACAACATCACAATATTCCTCATTTATATCTTGCAATAACTAATACACTAGAAACTCTAAGTTGATATAAATCCTAGCCTAAACTACATATACCAATTCAAATTGATAACATCCAATAGCCTACTTGAAAGTGACCCTATCAGCCCAAAAAGCATACTTGGGCTTGTCATTAAATATCTTCTTATTTTTTATCTAGTGTCCTCTTTATGATCTTCATTGGGCTCATATTCCTTAACTCAACCTATTCATTACTTTTTGGGTGGTATGGGGAAGAATGCACCAAGTTTATACCAAAACTAAAGAACATATTTAACATGTATTATGATCTAAAACACATAGTATTATCAATTCAAATCTTGGCTAGAACTTCAAATGCATTTATAATGTTGTTGATCAAGAAATCCACTATCACCTTAGATGTTGCATTGTAAATTGGAATTCCCTAAGCCCACTTGATGAGGTAGTTAGTAGTCACAAGGATCCACTTATGTTCATTAATGGAATTCTCTTGTATTTCTCATATAAATTCTATCCCCCACTACTGAAAAGGGGCCACAACTAAAAGAGGTAGCAGGGGAAGTGAACCATCAAACTTTAGTTTTCTTGAGAATATTTGGAAAGAATCACACATTTGAATCATTCATACTACATCCTTAAACAATGTGTTCCAAAAAAAAATAGCCCTAATTATCTTCTATGATGTGGTATTAGCCTTGAAATTTCTACCAAACATACCATGATGACACTCCATGATTACTTTTTCAGACTACTCACCATCCAAACATTTGATTAAAACTCCCTCATGGTTTCTCCACATCAACTCACCCTAATTCAACACATTTTTTTGAGATTGGATCTTGAGGGTTCTCCTTTTATTCTCATCCATTGATGGTGGGAAATTCATATTCACTAAGTAAAAGATTACATCCTTGTACCAAGTATTTTCACTCAACTTGCACAAAAGGGAAAATCCTTTGTATTCACCTCATTCACCTTTGTTGCTTCCAAGTTGGAATTTTCCATCAACTTGGACAAGCCTTGGCATATGAAAAGTTTTATGATTTGAATCTCCATATCATACTCCTAGATTTTATTAATCCAATAACATATTTTACTTGAGACTTATTGTTGCATGAAAATATCTTTGACTATTGGGTATGGCACATTGGCTATAACCTTAGCACCCACAAGATAAGATCTAAAAAATTTACTGCCTTAACCAAAGCATAATCATACTTCTCCATTGTAGAATATTTCAACTCAACTACTTACAATGAATTACTAATGATGGATAATGGTTGATGATATCCCTCATCATTATTTTGCAATAACACAAAAATTATGGTGTAAAATAATGCAAAAGAAAATATTTGGAGACACTTGAAATAATTAGGACTTACTAGGATAGGAACCTTTGATATAGCCTACTTAATCCCTTTGAAAGCTTCAATTGACTCACCACTCCATTCAATCGATTTTCCTTTCTTAAGGATTTTTGATATATCCTTAGTTTTCTTGTCAAAGTTATGAAAAAAGCTCCTAACAAAGTTGAGCTACCCAAAAAAGGATTTAATTCCTTTCATAGATTTAGGTTGAGGGATGATGTTAATAGCCTTAAATATTTTGGGGTCTATTCTCATGCCATCCTTTGATATAATATTCCCTAGAATATTATCCTCCTTAACACCAATCTGACACTTCTTGGGATTTAAAGAAATTTCACTCTCCATGCATCTTTTAAAAATTAATTTGAGATGTTTGTAATGCTCACCATTTTCCTTTGAAAATACAGCTAATTCATCTTAGTAAAATACGATGATCTAGTCAATAAGACCAACAAAAGCTACACTCATTACTCTCTAAAATTTTTATCCTACATTCTTTAAAACGAATGATATCCTTACATACATATATGTTCCCCATGGAGTAGTTAATTTTGTTTTATGTTCTGAATCTTTCACAACCACCTAGTTGGAGCCTAAATATCCATCCATCATATATATTAGTTATGATTCTATTACTTGTTGCAACAAGTGGTCCATTCTTGGAAGATGGTAGTTATCCTTGAGATATTTTAGGTTGATATTCCTAAAATCAACACACAGCCTTATTTCTCCATTTTTTTTGTATTGAGACAAGATTAGGAACCCACTCAAAAATGCCTAATTTCTTTGATGATTCTTACCTCCTTTAATTCCATCAAATCCTTTTACATTTGGGGAGCTAGCCAATGTATGATTGATAGACATTTTTTTTTCCTAAATATTTTAGCATCAAGCTAGAGCAGGATATTATGTTGAAGCAAATCCTCCCTATATGCCTGGAGATCCTTATACAACCATGCAAAAAAATTCTTAAATTTATATAGTAGGGAAATCAACATCTATTTTTAATGAGGTTTCAACTTCTTACTGATGTAAGCCATCTTTGTATTTTTTAGTTGTCCCTAAATTTACTCCCACGATATCATCTTTGTGAGTTGATTTGATTTTGTTCTTGTAGCAATATCCACTATCAAACATTTTTTCAATGGAAACCAACCCTTTAGGAATAGTATTTGTCTTTATTTGTACTAATTCATTCCAAAACAAGGTTTATTTTATATTTTCTATCCACCATTGGTTTTCAATCAATCAAATAGTTATCAAGATCATCCATACAATTCACAAATTTTTTGATATGTTGACTATCATCAAATACCTACTAACTGCATATGTTATCTAGTATAGTGGTCCTTGCTAATATCTCAATGTTTTCTCTAATAGAATAGAGGAAGATTAGAGTTCAATTCATACCTTGATGTAGCAACAACAAGGGCATCAACATAAACATTTATTTTATGTCTAACCATTCAATACCAATGGCGTCAAATAATTCCATGCTATCCCAAATAATATTTCTATATGATCTCAACTTCTCTTCCTTCACTACAAATATGCCCTTTACCTATTGTACTACTAGTTTTGAATTCCCATGAATTTCAAGGCATCTAATTCCATGTTTATGAGTTATGTTCAACCCTAAAAATAGGGCTTCATATTTAGTAATATTATTATTACATTGAAATTTTAGCCTAAAGGAAAACTTACATTTTTCATTAAGTGGAGATATCAAAATAATACCAACACCATTACCTTAAATGGAGAAAGTACCATCAAAGAGCATGTTCCAAATACCATCAGTCAACTCCTTATCAATATATAAAGGAATAATAGTATCCTCCTCAATCCCCACCTCATCATAGTAACCTATCATGTGATCAAAACTTGTGTCAAATAGGTTTACCTCATTAGGTGAATTTTGTTTATGCTCAATGTTGTCAAGGAATGTTTTTTCACTATTTAGCTTGAAATTTTCACCATGCAATGGAATGTTGGAATAGGATAAATCAATTTGTATTCTCCCACCAACAAATCCAACCCACTTTCTAGACAACATCATTCCCCACTTAGGAAGACAATCCACTACAATAACATCTATCATGAAAACTTTGCTCAAGTAGGCAACTAGTTGGACCTCTACATTGCTCGTCAACCCAATGACATTCACTTCTCTAGAATCCATAGAAAAAAATTTATTGTAGGACTTTTACACTCATATAATAAGTTCATTCATTACCTCAAGTGGCACGACATTACTAGATGCACCCAAATCAAGCATACAATTATGGAGCAACCAACCATTGATAATTAAAGTGGTGTAAAAGGGATCAAAACTTATCTAATTGTTCACCACAAATGCACCAACGTAAACCTCTATAGTCTCCTCTTTCTCTATCTTCTCTTCATCATTTGGGGTGTCATTTGGTTTCTTAGACATGGCAGAAGAAATAAAATATAGAGCCCTTACTCTATTCTTAAGAATTCTAATAGCCTTAGGTAAAGGTAGAGAAATCCTCACCTAGCTCAAAATCTATCCAACATCATTTAGAGCATATATTGGAAAATTCATAATAGGTTCTATGGTTATCTCATTCAAATATAGAAAGCAAGACCCCAACTAATCTAGAGAAGGAATAGTTGTGTTATCTCTTAATCCCTTCCTCGTTTGAACAGTAGTAGTCACATGGCTAGGTGATATCTCCTTATCTTTTTCAAATTATTTCACATTAGCAACCTTTTCCACTTGGATAGTGTTGCCACTTGTTCACACATATTGATTTTGTATCTTGGGCATATAATTTTTCTTTACTAGTTGCTCGAGATTTTTTCTTTTATTAGCAACCTTCTTAGTCAAAAACTTTTGTTCATCCACTCCACCAACCTTTAGTTTGTCAATATCAAACCTTGGGACCTTCATATTTTATTTATTAGATCACTACCCCTACATCAAGACAAACCTATCTCTAGACCTACATAATCGTAACATCAATGAGGGCTTTAATATCCTCATTTGATGGTATCATTCTCTTGTATCTCTATTGCATGAGATCCTTCAAATTCTCAAAATCATGAGCAAGAAGTTGATATTGTTATCGACCAACACTACCTTCACATTGAAAAACTTGGTCTCTTAAACAAATATTGCCATAATATATTGCAATATTTTCTTGACCATATATACCAATTCATCAAATTGATCAGTGGTGTCCTCATAATATTTTGCACCAATATCCTCATTTAGGAATTCATCATCCCTACTCAAAGAAAGTACAACCACACAATTCAAAGGATCATGAGCTAGGAAGCAAGACTCACACCTTAAATTATCCTCATAATAATTTGCATGCTCCCTCTTTAAGGGTTGTATCCTTTTCATGTTGTCAAAAATTCACATTCTTTGGGGCATCTCACTTATCATCTTGTTGTGGCCTCTTGGACCAATCAATATTGTGGGACCTATTGTGTAGTTGTTTCCATTCATTGAAATGTGTGGATGCACTTTGAGGTGGAAACCCCCTAGCATTATGTGCAACCTTATGGGATAAATCCTTCATAGCTCCCATTAGTTTATCCAATTTATCCTCAATTGAGAGAGGTTTACTCAACACAGTAATATGCGATTGTGACAACTTCACATCAACCCTTTTCAATTATTTACTAGATTCCCTCTTATTGCTCTCAATATTTATGGTTATTATGTATACTTCTCTAATCATTTCAGGATTCTAATCTCTTAAGAAATGTCCTCTCTTAGCATCAGAAAAACCATAATACAATACAAGACACAGATTAATTGGATTTTAGATGTTGGGGTACCTTTCTCATGATCAATATGAACCTATTATTGAAGTCTAGTATAATCTCATTGATGCTCTTTTTTATAGTGTTGAGCTCATGGATAGACAATTTTGGATCAATCTTATCCCCATATTGCATTGTGAATTCCTCCAATAATTCTTCCCAAGAGGAGATGCTGCTATTAGGAATATTTTTGAACTATTATTTAGTACTTTCCTCCAAAGAATACACAAATATCTTCATTATCACATCTTCATCTTCAATTTCATATTCATTGGTGATATTAATGAATCATCTCAAGTGCTCTTCCCCTACCACTACTTTGTTGCCCTAAAAATTTGGAATTTTTCCTCTAATCTTACTTGGGATTGGATTTAGGTAATTGGGAATAACAAAGAAATCCAATTGTCTATAGCATTCAATTCCCAAAGGTTGTCGAACTGGATAAAATATATAATCTTGTCTTCAAGGGTTATTCCCTACATTTTTCACTACATTTCTATTGTAGGTTATGTTGATTTTGTTGTGAGTTAGTGTAGGCCTCTAAGTGGCAATGAAAATTCAGAAAAGAAAAGTTAGGAAACTTGACATAAAAATTTGAATAGGTTATTAACATAATTTTAAAAATATGTAACAACAAAACTTGTAGAAAATTGAATGTAGTTTCTAGGCTACTAGTCCTTTTTTGGAAAAAAGTAAATCTGTTTAGGAAAAAAATGGAATTTCAATGCAGTGGTACAAAAATTTTCAGGAAAAAGATAAGAAGCAGGTGTATGTCTGACCAGCCTAAGTACAAGAAAAACATAATATTTTTTTCTAAAACTTTCAATATATGTATACACATGCCCGAATATGCCAGATTTTTTTTTGTATTTTTTTTGCATGTAAATAATTAGTTATGATTTTTTTATTAGAACATTTTAGAATTATTAAACCGTGTTTGTTTGACCACCATAACGTGGTAAAAAAATTATGAAATTCAATTATTTTTTATTCTATAGTATGTGAAGCATAAAATGTGACACATTGATGGAATTGTTAGATACCAAAATTTGGACCCCTCTGCCAAGTTGTGAAAGAACTCAACAAATTTGGACTAACATGGGACTGCTTTCAAGTTGTGGGTATCCTATTGTGAAAGCAGACCTCCATATTATGGGTTGGCTCCCCTTTTGATGGTGTCACCTAAACTATTCCTTGTTGGGAAAAGGGGAGAAAGAAACATAAAAAGAAAACTAAACCCCTATGGTGATGCACCTAATGATTTCTTAGACCTATACAGTTGCTTTAACACACAATCTCATCAAAATCTTAGCTTAAATTAACACAACTCAGATATTTTAATATATCAATGCATAAGTATTTTTTAAGGAGGTTTGGTTCTCTTAACATTTCTTAAGGAAAGGAAATCTTTCACAACTAAAAGACTATTTGAACCACCACACAGCTTACAACCTACATCAATATATATTTATCCTACCTAAAGGTGCTAAAATGAGACAAACGTTGAAGGAGTTACCAAAACTCACAAGAACATTCATCAATCACCACACTACATACAATGAGATAGCTTCAAAGAAGGTAAAAACTGAATTTCATTAATAAAAATGGTGTCACATACTGCTATACATGTCTAATATTGAGTCACAATGTTGTCCTCTACTTGAAAAAAGCTCCAAAGTAAGCTACAATGCTTGCAGAAAGAAAGAAAGAACCCCCAAAAACTTAAGTTTGAAGATACTTTAAGCAATTACGAAACCACTTCTCACACATGTCCTTCTAGAAACACTAGGTCGGATGCAACATAAAGGCCAAAAAGAACCTTCCAAAACTCCTCCAAAATGTCCTCCAAATGCAAAAAAGTCAAGCCAAGACCCAAGTCGTGCCAAAAGTGTGACAAAACTACATCCAAAAGGTCCATCTCCTCCAAAATCAGTCAAAGATGACCCACTCACCAAACCCACATGTTAGTCAAAATTTCAAAATCTCCACATGTTGTTCAAATTATTCTGAACCACACTTTTTGTGTGTTTGCAAAGCACAGGACTCAACTAAACCTCCTTTGACTAGATCGTAAAAGCACATGCCTTCTCATTTTGCATTTGAAAAATAACATTTAATTAAATGGTTTATGGGTACACCATTTAATTAAATGTTTTACATTTGAAATAAAAATGTAAAGGAAAAGGGCTCAAATAATTGCTTTCTATGATGTGGTCTCCAAATCATAAGGTTCAATTACACCCCTATATGCCTGCAAAGCATAAAGACTTAACTAGAAACCCTATATGCTTGCAACATACACCATAGCTCCTTTTTTCTTGCTAAACAACATAATTAAAATGATTTACAAAAACATCATTTTAACTATATTTAGCATTATAGTTATATGACTCAACCAAAAATAATCAATGCAAAAGCTAAAGTGTTTTAAAAAAACTTCACACCTAGCATATATGAGGGCTTTTAAATCACCTAAGGCATGAAACCCATAAGCACATTAGTTGCATGGTTATTTTTGTGAAAAGATAGACACAAATCCCATCTCCAATTGGCATACATTAGGGTTTTGGAACCCTAAGCAAAAAACAATTTAAAATTCACAAAAAGAACTTCATTTTCGTTGTCGAGCTTTCTGGAAGATCCTTGCCGCCATAGGGTTTGTTCAGGCTCAAGCTCATCCATGGCGCATTCCTGAAAGTCTTTAACACATTCTATGCAAAAAAAGAAGGTCGAATTCGGGTAAGACATCTTCATGTAGAAATTTTACTATTTTCTTCATTATTTCTATAGAAAATATGCTCCATTCGAGCTTTGTAGCTATCAAAATAAACTAAAAATTTTACTTCTCAATGAGTTTCTGCATACTCTCTTAGCTTTTCAATGAGACTTTTGTTTCACTTTCTAAAGGAAAAACTAAAAATATTTCCTTTCTGTGTATTTCCTCCATTATTTTTCTCACGGCTTATGATGAAAGCTTTATTCCTTTGCGCCTTGTACTGATGCAAAACACTTAGGGTTTATTCTATGATATTGTTGAGGGCTTTGAATCTCTCCACTTCCTCCTTCTTGGTTTCATCTATTCAGCTGTAGAAAGAAAAGAAAAAATGGTTGTGGCCTCATATATTGCAATGTTTGGGTTTTCTGTATTCTGCTATAGGTATCCTTTAATTTCTTATGCATATAAATATTTTGAAGTTTTTTGGATTTCCTATTCAAAAAATTTTGTGACAATGGGGATTTCACCTCTATTCTCTTCCCTTTGAAGTCATGAAATAGCGACCAACATTGTCATAATCACCTTTACCATGATATTATCGTGCAAGATTATAATATGAATGACATTTCATGAGAGGTTAGTTAGCTGAAACAAGACCCCAACCAAAAGTTCCACAAGAAAAAGTTTCCATGTAAATAAACATGATCTACAAAATGATTCAATGTCATTGCACAGTATGGGTATATCAAATACTCTATGCATTTTCTCATTCCTTCATGAACACTGCCCTTTCCTTTAAAAAACAAACCCTCTCTCCCATCTATACATTAGCTGCCCTAGCTAAGTTGTCTAACCTACACCACTGAATTTCAATTCTTCTGTAGATTATATTTGCAATGATTATCTCTAGCAGTTCTGAGAGGCATTTTCCACATCTTGAATTTTATTAAAGCAACCCCAAGTTAAAACAATTCTTCATCATAATCATTTCCATGGTTGCTTGCATACCTATATCATGATCTCTACCTCCATTCTCTGTATTTGAATTATTCTGGATTTCTCTTCATACCCTTGATCACTTACATGTTGCTTCTACAGTATTCAAAAACACCATTTGCATACTGCTATTGAGTTCCTAAAATTTTACTTTTGTAGCCAACTAGGGCTTCCAAAGACTTTGTGGCACATTATCAGTGTAATCAAATACTAGGGGAGATTTATTAGGGAAATATCTTGTGACAACCTCATTGATTCCATAAAAATAAGCTTCCAAAATAGAGATATTTGGCCTTAAAAAATGAAACATTACTAAAGCTTCCAACAACTCTTCCACCATTGACATTTGCACATGAATTGTTGGGACAACTTACCAGTTCCATGCCCTCTATTAAAAACATTTCCTCATCAATAGTCTGTGGAACAAAGGGACTTAGGCTTCTTAGGTCTCTACTGAATTTAAATGTAGTTTTTGTATCATTAAATGCAGGAAGAGTGGGCATCACAAGGACTAATGCATTCCTGCTACCTTTGTACTATAATATTGCAATAGTTGTGGTATTTAAGAATCTTGTGCTTTGAGGATCACTGTTGTATGCACGGGTGGCAATGCAGTAGAGCCCTGAACTCACCGACATCCCATCTATCATTTTGAGGTATATATTTCTGCATTTAATACTGATATAACCATTGATGGGTCTTGAAAAAACCTCATGCCTTGTCTTCTTCATTCAACAAATACAGGTATAAAATGAATGGTTATTCACTGACCAATAATAGTGAGTAATTGTATCTTTTCATTTTTCCATTTTCTTTTGAACAACCCTTCATAAAATGCACCAGCAATATGCTTTATTTTCATCATTCCCTGCCCCAATGCATTGTGTTGCCCTCAAGGTTGCCATAGTAGCTTGACTATCCTCTAGTGATTGTCAATGAATGCTTTAAATCATCATCATTAGAACAAGGAAATATTTATCTTCCTTTCATTGCTGCCTCATGAGAGTCATTTGTAGATCATTGCTTTTTCCATGCATACATGAGTTGTCCCACCACTATCCATCTGCATTTGAAGATGACCCTGTAACTTTTAATGGCACTGTCCTTGTTGTCCAACATTTCATATGTTGCCACCTTCTATGAACCGTCCTCTCCTCTTAATTCTCAATCTCTTCCTTCTAACACCTACATTGTGTTGGAAAGTTCACCACCTACTGTTATGAACCTTAATTGTTATTTCCCAATGATTTTTCACCCTTTATGATTGCCTTTAAAGATAATGATTACCTTGAAAACCATTTTCTTTAATTGTGATCACTGTTATTGCCTTGGAAAGTCTATAGTAGGATCTATGTTAGGTAATCTTCCCTCTTCATTGCATGAATTCTCCATAGTTTATCATTCACTACTAAAGTGAAAACATGATTCACTTGTTCCCTTAATGAATGTAATGACTTCCCTTGTTGTCTTGTAGCATGCATTCATGGTGAATTGTCATGTTCTTACTTGTTGCTCCATATGACTCATGATGGTTTCAAACATGACTTGATAACTCCTTCATTATAATGAATGGATGCATAATTGAACTTGATGCATCACATAAATCATTTACTTCTTTAATAAAATGGATCTTGGATCCACTTAAGAAGATTGAAAGACATATCCAGCAAAATGTGCATTCCTTTTGATATGATGACAGTCTTTGATTGACTCATAATGAAAAGATGAAGGGTAACTCTCTTGACAGTTCACATTATTTTTTGCATCTTTTGAATTTGATAATGAAAGTTGATCAACTAGTGTGATTCCATATTGATTTAATGCATCAATAACATGTTTATCATTGATTTGATCAAGTTTCTCAATTTCATATCCCTCTTAAAACATCAAAGGGAAAAATTTTAGGCTCAACCCTCTTGGGAGCCACATTTTACACCACGTGTTGTAATTAGTTGAATAAAAATAGAAACCAAGACTTGTCCTAAATCTGCACAAGGAACAAGCCAGTTAGATAAACAAATCATATCATAGGTTTGTTTGATTACTCATTTCTTTTTTTCATGTACACTTATGGTATGATGCTACTTTAATGCTTATGTACATTTGATTACACGTTTATGGATGCTTTGCACATATTTTGATCATGGACCTTTCATTGCTCTAACAACACTATTTTTTTAGATGCAGGAATCATAGGAGTAGCGAGGAGAGTGTCAAACAGAAGCAGGGCAATGGGGAAGACCGGATGATGTAGGACCAAGCCAATGGGATTCGTCATTCCACCAAGAAATTATGGGTCCCTTTTAATTTTATGTGCAATTTCCTTTCTGTTTATCTATAGGTGTATAGTCTTTTCTTTATAAGCATTAGAATAGCTAGTCCCTTGGCTTGTGAGGGACATTATACGATTATGATCATCAATAAAGATTACATTTGCAATACATGTTGGTTTTCTTTCTTATTTGTATGTAATTGCAAACCTAGAATAATGCAATCTATTTTGACAATCTCATTTATGCACATTAATGAACTTTAGCAGAACATGAAATGTCTTTTAATGTTTAAATGTAAACACATAAGAATAAATAGTAAGTTACCTAATTTTAGATGGAAGCCAAAATCAGGTAGTAGGAATAAGAAAGACTGTAACACCCTTCAAAAACCACTTCAATCCCTCTTTAAATCCACATAGGCATTACAACAAACAGTTGGAAGTATTTCTCATAAAACAAGAAAAATTGGTTTGCACTTGCAAACATGATATTGCAATGTAAAAATAAAGGATTACAAAAAAAAAATTCAAAAAAGGACTGATGGATAGCAACATATTTCCATTTAATACCTGCAAAAACCCTCTTAAAATGCTCTCACAATCGATTCTTCAAACAATCTAGAAATTACAAACAATCCAACACAATCTCGGTTTGCAACTTGCAACCATTGCTATGCTTCAAAGAAAAATATTATTACAACTTATTTTCAGACATAGAGGACTGATAAACACCAATAAAACCCTATACAAATATCACATAAGCCAATGAAATACATTGAAAATAATTCTTATGCTCAAACTATGTGAGCTCCCACTAATCTATGCACTCTCCAACACCTCTATTCCACCTACAACTCATGTAACTTCTCACTAAAAGACTTGGCACTCTATTTTCTGTTATAAATCACTCCAAACCTGCAATAAACAACATTTCAAACCCCCAAAAACTGAGAACTAAACTCATGTATTTTCTCCCTTCAACAAGTAGACTTATGTCTCACAATCTTTAGTTATGCAAACTGCAACAAACACTCACAACAATCAACAAGTTCTAACCATGAACTTCCAATCTATTTGTTGCTGAAAATAGCTCCTCACACCTACAACATACAGCAAAAATAAACCTCCAAGGGATGCTACAACCTCTCTCCAACTCCTTTTCAACTCCTCCCGAAAACTGAAAGCTACAGGAAGAAAAATGCCTTCATACTCCCTACCGAAATTTCATTTCATTTCATTTCATTTCATTTCCTTGAAATTCCCCTTTCCCAAAATTGGAACGACCCCTATCATGTAGCTGCACCAAAAACATAAAATAATGTTAAAAAATTAAATCCAATTGATTTATCCATTCCACAAAAGTTGGGAGTTACATTTGACCACTCCTCCACTAGCTCCTAAAAAGAAAATCCCAGAAAAAATAGACCTGGAAACCCACCTCCACAACTCCTATTTTTTAGGGATTCTAAATAATTGTTTTAAAACACCTTTATTTCATATCCCAATTCCTATCATTCTTTTCTTGGCATTTTTGAATTCAAATTGCATTAAAATTGCAATTTTGCATTATTTGCACTATGCCAATTTCAACCATTTCAAAATGAGCTTGACTAAACATGAAATTAACCACGATGAAATGAAATTCAACATCCCTCACATGAAATTAAAATTCATCTCACAACCTCACCAAAATTCAAATGCAAATTCAAATTCTTTTTGGTTGATGTAGGATAGCCTATTAACCATGGATGCTCCTGCATCAGACACCCACAGTAAGAAATTTTTTGTGAATATGGATTCACAAAATGGAGTTGAGTGGTAGTATGAACCTTTTAGATGCAATCAATCTACAACAAACTCCATCACTGATCTTGGTACCTCTGATAATCTCTACTTCCTCCTCTTCCAACATCTTGTCGGAACATTCACCATCCTCCTCCAACAACCCTACATCTCATTCTTCTCTCCTCTTGTGGACTTGTATCCACCATTTACCACCTTCCTCCTAATTCCACACATTTTTCTCTCTTCTCTTGTGGGATTTGACCCACCATTGATCGACCACCTCCACCAAAATGTACCTACACCAAAATCTCCAACACCATACAAATGCTCTGCATTCCACACTTCACTAGCAATCTCTAACTGAACCATTTAATTTAAATTCACTCAATCATCCAACCAATCATGAAAATAATTAAAAAGAAAAGGTTTCACATTCTCATTACTTGCTGCAATATCATTCTCAACCTCATCAAGGCATTCATCAAAATCTGATTTCACCTCATTACCTTTTGTTGCAATCTTCACTCCACCTTCCGTCAACACTTGCCATTCCTTTTCTACCGCTGAAATATTTTCATCTACACAAGATCCACTCTCATCTTCATCATAAAAATGAAACATATTATGCATTACTTTTTTCTCTTCAACATTTTCTTCACCATTTCCTATTGCCATATCTTCTTCACCTTCACTCTTAGTTGCACTTTCATTTTCCATTACTTTCAAGTCCTCCAAAGGACACTCATCATCCTTAATCATTGCTACACTACTTATTTTCTGTCTTTATCCTTTTGAACAAGGATTTCAACATTTTCTTTTTAATCCTTCTTCCCTACACACAAAGTTTCACTTGCAAACATATCAGTACCAAAAGAAAAATAAGATTCAACCCTTCCCGTTTTATGTTCCTTTCTATCCTTATTATCTACTACAACTTCTTTTGCCACTTCCTCTTTCCTATCCTGCAAAAGATTTAAAACATATTCTTCCCCATCCTTTATGATGCTATATGTATTATTCCTACCATCATGTAGGGCTCTTTGATCATACAACCATGGTCTAACAAACAAAACATGGCATATATCCATAGGTACTATGTCACATACAATCACATCTTTATATCTACAAATTTGAAAATCAACCACACATTGCTCACTTACCCATATCTAGAAATCTCCTTGCAACCAAGAAATGTAGTATGGGATAGGATTTTTTATTCTTTTCAATTTCATCTTGTCTACCATCTCTTCATATACAATATTATTGGTGCTACCACTGTCCACAATGACTTTGCAACATTTCCCACTCACCTTACACCTTGTTTTAAATTACTCCTCTGGATGGGCTCTTGATTCTCTATTTGTGGCTCTATAAATTCTTTCTTCATCACAAAACATTCTCCTGGCTTCCAAGACATTTTTTCAAACACTTTTCCACACTCTCTTTGCAACTGCTTCACTCTCTACCCGTAGGTCCTGTACAAACTACCTCACATCAACGCTTTTTCCTGCACACTCAGAAACAACCAGCTCTAATACCACTGATTGAATACGAAAGGCTGCAACACCCTTCAAAAACCACTTCAATCCCTCTTTAAAATCCACATAGGCATTACAAAAAATAGTTGGAAGTATTGCTTATTAAACAAGAAAACTTGGTTTGCACTTACAAACTTGATATTGCAATGTAAAAAAAAGGATTACAAAACATTTTCAGTCAACAAAGGATTGATGGAAAACAACATATTTCCATTTAATACCTGCAAAAATCCTCTTAAAACCCTCTCACAATCGATTCTTCAAACAACGCAGAAATTACAAACAATCCAACACAATCTTGGTTTGCAACTTGCAAGCATTGTTATGCTTCAAAGAAAAATATTATTACTACTTATTTTTATTCATAGAGGACTGGTAAACAACAATAAAACCCCATAAAAATATCACATAATCTAATGAAATAAATTGAAAAATATTCTTATGCTCAAACTATGTGAGCTCCCACAAATCTACACTCTCCAGCATCTTTATTCCACCTGCAACTCCTGTAACTTCTCACTAAAATACTTGGCACTCTATTTTTTGTTATCAATCACTCCAAATCTACAATAAACAACATTTCAAACCCCCAGAAACTGAGAACTAAACTCATGTATTTTCTCCCTTCAATGAGTAGACTTATGTCTCACAATCTTTAGTTATGCAAACTACAATAAACACTCACAACACTAAACAAGTTCTAACCATGAACTTTCAATCTATTTGTTGCTGAAAATAGCTCCTCTAACCTGCAACATATAGTAAAAAGAAACCTCCATGGGATGCTACAACCTCTCTCCAACTCCCTTTCAACTTCTCCTCCCAAAAATTGAAAGCTACAGGAAGAAAAATGCCCTTATAACTCCCTACCAGAATGAAATTTCATTTCATTTCCTTCAAATTCCCATTTCCCAAAATTGGAACAACCCCTATCATGTAGCTGCACCAAAAACATAAAATAATGTTAAAAAATTAAATCCAATTGATTTATCCATTCAACAAAAGTTGGGAGTTACACCGCTCCTCCACTAGCTCCTAAAAAGAAAATCTTAGAAAAAATAGACCTGGGCACCCACCTCCACAACTCCTTTTTTTTAGGGATTCTAAATAAATTTTTTAAAACACCTTTATTTCATATCCCAATTCCTATCATTCTTTTCTTGGCATTTTTGAATTCAAATTGCATTAAAATTGCAATTTTGCATTATTTGCACTATGCCAATTTCAACCAGTTCAAAATGAGCTTGAATAAACATGAAATTAACCAAGATGAAATGAAATTCAACATCCCTCACATGAAATTAAAATTCATCTCACAACCTCACCAAAATTCAAATGCAAATTCAAATTCAAATTCCTTTTGGTTGATGTAGGATAGCCTGTTAACCATGGATGCTCCTACATCAGACACCCATGGTAAGAAAAAATTTGTGAATATGGATTCACAAAATGGAGTTGAGTGGTAGTACCACCCTTTTATATTGCAAGCAATCTACAATAAACTCCATCACTGATCTTGGTACCTCTGATAATCTCTTCTTCCTCCTTTTCCAACATCTTGTCAGAACATTCACCATCCTCCTCCAACAACCCTACATTTCATTCTTCTCTCCTCTTGTGGACTTGTATCCACCATTTACCATCTTCCTCCTAATTCCACACATTTTTCTCTCCTCTTGTGGGATTTGACCCACCATTGATCGACCACCTCCACCAAAATGTACCTACACCAAACTTTGTAACGCCATACAAATGCTCTGCATTCCACACTTCACTAGCAATCTCTAACTGAACCATTTCATTTAAATTCACTAAATCATCCAACCAATCATGAAAATAATTAAAAATAAAATGTTTCACCTTCTCATTACTTTCTGCAATATCATTCTCAACCTCATCAAGGCATTCATCAAAATCTGATTTCACCTCATTACCTTTTGTTGCAATCTTCACTCCACCTTCCGTCAACACTTGCCATTTCCTTTCTACTGCTGAAATATTTTCATCTACACAAGATCCACTCTCATCTTCAGCATAAAAATGAAACATATTATGCATTACCTTTGTCTCTTCAACATTTTCTTCACCACTGCCTGTTGCCATATCTTCTTCACCTTCACTCTTAGTTACACTTTCATTTTCCATTACTTTCAAATCCTCCAAAGAACACTCATCATCCTTAATCATTGCTACACTTTCCTCTTCTTTTCTCTCTTTATCCTTTTGAACAAGGATTTCCACATTTTCTTTTTAATCCTTCTTCACCACACACAAATTTTCACTTGCAAACATATTAGTACCAAAAGAACAATAAGATTCAACCCTTCCCATTTTATGTTCCTTTCTATCCTTATTATCTACTACAAATTCTTTTGCCACTTCCTCTTTCCTATCCTGCAAAGGATTTAAAACATATTCTTCCCCATCTTTTATGATGCTATATGTATTATTCCTACCATCATGTAGGGCTCTTTGATCATACGACCATGGTCTAATCAACAAAACATGGCATATATCCATAGGTACTATGTCACATACAATCACATCCTTATATCTACAAATTTGAAAATCAACCACACATTGCTCACTTACCCATATCTGGAAATCTCCTTGCAACCAAGAAATTTAGTATGGGATAGGATTTTTTATTCTTTTCAATTTCATCTTGTCTACCATCTCTTCAGATACAATATTATTGGTGCTACCGCTGTCCACAATGACTTTGCAACATTTCCCACTCACCTTACACCTTGTTTTAAATTACTCCTCTGGATGGGCTCTTGATTCTCTATTTGTGGCTCTATAAATTCTTTCTTCATCACAAAACATTCTCTTGGCTTCCAAGACATTTTTTCAAACACTTTTCCACACTCTCTTTGCAACTGCTTCACTCTCTACCCGTAGGTCCTGTACAAACTACCTCACATCGATGCTTCTGCCTTCACACTCAGGAACAACCAACTCTAATACCACTGATTGAATAGGAAAGGTTGCAACACCCTTCAAAAACAACTTCAATCACTCTTTAAAATCCACATAGGCATTACAACAAACAATTGGAAGTATTGCTCATTAAACAAGAAAACTTGGTTTTCTTTTACAAACTTGATATTGCAATGTAAAAAGAAAGGATTACAAAACATTTTCAGTCAACAAAGGACTGATGGACAGTGACATATGTCCATTTAATACCTACAAAAATCCTCTTAAAACCCTCTCACAATCGATTCTTCAAACAACATAGAAATTACAAACAATCCAACACAATCTTGGTTTGCAACTTGCAAGCATTGTTATGCTTCAAAGAAAAATATTATTACTACTTATTTTTATTCACAGAGGACTGGTAAACTACAATAAAACCCCATAAAAATATCACATAAGCCAATGAAATAAATTGAAAAATATTCTTATGCTCAAACTATGTGAGCTCCCACAAATCTACACACTCTCCAGCATCTTTATTCCACCTGCAACTCCTGTAACTTCTCACTAAAATACTTGGCACTCTATGTTTTGTTATCAATCACTCCAAATCTACAATAAACAACATTTCAAACCCCCAGAAACTGCAATAAACACTCACAACACTAAACAAGTTCTAAACATGAACTTTCAATCTATTAGCTGCTAAAAATAGCTCCTCTAACCTGCAACATATAGTAAAAAGAAACCTCCATGGGATGCTACAACCTCTCTCCAACTCCCTTTCAACTTCTCCTCCCAAAAATTGAAAGCTACAGGAAGAAAAATGCCCTCATACCTCCCTACCGGAATGAAATTTCATTTCATTTCCTTGAAATTCCCCTTTCCCAAAATTGGAACGACCCCTATCATGTAGCTGCACCAAAAACATAAAATAATGTTAAAAAATTAAATCCAATTGATTTATCCATTCCACAAAACTTGGTAGTTACATTTGATAGCTCCTCCACTAGCTCCTAAAAAGAAAATCCCAGAAAAAATAGACCTGGGCACCCACCTCCACAACTCCTATTTTTTAGGGATTCTAAATAATTGTTTTAAAACACCTTTATTTCATATCCCAATTCCTATCATTCTTTTCTTGGCATTTTTGAATTCAAATTGCATTAAAATTGCAATTTTGCATTATTTGCACTATGCCAATTTCAACCATTTCAAAATGAGCTTGAATAAACATGAAATTAACCAAGATGAAATGAAATTCAACATCCCCCACATGAAATTAAAATTCATCTCACAACCTCACCAAAATTCAAATGCAAATTCAAATTCAAATTCCTTTTGGTTGATGTAGGATAGCCTGTTAACCATGGATACTCCTGCATCAGACACCCATGGTAAGAAAAATTTTGTGAATATGGATTCACAAAATGGAGTTGAGTGGTAGTACCACCCTTTTAGATTGCAAGCAATCTTCAACAAACTTCATCACTAATCTTGGTACCTCTGATAATCTCTTCTTCCTCCTCTTCCAACATCTTGTCAGAACATTCACCATCCTCCTCCAACAACCCTACATTTCATTCTTCTCTCCTCTTGTGGACTTGTATACACCATTTACCATCTTCCTCCTAATTCCACACATTTTTCTCTCTTCTCTTGTGGGATTTTACCCACCATTGATCGACCACTTCCACCAAAATGTACCTACACCAAACTCTGTAATACCATACAAATGCTCTACATTCCACACTTCACTAGCAATCTCTAACTGAACCATTTCATTTAAATTCACTAAATCATCAACCCAATCATGAAAATAATTAAAAAGAAAATGTTTCACCTTCTCATTACTTTCTGCAATATCATTCTCAACCTCATCAAGGCATTCATCAAAATCTGATTTCACCTCATTACCTTTTGCTGCAATCTTCACTCCACCTTCCGTCAACACTTGTCATTCCTTTCTACCGCTGAAATATTTTCATCTACATAAGATCCACTCTCATCTTCAGCATAAAAATGAAACATATTATGCATTACCTTTTTCTCTTCAACATTTTCTTCACCACTCTCTGTTGCCATATCTTCTTCACCTTCACTCTTAGTTACACTTTCATTTTCCATTACTTTCAAATCCTCCAAAGGACACTCATCATCCTTAATCATTGCTACACTTTCCTCTTATTTTCTCTCTTTATCCTTTTGAACAAGGATTTCCACATTTTCTTTTAAATCCTTCTTCACTACACACAAATTTTCACTTGCAAACATATTAGTACCAAAAGAACAATAAGATTCAACACTTCCCGTTTTATGTTCCTTTCTATCCTTATTATCTACTACAAATTCTTTTGCCACTTCCTCTTGCCTATCCTGCAAAGGATTTAAAACATACTCTTCCCCATCCTTTATGATGCTATATGTATTATTCCTACCATCATGTAGGGCTCTTCGATCATACAACCATGGTCTAACCAACAAAACATGGCATATATCCATAGGTACTATGTCACATACAATCACATCCTTATATCTACAAATTTGAAAATCAACCACACATTGCTCACTTACCCATATCTGGAAATCTCCTTGCAACCAAGAAATTTAGTATGGGATAGGATTTTTGATTCTTTTCAATTTTATCTTGTCTACCATCTCTTCAGATACAATATTATTGGTGCTACCGCTGTCCACAATGACTTTGCAACATTTCCCACTCACCTTACACCTTGTTTTAAATTACTCCTCTGGATGGGCTCTTGATTCTCTATTTGTGGCTCTATAAATTCTTTCTTCATCACAAAACATTCTCTTGGCTTCCAAGACATTTTTTCAAACACTTTTCCACACTCTTTGCAACTACTTCACTCTCTACCCGTAGGTCCTGTACAAACTACCTCACATCGATGCTTCTGCCTGCACACTCAGGAACAATCAACTCTAATACCACTGATTGAATAGGAAAGGCTGCAACACCCTTCAAAAACCACATCAATCCCTCTTTAAAATCCACATAGGAATTACAACAAATAGTTGGAAGTATTGCTCATTAAACAAGAAAACTTGGTTTGCACTTACAAACTTGATATTGCAATGTAAAAAGAAAGGATTACAAAACATTTTCAGTCAACAAAGGACTGATGGACAGTGACATATTTCCATTTAATACCTGCAAAAACCCTCTTAAAACCCTTTCACAATCGATTCTTCAAACAACGTAGAAATTACAAACAATCCAACACAATCTTGGTTTGCAACTTGCAAGCATTGTTATGCTTCAAAGAAAAATATTATTACTACTTATTTTTATTCACAGAGGACTGGTAAACAATAATAAAACCCCATACAAATATCACATAAGCTAATGAAATAAATTGAAAAATATTCTTATGCTCAAACTATGTGAGCTCCCACAAATCTATGCACTCTCCAGCATCTTTATTCCACTTGCAACTCCTGTAACTTCTCACTAAAATACTTGGCACTCTATTTGTTGTTATCAATCACTCCAAGTCTACAATAGAAAACATTTCAAACCCCCAAAAACTAAGAACTAAACTCATGCATTTTCTCCCTTCAACAAGTAGACTTATGTCTCACAATCTTCAGTTATGCAAACTGCAATAAACACTCACAACACTAAACAAGTTCTAACCATGAACTTTCAATCTATTTGCTGCCGAAAATAGCTCCTCTAACCTGAAGGATACAGTAAAAAGAAACCTCCATGGGATGCTACAACCTCTCTCCAACTCCCTTTCAACTTCTCCTCCCAAAAATTGAAAGCTACAGGAAGAAAAATGCCCTCATAACTCGCTACCAGAATGAAATTTCATTTCATTTCCTTCAAATTCCCCTTTCCCCAAATTGGAATGACCCCTATCATGTAGCTGCACCAAAAACATAAATTGAAACATAAAATAATGTTAAAAAACTAAATCCAATTGATTTCTCCATTCCACAAAAGTTGGGAGTTACATTTGACTGCTCCGCCACTAGCTCCTAAAAAAGCAAATCCTAGAAAAAGTAGACCTGGGCACCTACCTCCACAACTCCTATTTTTTAGGGATTCTAAATAAATTTTTTTTAAAACACCTTTATTTCATATCCCAATTCCTATCATGCTTTTCTTAGCATTTTTGAATTAAAATTGCATTAAATTTGCAATTTTGCATTATTTGCACTATGCCAATTTTGACCATTTCAAAATGAGCTTGAATAAACATGAAATTAACCAAGATGAAATGAAATTCAACATCCCTCACATGAAATTAAAATTCATCTCACAACCTCACGAAAATTCAAATGCAAATTCAAATTCAAATTCCTTTTGGTTGATGTAGGATAGCCCGTCAACCATGGGGGCTCCTGCATCACGCATCTTTAAGGTTCAAAAAATGTTAATTAGTTTGAAAGTTATAGAATTTTTTCAATCGGCCTATCAATCAAGACTTTAGTCATAATGTATGTAGAAAATCAATAATAATTATTTATTAAATTCAAAATAAGGCATATCTTATATTGGTGGAAAGCTGACAATTTTTTCTATAAACCCTTTTCGTTTCATGAAATTCGGATAAAAAAAAAGTCATCAACCACAAGGGCGAACTTCAGAAAACTAAGAAAATTTTGTAAACATGTTTTCTAGGTTGACTTTCTAGGTTAGGCAATCCCAAACCAAATTCCAAGCCTACTGATTTTGTAAGAAAAAATGGATATCCGTTTAGAACAGATATTTGTTACTTGTATTATTTATAATACATAATATTTAATATTTTAATATATACTAATATACTAATATACTAATATATTATATATATTATATATTATCTATTATATAATATGTATTATATTATATATTAAATTATACATTATTATATTATATATTATTATATTAAATATTATATACTATATATATTATATATATATATATTATATATATATATATTATATATATATATATTATATAATACATTTAATACATAGTATATATTATATATTTATTGATGTGTGGCCAAATCACAAGAGAGAGGGAGTGGGAGGGATGGGGAGAGAGAGTTGAGAGAGAGAGAGAGAGCTGAGAGGGAGGGAGAGAGAGATAGATAGTTGAGAGGGAAAGAGGGAGGGAGAGAGAGAGAGTAGGAGAGAATTGAGAGAGATGAGAGGAGGCAGAGAGCCGAGACTTGAGAGAGAGAGAGAGAGAGAGAGAGAGAGAGAGAGAGAGAGAGAGAGAGAGAGAGAGAGAGAGAGAGAGAGAGAGAGAGAGAGACTGAGAGGGAGGAGAGAGAGACCTGAGAGGGAGAGAGGAAGGAGAGAGAAGGATAGAGAGAGAGAGACTTGAGAGAGAGAGGAGGGAGGAGAGAGGAGAGAGGAGAGAGAGAGAGCGAGAGTCTTGATAGAGAGAGATAGGGGGAGAGAGAGAGAGATAGAGAGTCTTGATAGAGAGAGAGGGGGGAGAGAAGAGAGTTGAGAGGGAGAGGGAGAGAGACTTGAGAGAGAGAGGGGGAGGGAGGGGGGAAGGAGGGAGGAACCTGGGAGTGAGAGGGAGAGAGAGATAGAGAGAGAGAGAGAGAGAGAGTTGAGAGGAGAGAGAGAGAGAGAGAGACTTGAGAGGGAGAGAGAGAGAGATAAATGCTTGAGAGGGAGGGAGAGAGGGAGAGGGAAAGAAAGAGAGAGACCTAAGAGGGAGGAATCGAGAGATATTTGAGAGGGAGAGGGGAGAGAGAGGGGGATAGAGAGAGATAGTTGAGAGGGGAGAGGGAGAGAGACTTGAGAGGGAGAAAGAGGGAGGGAGAGACTTGAGAGAGAGGGAGTGGGAGGGACCTGAGAGAGAGAGAGAGTCTTGAGAGGAGAGGGAGAGAGAGACTTGAGAGGAGAGAGGGAGGGAGAGAGAGACTCTGAGAGGGAGAGGGAGAGAGAGGGAGAGAGAGAGAGACCTAAGAGGTAGAGAGGGAGGGAGGGAGAGAGAGGGGGAGAGAGAGGGGGAGAGAAAGAGAGAGAGAGAGGGGGGGTAGAAGGAGAGGGGGAGAGAGAGAGTGGGAGGGACCTAAGAGTGAGAGGGGAAGGAGAGAAAGACTTGAGAGGGAGAGAGAGAGACTAGAGAGAGAGAGAGACCTAAGAGGGAGGGATTGAGAGAGGGGGGAGAGAGAGGGAGGGAGAGAGAGAGATAGTTGAGAGGGAGACTTGAGAGGGAGAGAGAGTGGGAGGGAGAGACCAGAGAGAGAGTGGGAGGGACGAGAGAGTGAGAGAAAGAGTGAAAGACCTGAGAGGGATAAAGAGAGAGAGTTGAGAGGGAGGGCGGGAGGGAGAGAGATACTTGAGAGGGAGAGAGTGAGAGAAAGACTTGAGAGGGAGGGAGAGAGGTAGAGAGAGAGAGGGAGTGGGAGGGACTTGAGAGTGAGAGGGAGAGAGAGAAAGAGAGAAATACCTAAGAGGGAGAGAGGGAGAGAGAGAGGGAGGAGAGAGAGAGAGAGAGAGAGAGAGAGAGAGAGAGAGAGAGAGAGAGAGAGAGAGAGAGAGAGAGAGAGAGAGAGAGAGAGAGAGAGAGAGAGAGAGAGAGAGAAGCACTGAGAGGAGGGAGAGAGGGGAGAGAGGAGAGAGAAGGAGATAGAGACAGAGATAGAGATAGAGACAGAGATAGAGACAGAGATAGAGATAGACAGAGATAGAGATAGAGATAGAGAGAGATAGAGATAGAGATAGAGATAGAGATAGAGAAGAGACTTAAGAGGGAGGGAGAGAGGGAGAGAGAGAGACTTGAGATGGAGAAATGGAGAGTGAGAGAGAGAGACTTGAGAAAGAGAGAGAGAGATAGAGAGAGATGAAGAGAGTGAGTGAGAGAGAGAGAGGGGGGAGTGGGAGGGACCTAAGATTGAGATTGAGAGAGAGAGAGGGGGGGGATAGAGGGGGAGAGAGTGGAAGGGACCTAAGATTGTGAGAGAGAGAGAGAGAGAGGGAGGGACCTGAGATTGAGAGGGATAGATAAAGAGAGGGAGAGAGAGGGAGAGGGAGAGAGAGGTATTAATATATATTTTAATTTATATAATATATTAATTTAATATATACTTTAATAATGATATTAATATATAGTATATATTATATAAATATATATAATAAATTAATTTAGTATATTAATATACAATAAATATATATCATAATATTTAATATATAATATGAAATATATCATAATATAATATATTAATAATATTATGCAAATAATAGTTCTTAAAAGTAGAAGAAATGGATATCCATTTATAATGAATGTTCGTTATAAACGGATATCCATTTCATCTGGTGTAGGTTAAAAGGATAGAAGCATGAGCAGTGGCAGATATATTTTTGCAAAACGTCACAGAAATCCATTCAAAATAGATATCCGTTTGAAATGGATATCTTTTTATTGAGTTATATAACAAACAAAAATGGGACTATTTTGAGTATTCCAACGGTCCCCACATTCCTTCTATCGTTGAAATCGTGTGCTTTCTATCAGTATTAGACAAAATTCAGCTTTTGGGAGATTCTTTTACACTTTATTAACTTTTACAATCATTTGTGTGTGTTTTTTTGTTTGTGCAATGGGGAGCAATAGTCATCGTAAGAGAAAAGGAAAGAGGAAACTAACAGCTGATCAAATTGAAGCATATAGAGAAAAAGATAGAGAAAGTCATAGCAAAAGAAGACAAGGTATGAACAATACTCAAGTTGAAGGTTCTTCTAAACCATTAAATGTTAATTCAAGTGAAGATTAAATAGAAATTGAAAATATTGAACATCATATTGACATTGAGAATGAAAATATTGAAATTGGAAATGATGAAATTGAAAATGTGGAAATTGAAAATGAAAATGTGAACAACATTGAAAATGAAAATATTGTTGAAATTGTTATTGAAAATGAAAATGTTGTTGGAAATGAAATTGTTATTGAAAATGTTGAAAATTTTGAAAATAAAAATGTTGGAATTGTTATTGAAAATGTTGATAACATTGAAAATATTGAAAATGAACCTTATGTAACACCTAATTACATAAGAACCTCTAAATGTTTGCTTGAAATAGATGAGAACATAATAGATAATCTTCAAGGAAAAAGATCACCATGAACGGTTCATTTGTGGGCTACCAATATGTTCAATGAATAATTTTCTAATAATACATTGACCAAACAATGTCAATTTTTTTTGCAATTGCTAAAGTCTTACAAAATGAGACCATTATTAAGAAAATTGACCATTTGTGTCACCCAAAAATCAGAAAAAATAGTATTATTATAAAAATTATTTTTAATGCTCTAACTTCTATTGGAAAGACTACTAAGGAAAAAGATAAGAGGTTTGCTTGTAGAGTGATCACAACCTCACTAGTAAGCCATCATTTGAGAAATGATCGTTTAATGAGACAAACTTGTATGGATTTAAATCTAAATCGTAAAACATTGAATAGAGCACTCTCAAGAAGAGGAAGACTCGATAGTCCTCTTCAAAATGATACGTGGGATTTTAGTGGGAGGCTTCCACATGTTGATAAGAAGCTAACTAATAATATAAAGATGCAAAATGAACAATTTTGGAACTCTTACTCTAGAGTATCACCAAATGTAAAGGATGTTTTAAAGTTACGAATTGGTAATCATGATTACACACCACATCCGAAACATTTCTTGGAATATAGCTAAACAATTTTGTACAATTTTTTTTTTCAAGAACATACAAACTTTCAAATCTCACAATGGGCTTTTGAGTCTTGCAAGCCATTTTATTGTGTACCTATTAATGTGTGTAATACATGTTGTAAATACCATGTTGAGTTTTCAATGTATCATGAATTATTATGCCATATTCATTCTACTATGCATACTAACGAAATGTTGCAGGAGTGTCATGCAATGCAACTTCCCAAGTCATCCAAGGACTTGTTAGATTCATTTTTATGCGTTATAGGTGATGGTTGCTTATTTTATAGAAATGATTGTTTAAATGAAACGTGTTTGCAATGTGGTGGTTTATCAAAGTTTGTAACATGCTTTCATGAGGGCAGCAATCATAATTTTGGTAACAAGATTGTTGAGAATAAAAGGTTTGAGAGAGCCAAATACACATTGAAGAGTGGAGGTGAAGGTTCTAGATGATATTTGGTTACAAGAGAGGTAAGTATTGCTGATTTTATTTCTGATTTTAAGAAAAATCTTTTCTATGAGTATGCAAGGCATAGCCACAGGTCGTAGTGGTTGGATCGACAATTTAGGATGTGTAAGGACTCTTTCCCAATGTGAACTATTATATATGTAGTTGATTTTTCTAAAAATTACACATTGCAACCACAAAATGAAGTACAATCACAATATTATAATTCTATTCAAATTGTTATTTTTGTCCACAGAAGAGGATAGGAAGATAATCAGGGAGTACCATTTTTACATGAATGATGATAGATCTCATTCATATGAGTTTGTATAACATTGTTTTGAAAAAAAAATTGAGTTCTTATAGGAAAAAGGTATTGCAATGGGTCAACATCTCATTTGGTCAGATAACGGCATAGGGAAATTCAAGAATGCTCACATGTTTTATTAGTTGAGCAGGATGCATATAGAGAGGGGTGTACCACATATTTGGAGTTTTTTTGAAGTTGGGCATGGAAAAAGGAAAGCATGATGGCACAAGTGCATGTGTGAAGAGAGCTTTGGTTAAGGAACAAATGAAGATCAAAGGTGGTGCAACATTCAGTGATGAACATTCTATTGTTGATTGGTGTACTTATGCATTATCACGAGGAGGGATAATTGATTCACAAGTGTGTAGGTTCTTTTGGTTGGTTGAGGAGGGCACAGTGGGAGAGGAATTGTAATGTCAAACAATTAGAGATTCTTCAAAGATGCATTCATTTCAAAACTCAAATTCAAGTGCATGGACCATATGGACATGAGAGTTGGCTTGTTTTTGTCAAAATTGTATTTAGTGTGATTGGGATCAATGCAAGTCAAGTGAGTGGGTACATACATGGATTCCATGGTACCTAACCCCTAACCCCTTTATTTATCACAATCCTCTTTAGAAGATGAAATGGAAAGTTCACTTGACTACGACCATCTTTTAGATATTGTACAACCATGACATGTCTATGAAGTTGTAGCACCACTAGGGAATGAAGAGGGATTATACTATTGGTTGGCACGCTGTGTACAGGGAAAGAAAAAGCTAACACAACTGATGGCAGATAATGATGGGTTCATGTATCCTACAAGTTTAGTTGTTATTTTTGGAACTTGGTTGCATTACCATTTCATCATAATTTAGGTTGTTCAGAATAATATAGGTTTGTTATTCTAGTCATCTTTTCTGGTTTGCATTACCATTTCATCATCATTTAGGTTGTTTATAATAATATAGGTTTGTTATTCTAAGCATCTTTTTTAGTTTGCATTACCATTTTATCATCATTTAGGTTGTTTAGAATAATATAGATTTGTTATTCTAAGCATATTTTCTAGTTTGCATTACCATTTTATCATCATTTAGGTTGTTTAGAATAATGTAGATTTATTATTCTAAGTATATTCAGTTGTTGATAAAAAACTTATGATCATATAGGTTCAGTTGTTGTTTCTACAACATGGTTTCGAACATATATGATTAGAAAGAATGACATACCTGCATTTGAAGGCTATGAGAAACACAAAACCATTCTCATTTATTTGCACCTTGTTATAGCAACAAATGTTAAGTTATTGAGACATCATGCTAGACCAAAAACAAAGGAACTATGGACTATTAGTAGTTTTGATCATGAAGCATTACTCGATACTCTAAAGGTAAGAGATGATCGTTCAGGCACACTTGAGTAGCAGATCATTTGTTGTATGAGACAGTATGATATTGTTCATCTTATTTTTATATTTTTTATCTGCTAAGATTCATTATTTAGGTTGTTTAAAATAATATAGATTTGTTATTCTAAGCATCTTTTCTAGTTTGCATTACCATTTTATTATCACTTAGGTTGTTTCAAATAATATAGATTTGTTATTCTAATCTTCTTTTCTATTGTGATCATATATATTTTTCATTCTAAGTATATTGTGATGTTCATGGCATGATGGACCATGGAGCTACTACAACAATAGCCATCTTTGATCCTTTAGCAAAGGTATGCAATAGATTAGTAATTTTGACATTATATTTTCTCTTCTATGTTCTATTATTGAAAAATTTCATGATGCTTATATATGGTTTAACTACTACCTTGAAGGTTTCTATAGGTGCTTATCACTCCAGAACTGCTACCTTGATGCTTATTTTGTATGCGACAGATTAGTAAGTTTGACATTATATTTTCTCTTCTATGGTCTATTATTGAAAAATTTCATGATGCTTATATATGGTTTAACTGCTACCTTGAAGGTTTCTACAAGTGCTTGTCACTCCAAAACTACTACCTTGATGCTTATTTTGTTATATGTCATTCCACAATTTTCAATTTCTATATATTAACGTATATACTTCTTATTCTATTAGTTGCATATCCAAATGAGTGGAGAGAGAAGGACTAGTGGGCACATTTGAAAGATGAAAGAATCAACAGAAACTACATCCAATCAACCACGAAGGCAATGCATGATCTATTTCCTTCCCCTACTGGGAAATGACTATGTATTAGGGTCGTTTGTTGCATGCCAATGTGGTATTTTGTAAATCCTATATTTGATAGAAATTCTTGAATGGTGATATCATGTGTATTGTGTATACTTTATGTTTATTCAAGTGTATACTTTACAACTTATGTTTATACTTTGTGACTTATAAGTATTCCAATGTATACTTTATGACCTACATGTTTTCATGCATATACTTTGTATTCATGTGTGTAGTTTATGAATTAAGTGTATTTAGTAAATGATTCACTTATTCATGAGGATCAAAATGAACCCTAAACCCCTTTGAACCTTTACACTAAATCCATCTGACCCTTTTTCCATCAACTGAAAAACTCGACACCACAGGAAAATGCCTTAAAGATATCAAAAACCAAGAGAGGTTATTGTAGAGGGTCCCTACATGATCCCGTAGCCTTAGACAGAGAGTTCGTAAGTGTGACTGATGACTTAGTATGGGTTAACTACACTTGATCCATGAGGATTCGAAGCATACTTAAGCCACTAAACATCAGTCCCAATAAGATCATTCAATGTAAACTAAACTAAGAAGCCATTAAAACTAGCATATTAAAATATGAAAGCTTCATAAAAATCTATTCTAATCCATTGAAACTTATCTTATTGGGGAAGTGGTGTCTCATTCATGTGGAATGGCAACCCTTTCCCAATCCCTTGGATAATGAGCTTGTTTCAATCGATTCTATTGAAGAGAATCGATGAAACTGATGAGATATGTGTTGTAAAACATGATGAAAGCTATTTTAACATGATAAATGCTATGATGATCGATATGAGTGTATGCAAATCTATTCTAAATTTATGCAAGATTCAAAAGATTAAAACCCTAGCTTAAAAATATGCTAAGTGAGTGCAACTGAGTTACCATGGAAGCTATTAATGGATGCTAAGCTACTATGGTTCAAGATTTAAAAAGATAAAAAAGCTAAAATATGTGCTAAATGTGGATGCAAATGAGATTGATTTTAACAACATAAATTTACTATTAAAATGTGGATCCCTATTCAATATATACAAGCTCTATTTATAGAACAGGAAAAATGAAACTGATGGTCAAGATCAAAAGGATCAATAAACAGTCAAAATGGAAGGAAGATGAAGGTATGGATCATGGATTCCCATCAAGGGTTAAGAATGCAAGATGAAATTTAATCAAGGGCTTACATTCATCCAAACAAACACACTTTCAAAATTTGCACAAGAAGTCTTGTTGAAAGTTTGTTTCAAAAAAAAATATATTCCCTTTTTCAAATGAGTGAATAAAGAATATTCGCAAAGAATATTCTCATGGGTGAGGAAAATTAGATATTTAGTTAATTAAAAAATAATAATTGTGCAAAGGAGGAATATTCCCTTGCAAGTGGGAGGATTAGATTTAATTAGTAATTTGATTTTAAATAAGGTTTCAATTATGCAAATTAGCATAATTATATGATATTCATTAAATAAAACGATTTAAAGAAAAGGGGGGTGTGATCACGATATTTAATTAAATAACTTAGGGTTATTTAATTAAATAAGAGGAATTTAGGGTTTAAATTAAATAATTTTATTTATTCAATTTAATAGGATGAAATGTTAGCATGAAAGGGGATGAATAACCTAATTAGATTAATCAAGTTAATAGGTGAAAATGACCTAATTAATTAAATAGCTAGGCTAATTTAATTAATTAAGTGAAAAGAGGATGGGTTTTAGGAAGAAATGGTGTTAGTATATCATATTTGATTGGATGATATCATTCAAGACATTTTTAAGTTTCTACATTTTTCCCCTCTTAGAAGCGGGGTACATGTTACATTGGTTCAAAGATTGACGCTTTTCAAATTAAAAATTGTTGCTTAGATCAAAAAATAAAAAAATTCTGATTTTTGGATGTCCCATGTTGGAAATTAGAATGCATCAAATGGTTGTCATTGATGTCAACACAATACCAAATGTATGAGGCATTTACTAGAAGTTAATCCCTATCAAAGATGTTCTTTATCAATGAACCAGTGTGCCGGTTTTTGGGTTTGGATTCTACCGCAAGACAAGCTATGTCTCTGATATCTTAACTATGTCATCATGATTCACTCAGACAACTATGTTCGAGAACTTGAGAAGTATTTTTTTGGGAGCAGTAAGTTATCAATGACAAAGTTTAACTCAGTACACTATAGTTATGGTAGTATGATGAAAATTTGATGTTCCATCGTATTCGGAAGTTGTTTGACCGTTTGAAGCTTGTATGTTTGGGTCCCAGTCTTGGCCGACCTAACACATGTTATGTATTAAGAAGATTGAATCTACCTTGGGGATGTTTTATATAGATCCTAGTTGACTTAATATGATGTACTACATGAATCATATATAATATTTTTTGAAGTGAAGAAGTGTAGAGGTGAGAGAGTGAGCGAGAAGTGGGTGTGTAAGGTATGAGTGTGAAAAGGATTAAGGGGTATGTGAAGATATGATCCTAAATTCATTATCAGTTGTGGATCAGTGCAGATCAGTTGAGCGACTATTGTGTGAGGTAGTACTTCATATTCCAAACTTCATTTAGAACTGAATCATGCACAAGGAAGGTGTATTCCATTAGTTCACACTTTTGGCAGTGAGCCATAACTTTTATATTTTGGTAGAAAGCCACATTTTGTATCTTTGTGCCAGTGAGCCCTCTAGGTTGTAGCCCTATTGGACAGCGAGTCCTTATTTTAGGAAATGAGCCTTTTTCTAATCGGTTTGATATTCTCTATAGTGTGAGTTAATCCTCACCTTGGTTTTTCCCTCATTGGTTTTTCCAAGAAAAATCTAGTGTTATTGTGTTTATGTGTTGGATTTGAGTTTTTGCATTGGCATTTGATGATTAATCATTTAAGTAGTATTAAGTATTAGTTTTGGTTATTGAATTAAAGGTTTAATTCTGTGACAACTAATTCACCCCCTCCCTCTCAATTGTCCTATTCAAAAATTTGTATTAGAGCTTGGTCCTTTGGAATGAGTTTAACAACTTGAAGGAGATCTTGGTAGATTGAACAAAATGGTGAAGGGATTTGACTTGGTTGAAGAATTAAGAACAACGACTTCAGAGTCTAGAAGTGAAGTTCTAAGAGAAAATGTCAAGAAAGAAAATGAATGCATTTAGAAACTAAAGAATCAGATCTGAAAGTTCAAATTGAAACATAAAGAAGTTATCCAGGAACTAAAGGAAGCAAAGGAGATTGTTGAGAATCTAAGAATGAAACTTGAAGAAAGAAAAAGTGTGGAAGAAAATATGAAATTTGAAATTGCAAGATAGAGGAAGGATACTTGAAAGAGATTATCAATCAGAAGACAAAAAAATGTGATAATCTTGAACAAGAAGTAGTAACCCTAAGAGTTGATCTAGAAAAAGTGAAAGCTCATGAAGAAAGGTTCAAGACAAGTTCTACAATGCTTGATGAGTTGATTTCATCTCAGAAACCTACTAAGGATTAAGGTGCTCTAGGACTTGAAGAAGGGAAAAGCTCAAAGACTAAACTAGTTTTCAACGAAGTGGACAATCAAAGGAAATTTCAAGGAAATACTTATCAAAACAAGAACCGAGGGAACAATACAGGAAGGTTTCCCATCCGACAACCTAATGCTCAAAGGTACCCATATTTTAATGGTTTTTGTTTCTCATGTAGTAAGTTCGAACATAGAGCAACAAAATGCAGAAGTAGGATGAACCAAAATAGAATGAGTTAGAATGTTGGATTCCTTGCTAGAAAATGTTATGTTTGCAACAAGTTTGGACATAGAGCTACCGAATGTTGAAGCCAAATGATGATGAACAAGTTTAATACTAGTGGAAGGATTCAATATTTTCAAGGCTATTGTTACACATGCAATATCTTTGGACACAAGGAAAATTAGTGTAGGTCAAGGATGAATGAAAATTAGTTTGATCAAGGATATGTTGCATGCTACACTTGCAACAAACCAGGACATATCTCAAAATTTTGTAGGAGTAAAGTTGGGAAGAAAACTAATCCATAATAGAAGATCAAACCTATGAACAAGGTAGATCTAAAATAAGTAAGGAGAGAAATGGAAAAAATTTGGAGGAAGAAGGAAGAACCTAAGAACAAGGATGAATCAAACAACCATTTATTTGCATCCGGTGTAGATACCTCTTCCAAGTATTGAACCCAGTAGTGATTTTAGGGGGAGCAGTCACAGAAAAATCTAACAAGCCCCTGATATATGAGGTGTCATGCTATGACACAAGGATAAGTGATGTGAATATTTATTTTGAAGGTACTCGAGAAAATTTTGGTAGAAAAGAAGCAAATCAAGAAAATTGTGGAGCTCTTCTTGGTTTACAGTGTATCTAGCAACTCAAAAGTTGAAAAGCAATAAACGCAAAATTAGGAAAAAATCAAATGAATTTAAGAAAAGCACCATGACTTGGAGGAAAAGGAAGATTGTGGAAGTGACTCTATTGTACTAGGTTCCAACACATAGGCTTCGTCATCCAAAAATTGATCCGGAAACTTTGGATGAGGGAAAGGTATTGACAAAATAAAGTACTGATGATGATGTCATAAGTGATAAATTACTTTTTGTGATAAAACTCTAAAAGTGGCAAGTTAAATAAATAAGTTGAGTGGTCATTCTTTTTCACATTGTGAATTGAATGAGCTAAGGAGGGGAGTGCAGCTGAGAGATAAGGAGTTAGGGTTGTGGCAAGCAAATGTACGGAGAACAAAGCTGAAACAATGGAGTCAAAGGAAATGGTGGTATTTGATCCGTGCAGTGATGAATTACAGAAATTAAGTTATAAATCGATGAATTTAACCATGAAAAGATTCAAAATTTTGAAGGATCACTTTTAGTTGAGCAAATACAAAAGGTCAAGAGTCTAGGGCACAAGGGTTTAGACATTTGGAGCGAATTTCCATACTTTTTGGATGTAGACACTATTCGGTATGTCCTAAGAAGAATTCAATGTGATCAAATGATCTTCGACAAACCCTAGGGGATTACAAAGGAAGAAATTGCAGAAATTACAAGGTTATGCAATGATGGACCCATCCTAGTAAAGAAGTTAGTAAAGAAAAAAGAGGTTGAATCCCTAACTGGAGTGACAGGAGACCAAAGGGAGCTTCAAATTCATACTATAGTCGACCCTGTGATAAGGTATGTCGCATATGGTATTTCATATCAGATTTATTTCAGAAATAGGGAAGGTTCTACTTCGGCAATTATTTTTTACATTGTGCATCAAATTGTTGAAAAGAATGAGGATTTCGACTTGTGTGAGTTATTGAGGAATCAATTAATGCAGAACATTACTATGACAAAGAATGACAATTACCATTTTCATTTTGGATCTCTGGTTATATGTTTGATGATGTATTTTTTGAAGTCATTACCATTAAAAGAGAATGTTGTGTGGAAGTCAGTTGTACCAGTTCGTAAGTAGGTCTACCAGTATCTATAATGTCTAGTAGAGAAGGAAAATATTTGTAAAGAATACTTTGAAAACAAAACAAATGAATGGAGTTCTGGTATGGTTTTCAATCCTATTGGTACATCTAAGGTAGGATCTTCCTTTGGGAAGAGGAAAGCCAGAAGAATCATTTCAAGTTCCCCTCTAAAAATAAAGAAGCTAAAGATAAAGGAGAAAGAAGAAAAGGAAGTAAAGATTACAGAGGAAATTGATCTGGTATCAATGGATGATTATTTGGCACCAAATCTTCCATATCATCTACCCTCTGCTTCAGGGTAGCAATTTCTGCATCTTTTTTCTCAATCTCCTCATCGTTCTTTTAAATTTCCTCCTTCAACTTCCATTTTTCCTTTTTCCATTCTTCCTCCCTTCTTTCTATCTCTTTCCATAGATTCAAAATTGTTGCATGTACTATAAAAATAGGAGGATTATAAATGCCTACCAGTATTTTTGTTGATGGTGGCTCCTCATATGGTGTAATTTGCATGGACTTGGGTTGTCTAGTTATCTATGGTTGTAAGGGTACTGTTTCTTCTTCCTTTTGTTGCAAGGACTCTTGCTTTGGTTTTGGCTGTTGTTGCAGGACCTCTTGCTCATGTTGCAAGAAGTCTTGATTTCCTTCCAATTCTTCTACAATGCTAGCAATATTGGCCAGTGTTATGTTTGTTGCTCCCTTAAATATATCTTCTTTTTTTTCAACATGATCCTGCTCCATTGGAGCTTCAGGATCCTCATGTGAGGTCTCACCAAGTTTAGGGCTTTCCTGCAGAGGTATACCAATCGCAGGGCCGACCGGTCTTGACTTTTTAGGAGGTCTTTCATGTTTTCCTTTAGCTTCAGGATGAATAGCATCAACCTTCCTCTTTTTTGGACTTGGCACTTTTATTTCTACAGGCTATGTTTTAGCCTTCCCTTTTCTCATTTCTACCTCTTTCTGTTGTGCCCTGGTTTTCATGAGGGTTTCAAGTGGAACTTCATCATCAGAATCTGAGGAAGAGCTTTCTTTTTCAGAGTGCTTTGTTCCAGAAGAGCTAATTTCTATGGTTTCCTCTTCTACATGAGGATTCATGCTAGAGCCAACACCAGAGGTTGAAGCACTAGGAATGGCTTCAGCTATTCTTACTCTCCTGCTAGATCTACGGGATCAAGGTGTAGCCCTAGGTGGCAAATGCTCAACATCGAAAAAATCCTCCTAGCAATAATCTTGATCAACCTTAATAAAATCTTCCCAATTCATTCCAGAAACATCACGTAGAGATTTTTCAACTAGCAATTTAATCAAGCAATGGTGGGAAACAAAATTATCCCTACCTTTTTGGGTTTTAGATGCCATGATTGAGAGAAAACTGTACAACATATTGGGCACATTCATCTTCCTCCCATGCCTCATGTGATTCAAAAGCTTCAAATGGACATAATGCAAATTTTATTGGTGACCCTCACAAGTGATGTATTTGATGGCATACACAACTATCTGCTTCCATGACTCAGGCAGAGACATTCTTTTTGTGCCCTACTTGTCTATGGTCAATGGGGGGTCGTTTGGCTCTGCGAATTCAACCTTGGCTGACCTAGTGTCTCTGGAAGCCGGGTAATTTTCACCATCAGCAAGTAACCCTGTAACTTCTACAATTCTTTCCTCTGTTACCTCAACTTCTAGCCCTCTTACTGTGGCTTTTCCTTTTGAAAATGTCTGGGAAAATTCAAGGGAAATTCCTTAATCAAAACCATCCAACTTCAAAAATTAATCTATCCAGCCACAATTTTGAAATTCAACCAGGCATTGTGCATCTTGTAGTAAAATATCATGCACCATGGGTTTGTTTCGAACTAACCCACCTCCCATTGTCTACAATCAAACAAATGCTCTACAACTTCTTTTCCTGCAAGTCCTCTTCTGAAAATCAAATGCACTTCCCTGCAGTGTCTGCTAATTTCCAGTGTTGGCATCGACTAAATTTCCTTCCTTTTGTTTTTCCTTTTTGGTTGCAACTCAAGATTACGATAGGGCAATAATAGCAAGAAAATGAGTGATAAAGGGAAATTATGATAGGAAGAAATGGCGACTGCAATTATTGTCACTTCACACATGCAATCAGCTCATTTTAAAATTTCTGACATAGCCTAATATGGTTTGACACATAAAAAATAAAATATTTGCCTAATATGGTTTGACACATAAAAAATAAAATATTTGCCTAATATGGTTTGACACATAAAAAATAAAATATTTGCATCTTTTTCATTCCCCTCCCCCTAACCTAAATTTGGACATGTGTCCACACATGTGAGATGCGAGTGGCAGTTGACAGGCAATGATGGCATTTATGTGAATACCTATACTAACGTGCAGTGATTAAATGAAGGTACTTAAAAGATGATAAATATAGAAATTAATGCGCACATACCTGAATGTGCGAAAGATTTGCTGCAAAGATCATAGGTAAAGTAACGCTCTACTTGTTGGAAAATGGATTGAGCAATGAATGAGGATGGGGTGGAATGAAATGAGGTGGAATGAAGTGATGGAAGAGAGATAAAGGTGGTACAGATGGGTGGATGGGCAAATGACGAAGAAATGGACTTCCACATAAGTGAAAGTATTTATTATGAAAAGTGCGTACCTCAATTAGGCTAAAGGAGGGACACTAAGTCCACCACCTTTAGCTATAGGAAGCTTTGAGTGCTGATGAATTGTTGCAGGAATTCTTCTTTAGAGGCTGGATTATGATATATAATCTGAGGCGATGATCGTTGACAAGTAATTTGAACTTGACAGGGTCAATGGTGGTAAGATGAACAACTCCATTGGGAAAGACCTCAATGACCTCGTATGGTCCTAGCCACCTTGTTTGCAATTTTCCTACATTGTCTTGGTATCTTGAATCATAGAGCAAGGCCCAATCTTCTGGTTTGAATTTATTCTCCTTAATAAATTTGTCATGCCACTTGATTCTTTGATTCTACATTACTTTTGTATGCTGCAAGGTTTCTCTCCTTATTTCATCCAAACCACTTAGCTGCATGATTCTTTCTCTCTATGCTTCAGAAATTTTCACCCCTAAATCCACTGCAGTTCGCAAAATCTTATGTTCAAATTCAATTTGCATCATAGTTGTCTTTCCATATAGCAACTCAAATGGGGTGAAGCATGTATTTGTTTTCCATGTTGTCCTATAGGCCCAAATAGCTTCGGGTAATCTGTTTGCCCAATCTTTCCTATGGATAGCTACTGTTTTAATCAGAATGGTTTCAATTTCTCTATTTGTCACCTCAACTTGGCCATTAGCCTGGGGGGGATAAGGAGTAGAATTTATGTGATTGATATTGTACTCATTCACTAGTGTTGCATGAAAATTTGATGTGAATTGTGGCCCTTGATCAGTCACTATTTCTCTTGGAACTCCATATCTTGTGAAAATCTCCTCATAAAGAAACTTTGCAACCTTGTTATCTCTTGCATACTTCATGGCCTTAACTTCTACCCATTTTGTTACATAATCAGTGCATACCAATATATAAGACTTACCATTTGATGGAGGGTCAATTTGTCCCACGAAATCCAATCCCCACTTGTCAAATGGACTGATTACTATCTGAGGGCACAGTGGCATCTCATTAGATCTAGTTGGTTTGCCCATTCTTTGATATCTATCACATTTTCTGGTATACCTTCCTACATCCTTTTGGAGTGTTGGCCAGTAGTACCCGATGTTCAAGATCTTCATTGTTGTCCTTTTGGCCACAAAGTGTCCTCCACATGGTTCATTATGATATGCATGCAAAATGTCATATGTCTCATCTTCTCTCACACATCTTCTCATGACATGGTCAGGTCTAGTATAAAACAAACATCCAACAATCCAAGAGAAAGGAAAGGATTTTTCAATGAGTGTCTTTTTCTCTTTTAGGGAGAAGTGAGAAGGAATTATACCTATAACCAAGTAGTTGGCTATGTCAGCATACCAGGGTATTTATACACTGAGAGAGAATAGATACTCATCAAGAAAAGATTCATCTATGTGATGATTGTCTTCTGATGTAGTTAGCATTGAAAGAAAATATGCAACAACATAGCTTTCCCTAGCTTATCTACAATGGTTATATCAAACTCCTACATCAACAATAACCATCTTGCCAATCTTCATGTGATCAAAGGTTTATTCATGAGATATCTAATTTTTGCATGATTAGTGTGCACAAATATTTGGTAGCCCATTATGTAATGTCTAAATTTGTTCAGTGCATAGGCTACTGTCAGCATATCTTTCTCTATCATTGTATAATTGAATTCAGCTCCTTGCAAATTTTTGCTGAGAAAGTAGATAAAATTTTCAACAACTCCCTCTTTTTGTCCTAAGACTGCTCCTATGGCATAATTTGATGCATCAGTGTGAATGTGGAAAGGAAGCTCCCAATTGGGTCCCTTAAGTAGAGGAGCATTTGTCAAAGTTTCCTTCAAGGTAGAAAATTCCTTGTCACAAGCTTCAATCCACTGAAATTCAGCATCCTTAGTGAGAAGGGTGTACAATGGTGCTCCTACCTTGCTGAAATCTTTGATAAATCACCTATAATATCCTGCATGACCCAAGAAACTCCTAACATCCTTTTGTTTTGCAGGTGTAGGCAGATTTGTGATTACCTCAATTTTTGCAGGATCTACTTGAATTCCCTTGTGGGAGATGTAGTGGCCAAGAACTATGCCCTCTTGCATCATCATGAAGCATATTTCACTATTTAAGGACAAGCTCAATCCTCACATCTTTCTAAGACTCTCTTGATATTCTCCAATGCTTGATCAAAATCAACACCATAAGTGGTGAAGTCATCCATATAAATCTCCATGCAATCATGAGAAATGTTTGAAAGTATACTAATGACTGCCCTCTGGAAAGTTGCAGGTGCATTGCACAAGCCAAATGGGAGTACCAAATAGGAATAGGCTCCCCATGGATAGGTAAATGTGGTCTTCTCCTGGCTTCTAGTGCAATTTGGATCTGGTTATAGCTGTTGAATCCATCTAGAAAAGAGAAGTATTGCTTTCCTGCAAGTGTCTAAAACTTGATCAATGAAGGGTAAAGGAAAGTGATCTTTCTTGGTGGCAGCATTAAGTTCTCTATAATCGACACAAACTCGCCACTTCCCTCCTTTCTTGGGAAAAATCACTAATGGAGACACCCACTGACTATCTAAAATGGGATAGATAAATCCTACATCTAGCAATTTCTGCAGTTCTCCTTTCACAATTTCTCTTAGTGTAGGGTTAATCCTTCTTTGTCGTTGTCTTACGGGAGTGCAATCACCTCTGGTATAAATTTTGTGGGTACAAAATTTAGGATCTAGTCCCTTCATATCATGACAATTCCATGCAAATGCATGTTGATGGGCCCTTAATAGATTTTCCAACAACAGTCACTGCTCTTCATTCAATTTACTATTAGCATTCAGATATTTTCCTTCTAACCCCTATACTTGTGTAGTTAAATCTACCATGGTTTCCTCATTAACAAATGGTACCTTTAGTTCATATGGCAGCAATGTATGGAACGTACCTGTTGCTACAGGAAGTCTGTCTACAGGAACAACATCTACATGAACAGTGGCTACCGGAAGAACATTTGTAGGAACAACATCTGTAGGAATGGTAGCTATAGGAAGAACATCTGCAGGAAAAATATCTACAAGAACAGTGGTTGCAGGAAGAACAGGTAGAAGTGTCCTGACTAAAGTAGAAGATAATGCTTCCCCCACTTCATAATGGTTCTGAATGATATTAGTCAACACTTCATCCTCATCTTGGAGCTGCATGAAAGGGATTTTTCCTAGCATCATAAGTTGCGCTACAGAATTAACTTCCTCGGCCTCTTCACCAACTTGTGGCCATACAAAATCTTCATCATCGTGAGATGGCTAAGCAAGTGGATAAAGAATAAAAAATTTAGTACTCCTTCCATCTGAAATGGTCATTTCACCTGACCGACATCCAATGTAGGCATCTGCAATTTCCAACCAAGGCCTTCCAAGAATGATGGGATACCCACCTAGTGTAGCCTTACGAGAAAAAATAATAAAATATGTTGGATATTCCCAGGATTCTAGTACTACCACAAGATCCTCCACTACACCATCAAGCTTGATAATAGAGCTATCAACGAACTGCAAGATAATAGGAGTAGATCTCATTCTTGCAATATTTAGTTGTTGCAAGATGTCTTTGGTCATTACATTGATTGTTTCCCCTAAATCAATCAGATCATTCTTCACTTGAATCTCGTTTATGAAAACTACTACTATAGGACAACCTAGGTCATTATACTTGGGAATAGTCATTTTTCCCAACATGATATTAGCTAGCTAGCCTACCACATGGATTGTAGTTGGTTCTTTGTTCTTCCTTCCTAGCTTCTTAAGACAAGCTTCCTTAATAGCTTTGTCATAGATTGGAACATCTTTTATGGCCTGAAATAGGGGTATTTGAACACATATATGCTTTAGCTGGTCCAGGATGTCAAAAGTAGTATCCTTTTTTTCTTCTTTCTTCTTGAAAACTTCTAGTCTCTGAGGAAATGGTGGTTCTTGCTTGGTCTACTTGGCTTGGATTGGTTTAGGATTTTTGGTGCATTTGGCTGAATAGGATCATTCAAAGGCTCCTCCTCTTCCACAAGAAGCTCAGTAATGATGGGCTTGGAAGGGGCTAGTAGCTTGGTTCCTAAACGCAGGTGGATATCACTTACACTCACAGCATATGCAGGGAATTAACTTGAATCAACAGAATATATAGGTTGCTGCTATGGTTTGTTATTAGGATTGGGTGTGGGCTGAGCTAGTAGCTAAGTTGGTTTAAGTGCATTTGAGCTTGGATTAGCAGGTGGAGGCATTATAACAGGTTGTTGGGGTTGAGAAGGTGGTTGCATGTAGTTGGTGTTCTGGGTAGGCCATTGTTGTCCTCCTCTCCATTGATTTGTTTGCTGCCAATTTCCTGGAGGTGGTTGCCAGTGCCCTTGAAATTGCTATCAATTCCCCTGAGGTTGTTGCCACTGAGGTGGGGTAATCTGATGGTTTGGCCAAGCATTCGTAGGGTTACTCCAAGGTTTTGGTGGATATCCTCCATAGCTGGGTGGATATGGGAGCTGCTATTGGTTACCAGATGAATAAGAGTTAAAATATGGTCTAGCATAGGATAGTGGATCTAGTGGCATGCCTTGTCTTGGAGCCCGAGGCTTCCTTTGTGCAACATAGTAGACTTGATCTTCTTCAATCTAAATTGGCTTGAACTTAGGTGGAATCTGTTTGCTTTCTAGGTTAGCTAACATCTTACATCTGCAATCCTTCTTCTTTTGTCTACAGTGGGGACAATACTTTGTCAACATCATTTCTACCTCCTCTTGCTTCTTTTTGGCCTGAAGTGTATCTAGTTGAGTAGCTAGATTGTTGATAATATCTTGCTTAAAGTCTGTCAGCAAATGAGTGATCTTCGTTCTTGAAACTCCACCGGTAGTTGACTTACCCATGGAAGATTGATAAGCTCTCCCTTTCTTTGAAGCTGCCCTAGAGTAATTCTGGCATATTTTCTTGATATCCTCCCAAGGAACTTGGTAGATATCTCCTCCTACCATGAGGTCCAAAGCACCAGTGCAGCTATCATTGATTCCTCTTAGGAAAAGCAACTTTTGTGATTCCTCATTAAGTGCATGGTGTGGATATTTTTGAAAGAAAAACATAAACCTTGCTATGTAATCTTCCAAGCTCTCATCTTCCTTCTGTTGCATCCTAAAAAAATGTCACCTCCTCTCATGTCATTACCCCTGCAGTATTCCTTGTACTTCTCAAGGAATTTTTTCTTCATGTCTTCCCAATTTTCCACGGTATCTCTGCCTAGGCTCATGAACCATCTTAGTGCAGCCTCTTTCAAAGTGGTGGGGAATAACTTAAGCCTATGGGCATCAATAGTATAATCATAACTCTTTTAGAGTATGTCAAACTCAAATAAGAAGGTATCAGGATCTTCTGTCACAAGTCCATAAAACTTGGGGAGTGTTGAGGCAGGGATGTTCTTGATGTTGTCAACTTCATTTTGATGGGAAATGGGGAAAGGAAAAGCTGGTTGGTTTTGTCTGTTCCTATTTGCATCACCCATGTCTGCTTGATGTGGTTTAAAGACAAAGGGGTTCTCAAGCTGATTTTGATCTTCCGAGGAGACTTCAGAGCTGGTTAGATCAGGATATGTGTATGCAAAGGGGTGTGGATCTTCTTCTTCTTCTTCTTCTGGCAGATTCTGGTACTCAACTAGCTAGAATGGATGAGGATTGTTAAGAAGGAATCTCCCATAAACATCCCTTCTCCCTCCTCTATGCATGATGTATCACTCACTATTATTCAACTCACACAAATAATTGGTAAAGAATCAAGGGGGTCATTACTTCCTAAATGAGGATATGCTAAGAACAACTTTCAAAAACACTACAACAAAAACTACCAATGACTCCAAAAAATTCCTAGCTTGACACCATCCCCAGCAACAATGCCAAAATGTTAGCCCCCTACAATGATTTCACAACTAAGCCTTTACAGCCATGATTCAGAGACTGGACGTCTAACCTGAATAGCCATTCAATCATCATGAAGGTGCATTTAACTTGTCAAACTAGGGACATGAACTTGATATGGGTCAGCATTGTATGTGCACTAGGGGCCCAAGTAGTCATTGCATGCTACAGCTAAGAAACACAATGCTGAAAGTAAATTGCTCGAAAGGAAATAAAGTAAATGTTGAATATCAACCAACAACTATGCTTATATTGAAATGTGTGCAGGAATAAAGATCTAGGTGACAAAAAAGAAACTACTTTGTTTGCTTTGGCTGTAGGGATAGACACAAAATGGACTTCTAATGGTTGTAGGAACAGTCGATTCTAGATTTCTAACTAAGTATCAAACAACAAGTAATACTAAATTAATACTAAACTAAGAAGATGGATTACTCACCAAGTGGGCCCCCTTGGATAAGTATCCTTTAAACTAACAAGAAATCAGATGCTTGAACTCATAACTTTATTTGATTCACTATAAATCGTGCATACAAAGAGTAATGTATCTATATCACTGAAAATGAGAGTACAATGCAAAATTGTGCAACCTCCTGAAGAAGGAGCATCAAATTATTATTTATACAATAGTTAAACAAGCCAGTCAACTCCACGACTGGGAGGATGTCATTTAGGAAAAATAGGGGGAAAGTGGAGCAACGACGGTTATGCATGCATGGAATCCGGTTAGACATGCAAGTCAAGCACAGATCCAGCACAACAGTAACACCCATGCATGCTCGATCATTAAGGTCCACTGCAAGGTGGTTACATTTAGTTGCATGAAGAATCTTTGTTGCCGAATGCCTTTGACTTGGAGCAATTTCTTAGCTGGACGTTGTGGTACATGCCCAACTGGTGGTGTCTTCCATAACTTGGCATATTAAGTCTATAGGCCAAGGTTAGTATGCATAATAATTGCACATCAATAATCACTCTAAGAAACATTCATTAATCACATGCAAAATCAATATAGATGACCCACATATTATGCCAAATATCATTAAAGTTTGCAGTGATAGGGTAATGTCAAATGTCAATGGCATAACACTTAAGCATTAAAGTTTGTGACATCTATGAGCAAATAGACTATAGATTCTACCCAAAACTAGACCAAAAACTAGGCTCATCAATGATGATGAATATTTTACTAGAGAGAAGGTGTTGAAGTTTCTTGTGCAATCTGATGGACTAAAGAAGATTGGAGATGTTTGGTTGTCCCGACCAACATATGAACAAGATGAGATCATAGATGGCTTGGCTGATTATATAATTCATAATGATATTTATCTAAGCAAATTGACAAATGTCTTACCAGAAGTATTGATTGAGCAAATTGAAGACAGACTAAAGGTACTGTCACCAAGGGAAACAAAAGAAAAATATGAGATTCAATTGGCTATGGAAGAAAGATGTGGAAATGCACATAAGAGATTGATTGAGAGCATAAATGAATTGAAGAATTGCATCAAAAGCATAAATAGTATGTATAGGTATTGTCTCTAATGGCCTACTACTATCAAAAACTACAAAGAAAAAATTGATGCTATTGAGCTTGAGCTGGATTCTATTGGAAAAACATATAATATCCTTAATGACAGGGATGGAGCACAGAAGAAAAGGATCAATTCCTTACAGTCTAAACTTGTAAACATATTGGTACAAAGGGATAGTATTGTGAAAGCATTTTGGGAATTCAAAGATATAATTGAATTGAGATTGGAACAACTTTCCGGTCTCCTGGTGGAAGCTGAGAAAAATGAACAAAATATCACTATTGCAGATACTCTTTTGGAAACAATTGATTCGATAGTGACAAACAACAATATTTTTGTAAACATCAAATTGGTAGTGGATTCCTTGAAGACATTTCTTCTGGAATTAAAAGAAAAATACAAAGAGATATTTTAAGAGAAGAAGGATTGAGGTAAAGAACCATTTTTTATATCACTTTTTGAAGTCATTTTTTGTAGAAAATTTTGGAGTAAGGGGGAGATAAATATTCCTTTGCCATTGACGTCAAAGGGGGTTGAGAGAGAACATGTGAAAAATGAAAATCATCATAGCTCAACAAAATGAGAAAACTACAAAGGATGTTTTTGTTGGCTTTTCACATCTTGTGTTGCCATCAATGACAAAGGGAGAGATTGTTGGAAATTGGATTGCATCAAATGGTTTTCATCGATTTCAACACAATACTAAATGTATGAGGCATTTACCGGAAGCTATTCCCTATCAAATATGTTCTTTATCAGTAAACCAATGTGTTGGTTTTTTGGGTCTGGATTATACCGCAAGACAAGCTATGTCTCTGATATCTTAACTATGTCATCATGATTCACTCAGAAAACTATATTCGAGAACTTGAGAAGTTTTGTGTTGGGAGCAGTAAGTTATCAATGACAAAGTTTAACTTTGTACACTGTAGTTATGGTAGCATGGTGAGAATTTGATGATACATCGTATTCAAAAGTTGTTTGACCATTTGAAGATTTTATGTTTGGGTCCTAGTCTTGGCCAACTTGACACACGTTATGTTTTAAGAAGATTGAATCTACCTTGGGGATGTTTTATATAGATCCTAGTTGACTTAATATGATGTACTACATGAGCCATATATAAGATGTTTTGAAGTGAAGAAGTGTAGAGGTGAGAGAGTGAGCAAGAATTGGGTGTGTAAGGTATGAGTGTGAAAAGGATTAAGGGGTATGTGAAGATCTGAGCCTAAATGTGTTATCAGTTGTGGATCAGTGCAGATTAGTTGAGCGACTGTTGTGTGAGGTAGTACTTCATATTTTGAACTTCATTTGGAACTGAATCCTACATAAGGAAGGTGTATTCCATCAATTCACACTTTTGGCAGTGAGCCATAACTTTTATATTCTGGCAGAAATTCATCTTTTGTATCTTTGTGGTAGTGAGCACTCCAGGTTGTAGCCCTATTGGCCAGTGAGTTCTTGTTCTAGACAGTGAGTCCTTATTTCAGGTAGTGAGCCTTTTTGTAATCCGTTTTGATATTCTCTATAGTGTGAGTTAATCCTCGCTGTGGTTTTTCCCTCATTGGGTTTTCCAAATAAATCTGGTGTTAATGTGTTTATGTGTTGGATTTGAGTTTTTGCATTGGCATTTGATGATTAATCATTTAAGCAGTATTAAGTATTAGTTCCAGTGATTGAATTAAAGGTTTAATTTTGTGACAACTAATTCACCCCCCCTCTCAGTTGTCCTATTCAACACCCCACTATTTCCCCAGTAGAAGGAATAAGCTAGTTCCTTGCCCCCTCAAGAAATAGGGTGAAAATTTTGAATTTTGGGTTGATTTTTTGACAAAAGTAAAATATAGGTTTAGGTGCTAAAACATGCCCCGGGATGCCATAAATGGCCTCAAAAATGCAAAAAATAGCTCAAAATAGGTTGTGCAAGGTGGAAATAGGTAAAACAGGCCAAAACCCTAGCTTTTGGCTCAAATTAGGGTGAAAAACCCTAATTTTTAGGCTTAAATAGGTGAGAAGGGTTGCACTTCCAATTCATTTGTGCATTCACACCTTAGAAATTTGCTTCCCTTTGAGCTCTAACCTCCTAACAAAATGGCACAAAGAGTTCTTCCTCTTCACCTTTCAAAGTAGGTTCAAGAGTACTAGCAGCGAGCAGATGCAAGACCTCAAGTATGTGGCTCGAAACTTGTCTCGCTTTTCGCTTTTAGGTGTATTTAATAGGGGGTCAAAATTAAGTCTCTAGGCGCATCATATAGCGACGCAATTGATGCATCAGTATTGATTTTATGGAGACACACCTTCTGTCTAGTGGCACACCACCATTTTTTGGCTAGGTGACGCATTTGATTAGGGAGTCACTAGGTTAATATAGCGACACACATACTATTTAGGTTTAGCATCACTTGAAAGCGGTGGGTGATACACATAGCTTTTAATGACACACCCCAATTTTTTAATAGAGTGATACATGCAAATGTCAATTAGCTATTAAGCATAGTGACACTCATCACCAAATTGGTGATCCACCCTTGAAATGGATATAGTGACACACCTGTTAAAGAGTGACACTATTGATTTCAGTGACACGTTGATGTTTTGGATGCAAATTCTCAAATTTTGATCAATTTTTTAACTTTTTGGAAAATTGATGTTGTGTGTGCGATGCGTGTAGGAGGATCCTCCATTGTTGATGTCGCGAGAGTGTCATTGAAAATTTTTGGTAGCTACTAGAGAGTTTGATGATGAGGATGTGGAGCAACTAGGTATGTTGGGGTTAGGATTCATCACTTTCTTGCTTAAGGCCCTAACCCACCTAACCATGATGATGGTGTTGATTGAGAGGCGACACAATGAGACCTCATTTCACTTGACCATTAGTGAGGCCACTATTACACTAGAGGACATGTGGTGCATATTTTGATTGATGGTTCATGGAGAGCGTGTCATATATGACATGAATGCCAGGAGAGACGCATGTTTTTCCCTTTTGCATAGATGACAGGTTATCTTGGTGAGTTCATAGATAGACCTTGATTTATACCATGGGTGGGTGGATACCTTCAGATTGTTCGTTGTAGCACTGATTTGTGGTGTCATTGCCCCAGACTGACGAGGAAATTTTTTTAGTCCTAGATGAAGATTGGCGTGGGAGGGGATGATCAAGAGGACCATGATGTATGCATGGGGTCCAATTCTACTTGTGTCATTGTACCACGACATGTATGAGGTTGTCTATTATGAGGGTAGGAGTATAGGGGCAGGTGTTACATTGCCCCACATATGGGAATATGAGCATATTGCAGTATTAAGGCCCTTGGTTGTTCTGGCATACATTCATGAGGACAATCCCATTGCCTTTAGGTACAGGGTGTCAATGACTCTTCAGCACACAGGCCCTATAGGTTTAGCATATTGGCATCCTGTCATTGATGACATGACCATTTTCTGATGGAGGCCATGGTTGTTGGCTCCACCTTGGTATGATGATCAACAATAGCTGTGTTTTTCTTGACAGACTCGCTACCTCCAAGGGAGGGAGCACACTATGATAGAGTAGTACCTTCCAGACTGCATGGCCAAATAGTTTGTGAAGGTACAAGATGTACCTCCTCAGGATTATATAGTAGTGTTTATTAGTTCATAGAGGGAGGTACAGTGGGGAGTACAAATTGATCTCATAGTGGTAGTTAATGACTTCAGGAAGCTCGCTCCATAGCCATGGGCCTACGACCAGGGCCTACTAGATGTGGGGACTACCACAGCTTATGATGCATGGTTTAGGCCACCTAATCACTTGATAGATCTAGTAGGGGGATACCCCAGAGGTAGAGGGAGAGGCAAAGGTAGAGGTAGAGGTCGAGGCCGAGGCTGTGATGGCATCCGAGATGGAGGTAGGGATGGGGTTGAGGCCTAGGGCAGCAGTAGCTAGAGCAAGACAGGGCACAGGTGCCAAGGGATGGGCATCAACAACAAGATCAGGGTCATCAGGACCCAAGGCACCAGGATGGCTGACAGGATGGCCAGCATGATAGATAGGTTTTGGGGGCACCACCGCCTCCTCCTCCACCTATACAAATAGATGCTTAGGTGCAGGTACAAATTTAGAATCTTACTACTAATAGAGACCAGTTACAAGCAGATAGGGATTAGCTGCAGTAGTAGTTACAGGCCATGAGAACACAAAGAGATCAAGAGGTTCAATTGTGGCAACAACTAGACTTATAGCTAGCCCCAGGACATTGGGCAAAGGAAACAGCTGGAGGTGGTGACAGCTAAATCACAGGGAAATACTATGTCTATCCATTTGTACAGAGAGGCAGTTACTAAGGCTACTTATTACTGCATGCATTATCATCGAGATGTTCATTAGGTGATGAGACAACCTAATTTTTCACATAGTGGAGCACCACCTAGAGTTGAGGATCAACCATCAATTAGGGACGAGTCGATCAACCACTAGGGCTAGCTAGTTTTGTAGACACTTTTTGATTATTTGTCCGATTATTTATATAGATATACATTCATGGGCTCATTTTTGATAGCCTTGTGGATATTGTATTTTGATTGATATACATACACTAATTTAGATATTGTACCATGACAATAATTTTTTGATATATACGAGATTACACGGATTTGATATGTGGTGTACCTTTATTTCATGCTTTATGGATGTATGGATTAATATGATATGATGTTATGTATCTGATTATGTATGGATGCAATTATTTTATTTATGTTTATGTGATATGCAATGATGTAATGTTTATAATATGTGATGTTATGAGATGGATGCAATGCAATGCAATGGATGCATAAACTTCTTTTTCAGTATCTTTTTATGATATGTTATGGGATGGAGTTTATGATACACTTATGATGTGCAAATGCATATTATATGGATGCATTTCTTTTTTTATATACCTTTCCATGCAATTTATGATGCCATGATGATGCATGTATGTATAGGGATGATGGATGAATGATGCATATGTTTATGCTTATGATATGGATGTCATGAATGATTATGCAATGGATATGTTTATGATATGAAATATGGATTAAGATGCTTAGAATAAGAAATCTATGTTATCCAAAACAACCTAAATGATAATGATGATGCAATGGATTATGTTTTCTTTTATTATGATGTAGGATGTATGCATGCTAATGATTTGTGGATGTAGGATGGATGCATGATGATATTTTGTGGATGCAGGATGGATGCATGATGATGTTTTTGTTGATTTTCATGATACCAGGTTAGCGTGGAAAGAAGATAGAAGAAAATGAATGATTTGAAGGTTGATTTTGAAGATTGATTCAATAATTCCAACAAGTCCATGATCCACCGAGACTTTATTAGATGTGGTGATGAGAGATGATGATGATATGCTCATATCTTATGATTGGTATTTTCTGTCATTCGTTATGTTTGATATAACACGTAGACATGATGCATCAAGGTATTGATAACTAGGATGGCATTGTATCTAGTGTAATGGATTTTGACTCTATAAACAAATAGGATAGTTCTTCTTCATACCTTGACATACGGAAACCTCGTCGGAATGTAGTTTAGAAGTTTAGAATATATCAAACCAAAGTATATGCAATAGTCAACAATCTACTCCAAACAACCTACCTACGCATAACTAAGAAAGTATGCGCCAAGATTATTTTACAAGAATACCCACAAGCACAACAAATGAAAGATAATGATTGATTCCCTATTCCTTTCTTTCTAAATATTTGAGACATCATCAAGAGGTCCTCAAAATGGGTCAAAAAGATAAATCATAAGAAAAGATCAAAGAAAAACAACCAGTGTTATCTATATCTCTTGCCAATTTATTTAGCTAAGGTGATTTCTAATGTTGATGTCCATTGTCAGAAGGATGCATCCTAGGACATGTTTATCAGATGTTTTGATTAGGATGAGATGTGTGATAAGCCATTGATACAAAATTTCACCGACTCGTTTATCTATGATCTAGACTTTAGATTTTGACACTTAGGTTCTCACTTTATGACTTGCGACACTTGTTTTCTATTTGTTTTACCAAAGGTTGAAGATGATATTGATTTATTATAGGCGAAGGTTTACTGTAGGTGAAAGCGAAATGGGATGGATGGTATTGGATTTTTTGGGATATTTCAATGTTTTTGGTATTTTTGAAAATGTTTTGAGGCTGTTTTTGGTCTTTTCAAAAGTTTATGTGAATGTTTTGGTTTTCTATTATTTGAGGTTGTTTAGGGTTTCAAAGGTTTTTGAATGTTTTGAGTTTTATGATTTTTCAAATGTTTTTGTTTTTTTTTTTTGCATTTTTTGAATGTTTGAGGCTTTTTTGATATTTGAATGTTTAGGGATTTTCTAAATTTTGACCAAGAACCAAACCTAAAAGACTATCCTATGGGCCTCGGGGGCTGATACAAGATTAGCCTTGCCTATGTTATACATGTAGAAGCCTCGTAGTTCGACTGACTTGACTTATTGATGATGGGAAATGAACAGTTGATGAATTGCCAATTTATTATGACGGACTCGTAAAGGACTGGCCTAGGGTGTCTCAGGGGCACATCAATGATGGCCTTACCTACGTTCAAGCTCAAAGACTCGTAGTTCAACATGGTACTATTTTTGGATTTTCTGTGTTTTGACCTTTTTAGGGATTTTTATTTGTTTTGGATGTTTTGTATTTTTGAATGTTTTTGGATTTTAGTTGTATAGGATTTTGATGTTTTTGGATTTTTAGATTTTGCTTGATTGTTTTTGGATTTTGATGAATGTTTTATGAATTTTTTTAGGATTTTCAATTAGATTTCCAATAACCTTAAGGTATACAAGAACCTGATCCAATCCAAAATGAATTGCCCCTAGTGTGACACAATAGACTACCTCGATATAGGCAGGACAAACTAACGTTTCGAATATTCCAAGTAGTACTAAGGGGATACGATACTTCACAATATCAAGCCATGATACAAATGCAAATGGGTGATGGAATAAATAGGATAAATGATGCGATGAATGGATGTGATGCAAATAATGATAGGATAAAGAGCCAGAGAATAGATGGAGGTGCTTTATTTACACGAGGTGCCTGTTTTCTAGGTTTTCACCAAGGTACTTGCCCAAACTGCCATTGAAGTGGTTTTCACTAGAGGATAATTTTTTTCTTTATTGTTTTCAATCCTTTTTCTTATTTTTTGGGATTTTTAATCATTTTTTATCATTTTTTGTACTTTTAGATTTACACCCTTCAAGACTAGGCATAATTTTTTTTAAGATGTAGACCATTGATTGGTTCCTATAAGGGTTCATCTTTAGGTATTGATAGTTGATATGCTCCTGATCCATAACTTATTGTGACGACCAAGGGACCTAACCAGTTAGGTTCAAAATTTCCTTTACTATCCTGATCTGGAAGATTCTTATTCTGCTCTAGGACAAGATCCCCTACCTAGAAAGACTGACACTTGATCTTCTTGTTATAGCTCTATTTCAATCAGTTTTGGTATACTTGCAAGTGATTAAAGGCATCAAAATGATGTTCATCCAAGAATTCTAGCTCATTCAACTGAGATATTTTGTATTCTTCATCAGTGATTAGGTTCTGTAGTGATACTCGCCATGAGGGAAGCTCAATCTCAATAGGCAAGATAGCTTCTAATTCATAGACCAAGGAAAATAGGGTTGCACCTGTAGGCATGCGAATATTGGTTTGATAGGCCTAGAGGGTGGGATTTAGCTACAGATACTAGTCCTGACCAGCTTCATTGACCAATTTCTTTAGGATTTTTAGAATGGTCTTGTTTGTAGCCTCAACTTGACCATTGCCCTGGGGGTAATATGGGGTAGAGAATCAATGTTGGATGTTGAATTTTTGACATAGCTCTTTCACATCCTAATTCTTGAAGGGTGTTCCATTATCGAAAATGAGGGTTCATGGAACACCATAACGGTAGATAAGGTAATTTAGGATAAATTTGGAAATTTTCTTCCCCATTATGTAGGTCATAGGAATGGCTTCTATCGACTTTGTAAAGTACTAAGTGGTCGTTATGATGAATTTATGGCCATTAGATGAGGTTGAAGTTATCTTTCCTATGAAGGCAAGCCCCCACTATGAGAAAGGCCAGGGTGTGACCATTGGTTGCAATTCCTAAGCTGGAGCATGAATAAGATCTCCATGTTGTTGATACTAGACAAACTTCTGCACATATTGATGGGCTTCTCTTTCCATGGTTGTCCAGTAGTACCCCATCCTCAATAATTTCTTAGCTAAAGTCATACCACTAGAATGGGAACCACATATTCCATCATGTACTTCAGTTAAGGCAGTCAAGGCTTCCTCTTAGCTGATACATCATAGCAATGTCCCCTTAATGCTTCGATAGTATAAGGTATCACCTAGGATCACAAACTGGGATGCCTTCTTAACAAAGGTCTTCTTAAGGTTGGAGGTGATATCAAATGGGAGGGTTCCTCTATTAAGATAGGTGAATATAACATGATACCATGGGGAACCAAGACCAACAATGACACACACAAATTCAGATTCTAGGATTTTGAAAGTTGGTACGAGAATTTGTTCCACCAATAATTCGCATTGAAGGACATTGTGTGACATGTCTAACAATGATCTAATTGTTGCCATGGAATCTACTGCTCGGTTGTTCATGTGAGGAATCTACTCAAAATTTATATCAATGAAAAGGTCCTTGATATTCTTTACCATCTTCTTATAAGGAGTAAGCTTGTCATCCTTAGTTTGGTAGTCGTCATTGACTTGGTTGATAACCAACTGGGAGTCTCCATAGACTTTCATCTCTTGTATCTGCCATTGAACTGCTATCCTTAGACCTATGATTTAGGCTTCGTATTCTACAATGTTTTCAGTACATGGAAATAACCTATATGAATTTGGGATGCAATCACCTTGAGGGGTGATAAAAATAATACTCGTCCTTGGTCCATGTTGGGTAAATGATCCATCAAAGTACATTTTCCACTGATTGGTTATATTGACAAGGAATATTGATTCATTGGGGAATTCATATATCAATGGGTTCTCTGCATAGATAGGTGCTTCTGTGGTCACTTTTCCTTTAATTTCCTTGCACTCCATGTACTCTATGTCAAATTTATTTAAGATCACTACCCTTTTGGCCATTCACCCAATGAGATTTGCTTTGGATAACATGTATTTTAATGGGTCAATCTTTTCAATAAGCTTGATTTGATGTGATAGCATGTAATTTCTAAACTTTTATGAAGCAAAAACCACCACTAAGAATGCTTTCTCAATGGATGAATAGTTCATTTCATATCCCACCAAGGTCCTACTGATGTATTAGATAGATCTTTCCTTTCTATTTTCATCATGTTGTGCTAGAAGAGCACCTAGAGTTGTTGATGTTGTTGAAATATATAGGATTAATGGTTTGTTCGGTATTGGTGGCATGAGAACTAGAGGTTTCAATAAGTATTCCTTGATTTGTTGGAAGGATTGATCACACTTCTCATGCCACTTGTAATTTATTCCTTTATGGAGAAGATGTGAGAAAGGTGGATTTTGTTTGATAATTGTGCTATGAACCTTCTGATGGACTACAATCTTCCTTGTAACCCTCTCATCTACTTTAGTGTTTTTGGTGGTTCCATGTCTAGGATGGCTTTCACTTTTGCTGGATCAATTTCTATCCCTCTCTGTGATACAATGTAGCCAAGAAGCTTTCTTGATGTAGCCCCAAAGATGCACTTTTTCGGGTTTAGTTGTACCTTATACTCTTCGAGTCTGTCAAAGATAGGTCCCAAGACTTCTATGTGCTCACTCCTTTTCTTTGGCTTTTCCAAAATATCATCCACATATTCTTCAACTTTTTTATGGATCATGTCATGAAAAATGAGGGTCATTGCTCTTTGATAGGTCACTCCTGCATTCTTCAACCCAAATGGCATCATGTTCCAACAATATGTTCCCCATGGACAAGTGAATGCAATTTTGTGTTGATCCTCCTTGGCGATCATAATTTTATTATAGCCTTAAAAACCATCCATAAGTGATAGAATTTCATGCCCGACTGTTAGATCCATGATGATGTCGATGTTAGGAAGAGGGAAATCATCCTTCGGGCATGCCTTGTTTAAGTCTCTGAAATCCATGCATATTTTGATGCCCCTAGTGGGTTTGGAGATTGGTACCATGTTGGAAACCTAATCAAGATAATCAATTGGTCAAATAAATCCGACGTCAAGAAGCTTTTGTAACTCAAGTTTCACCAAGAGTTCTATCTGAGGGTGCATCTTTCTCAAATTTTTCTTCACTGGTTTAACCTCAGGATAGATTGTTAAGTGATGCATAACCACTTCTGGATCAAGGCCTGGCATATCTACGTATGACCATGCAAAGTTGGATCTTCATTCTTTCAAGAATGCTGCTAGGTTCTTTTGTTCTTCATCCAACAAGGATTTGACATAGAAAGTGATCTTCGGTGCCTCTTCAGTTTCTACATTCACTGGGGTAACTTTTTCTGCTAGCACTGTTGACTTTTCTAGATGCATTGCACTAAGGGGGAGATTGAATCCCTCATCCTTGGGAACCTCAAAGAGGTTTTCACCTTTGGATGAATCCTTTTTTTTTACTATTTTAGGATCAAAAAGTGCCACAGTGTCGTTTTCACTCAAAGATCTACATGTTATTTGCATGTTGTCCATATTGTGACTGAAGGATTTAATCGTCTCCCCATAGTACGCCCTTGTGTCTAGCTCTATATCAAAACTAGACTTGTGATCTGCCCATGGTAAGTTGTCACAAATTCCCTTGAATTCCGAGATTGCTTCATCATTTTTGAATAAATATAGAATCGGTGGTCCTTGTTGGTCCTAGTCAATGAGTTATGGGTAGACTAGGGTAATTTCAGTGGGTTGATCATTCGGGGTGAAGGATGTTGTGGATATCATGAAGAGAGATTTATTCTCAAATAGGTCAGCAACATCAAGGGGGAAGTCATCTAGGGTCATGTCACAGGATGTTGGTAACCAAGAGGAAGCCTCAACCCGTTTAGCAGAAGCACCTTTTCCAATAAGGGTAACCTTGCTAGTAGTACATACTAAGACGAGATTCTTTGGGCGTTTCTCAAGAACGATGAGTTCTAGCAAACCATTGTCATTTGTTCCTAGTTTCTCATTCTTGTTTTATCCCCATCCTTTCATTAGTTGCAAGCCTTTGTTGTCATCTTCCATGGGAAGATCAGGGACAAGTCTTTCATCTTGATATAGCAATTTAGATACATCCTACTCATTAACATCTTCTTTGTTCAAATCCCCCCACTTGGTGAAGGTGGTAGCTATCATCTTTATTGTTCCGACCACTTTATTGATAGGTGTGTATTTCCCATGAGATTTGGGAGAAAGAGGTAGCTCCCCCAACACAAAATTATCCTTTGTCAGTTTATAGTTTCCACAACCATCATACTAAATCACTGCTTTGATATCAGGAATGTTCTGCACAATGGGTGTTTTTGTTTCTGAGGTTGATGCAAGGGTAGATGGGTTAATGAATGAGGTAGATGGTGTAGGCCCTTCATCACTCTTGGGTACTTGGGGAATATTATAGAACTTTTCCTCAAGGTTCTTGTAGTAGTAAAAAGGCTTAGGATCTCCATGGATAGTAACTTCCCTTTCCTCAAAAGGAAATTTCACACATTGGTGATAGGTTGAAGTTATAGCTTTTAGGGCATGAATCTAGGGTCGTCCAAGCAAGATGTTGTAAGGGAGATCAAGGTCTAGCACTTGGCATGTAGTATCTGCAATGATGGGTCCTACTTGGATGGGTAGTGTGATGATTCCTTGCGATACTCGCTCTTGATCATCATATGCTCTGATGGTTGTACTCTTTGCTTTCTCAATAGAATCTTATCAATAACCCAAGTTCTTAATCAACTTAAGGGTGAAAATGTTCAAACTTGCACCTCCATTTACTAGGACTCTTTTAACCTTATTCTTATGAATAATGACCTCAAGGTGTAAAGTACAATTATGAGATGGTTGTGATGGTAGGTCTTGTTCTGAGAAGGTGAGAAGATGATTACTGATATGCCCTACCATAGCTTGATATTTCTCTATATCAATATCCTTGGGGATAGATGATGAAGATAAAGCCTTCTCTAAGATTTACCTATGTGCGGGAGATAGCCTTAATAGCTCAAGGATAGAGATCTGTGTGGGGGTCTACTTAAGTTGATCTAGGAGACTGTATTTGCTGGGGTTTGATGTTAGAAAAGTAGGTTGTACCCTAGGTTTAGATGGAGCTCCTTGGATGGTGACCTTTCCACATCGTGTGGTGACTCCACACTCTGCACTAGGCCCTTTGATGGTGATGATGATGATGATACTATCACAAGAAGCGACTACATTGGAATAGATATGTTGTGCGTTTGTGTAATCCTTACCTTTTCCATTGGTGTTTCCTTTGCTATGATCTAGCATAGGGTTCTTGTATATCTTAAGATCCTAGTTGTTGGTTAGAACCTCAACAAATATGTCTCCATATCAATAAGATCTTGGATAAAAAATTTGAGTCTCATGTAGTTTGTTGTTTTGTGTCCCTTGATTTTGTGAAAGTCACAAAGATCTTTTTCATTATACCACGATGGTTTGTCTTGTGATTCTTGGTAGTTTTTGAAATTGGGAAGTATTATCAAGTTTGAATCCACCAACCTCTTCATGATGGTTTCAATGGGTTCTAACAACTGTGTGTATTTACATTTTGGATAGTTATTTCTATTGGGAGTTCGTCATTGTTGTGTTTCGGTGTTATTGATCTGATTGTTTTGTGGTGATGTTTTTTACTTGTATGGTTGGTTGAATATTAGCTATTTGATTGTTGTTTGGCCTAGGAGCACTTAGGACCACCTTAGCATCTACCATGCCATCATTCATTATGTTCTTGTTCTTATCCCAAACACGAGGATTGTCATTTGAACTGGTTGATGAGCGGTTGTCTTTGTAGGCTTGAGTATTTACCTATGAGATTACAACTCTTTTGATGTTAAGGGCTATAGGGACAAGCTCGTCATAAGAGGTGATGCACTACATCTTTAAGTGGAAGGATATATCTGGATCTAGATTTGCTATGATAATCCCCACTTGTTGTTCGTTAGGAATTGACCACTTGCTCTTGCTAGCTCTTTGTCTCCATTGTTGTAAGAAATTCGTGAAGGATTCTCCTTTGTTTTTTTTTAGAGTATATAACTCTTCTAGGCTCACGTCCATGTCAAGATTAAAGAAGTGATCTATAAATATATCAATGATTTCTTGGAAGGTTTTAATGCCTAGAGGCAACTGAGAAAACCAGTCGATAGTTGGGCCTATCAAGCTTCACGGAAAGAGGTGCATCAAATAGGACTCATTTTAGGAAATCTCCATACACATTACATTAAACTCTTTGACGTGGTCCACAAGACTTCCTCTCCCTTTTTTTTTATCAAATTTTGGGACTTCAAAACTAGGAGGGAATGGTACCATTGCGATGCTTCGATTGAATGGACATGGACATAGGTTTTTTTGTGTATGGTGCATCTTCATTTTTCCCATATGGATATCCTACATTTCTTGTGTTAACGCCTTAAGTTGTGATGCTACATCATCTTGTGGGGTTGGTGGAGGAACATACGTTGTGTATTGTGGGATGGTGGATGGATTGTACATGATATTTTGATATGATGGGGTGTTGTATGGTGAGTATAGTGGTGTGGGATATTGTGAAGGTGATGGTGGTGGACGCGTATATGTTCCTAACGTGTTTGTATTGGTGATGTTTTGTTGAGGGTTATAGTAGAAACCTTGTTGTTGTTGTTGTTGGACATACTGTTGAGCTAGTAAGGCTTTCTATTGTTGTTAGACCACAAGGGCTTATTTTTGGGCTTGCTATGTTGTTGTTGTTATTGTGTTTCTAAGGATTCTTAATGTGCTTGATGTTGTTGTTGTGCTACTAGGGTTGTTTGTTGTTGTTTTTGTGCTACTAGGGATACTTGTTGTCGTTGATATTGTTGTTGTTGTTGTGCTGCTAGGGTTGCTTGCTATTGTTGTATTGCTAGGGATGCTTCTTGTTGTTTTGCTACTAGGACTACTTGCTATTGTTGTGTTTCTAGGGCTGCTTGTTGTTGTTATTGTTGTTGGATGACTTGCTGATAAGCCCGTTGTGATTGTTGTAATGCTAAGGCGTGTGCTTATAATGTAGGATCAGTTCCAGTTGTTGGGATATCTGTGATGGGTTTTGGGTGTTGATGTTTTGCGTGGGTAGCAGGTTGCTAATGAGTGGTTGGGGGTTCCTTAGTTTAACATTCCTTATAAGAAGGTGGATTGGGATGGAGGAATGTAAGTTTGAGGTCCCATTTGATTTTGCATAATGAGAGGGACTGTGGGGAAAGATGATGATAGTGCCATTACATATTGTGATGGTAATGGTACATTAGGACCTTGAGTCCATTGATTGAAAGGATTCTCTTGACTAATGTTTTTGGGATTTCCTTGTGTTTGGGAGGTGATCAAGGTATTACCTTAATTGATGGGATTCGTGACCAAGGGGTTGTTTTGAGATGCATTGGTGATGGATATATTTTGTGAAACCAATGGTGCGGATGAAACAATTGAGGGGTTGGATAAAGATGTCCCTATTTGCATTAAGGGCTAATTTTGCGCAAGGGTATTAACTTTCCCTTTTGGGTCTATTTGAGACACTTGGTCCATACTTCCTTGCATGATGTTGGGCACACTTGTGGTACTTGTGGTGATGGATGAAGAGGGGTATCCTCAATATGTTAAGGTTTTCATATATTCATGAAGTGTAAGTGGTTTATGTTGATGTTGGAGATTCTCGGGAACAAGGGGAGCACCAAATGTTGGTGTCCAAGTGGTGTTTTGAGATGGATTGGTGTTTAGGGTACCCACAATTGTGTTGCTTTCCAATGGAAAAGTATGGCCAAAGTCCTTAGCAAGACTACATCTGCAATACTAGGAATGACAATTTGATTTCCCTAGCAATGGAGTTGTTTGAATGGTGGATGAAGTCAAGCCTTGTGCCAATGATTGAGCAATAAAAGATGGGGAAATCAGAGCTACATTTTCTAAGGCTTGATGTTCTTGTTTGTACTCCATGATTTCTTCCTTAGTAAGTCCAAATGGGTTGTTCGTGATGTCTTCTATCTCATATGGTCCTGATGGAGATGAGGGTTGTTGCGATGGGGTAACTTGACTTCTTGGATCAAATTATTGAGGATTTGGATCACTTGAGGTGAATGTGACTTTGGTTTTATCCATGATTCTCTTGTGTTGTGATCTTGTTTTTACCATAAATTTTAGGTCACCTATGGGAGAGTTGTGTTGAGATTTGTAATGTTTAAACTCTCTAGTTGACTCAAATCTAGGTAAAAGCGACATTCTAAGTCTTTTTGGAGAAATGATGATAATGGGAGATGAAAAAGATGAATTATGTGGGGAGTGATCTTTGCAAACATTTTGGGACAATACTTTTGATTTAAGTTTGATTGTTTGATGTTTGGATAAAGGATGTTAATGAACTTGTGAATCTTTAGGGTAGACTTGTGACCTTCAAGATAAACTAGTCCAAAGATGATAACTAACTTAACCAAATGCATGGAAAATGATTCATTTCACATACAAAGTAGCTAAGTTAGGGTTTGGGTTTGATTGATGTCTAATTCAAAGAGTGTTGGTGTGTTCAAAATTTTTGCAAAGTTTGGTGAAGTGAAGGATGGAATTTGATAATGGGTGGATGAAATGTTTGACCCAATGTTGACCTAGATTGAACCCTTCTTTTCCAAGACCAAGGTGGTGAGAAAAATGCTAGACCTCTAAAGTAACTCAATCCAAAAGACCAATGTTGACTTAAATGAGGGGTTCATATTGGGCATACATGTTTGGATCATTCATTGAAACACATCTATAAAAATTCCTTACCAAAATGTTCCTATTGTAGTAGAGATTCACAAGATGTTTCTTGACAGACTTTTGACTATGATGCCTAAGTTTGAAGTAACGACATGTAGACCTTCTCTTGGGGATTTTGATTTTACATGAGATCATTTAAAGAAGCACAAGATCATGAAAAAGAGGATATTTATTGTCACGTGGGAGGTGGTAATATGGGCCTTTCGACCACAATATTGGCTTGTTCCTCTTATTCATCTAAGACGTATGTTGCATTTCTCCATTGGATGGGTGTTTCCTTTGTTTCAAAAGTGAATCTTCTCAAACTACTAATTATATCTATTTGTTCTCCTTCAACGAGTTCAAATTTTGGTTGAATGATAGTGGGTGTAAGTTTAGGTTGTTCAATCAGAGCAATCGAACGCCAAATGGTCATGTGGGGTTCAATTTGTCAATTTATCTTGCTTAAGTTTCTAAATAAATGTCTATGTCAAAAAAACATCATCAATCTCACAAAGTCCATTATGTGAAAGTCATGAAGTTAAAGCCATAGTTGCCTAGGTTAACTTTGGGAAGTATGAATTGAGATGTAAACCCAAATATTTAGAAGTCTCTAAGAATAAATCCTTAGGACAAGCATCAATATCAAGGTTTTTCAAAGGGTATCAATACTTAGACCAAAGTGTTTGAAATTCCAAAAAGACTTTATTTTTTTTGCAATTGTTTTGGAACCAAGCAAGTGTTAAACTGACTCACAAGCATTTAAAATCCTAGATAGAGTGGATACATATTTCTTAGTAGGCTTACCATCATTGGAAGAGATAATTAATATGTGAAGATGAAATGGAAAAATAGGCTATGTCAAGGAAATATAATGTCTTGACACGCCAAGCAAAGGATTCCCTTCCACATTTGCTTTATTGCCTCAATAAAAAATTGGACATGGTAAGTAACTTCTTGGAGCAATGCTACTCCAATGCACTATCTTAAAATTGGTTTCAAAATTGGACTTGGTTAGCCACTACAAACAAGGATTTTAATGACCATATTCAGGATAAATCGGTGCCATACACGTGGTGATTCACTCAATTAAGAGGCTTCCCAACCCTTAGAAATATCTAAGGGTTTTAACGCATCACAAGGATACTAAGGGAGAAATTCATCGATATGGTACAACCACAACCAGATCTTGGTACATGACTTTAGTCACAATAAAATTATTTCCATAGCAAACCAAAATGAAAGTATCACTTTGGGTCGTTCCCTCTCTCAAGTTGGGAGACAGATCCTTCTAAAGGTAACACATGTTTGAAGCGTAAAAATGTTTTTCGTCACCTAAGATTGCCAAAAGGTGCAAGGGGAGTGGATAAGAAATTTCAAGAAGAAAAGGTATACTTGTGTGCTTCTCTTCACCCAAGATTGCACGAAGCTCAAGGGGATTGGATACACACAACAAGCATACACAAGCAAATCAGACACATGTTCATTTTAATCCATCATAGAAAAATGAGTTCATTTTAAGCACCAATTTGAAGTGTTGAGATTGTATTGTTCAATTTTAAACCAACAAGCATAATGATGTGAGGGTTTAGTTTTAACCAATTTGAACATTCATTTTAAAGCCCAAAAATAAATCTAGTTTGGTCCTAAAACGTGAAATAAAGCATCATAAATGGGTTATAATTGCCCCATAAGTGTCAAAACACATGTTACAATTATATTCAAATGGTAATATGCTCCTTCACTTTAAATTTTATTGTCCAAACCTGCAAAACTAGTTAGCCTAAAAACTAGGAGGAGAAGTCAGTCACATGTTAGCAATCAGATAAAGTCAAAAAATTAAAAAAATGTCAAAATTCAAGTTCGGTTTTGTTTACCAATAAATTATGACGATGAAATCAATTGCATCATTGAATTTCATCAATATTGTCGCTATATCAAAGTTACATTGTTGTATTGTAAAATTGAAGGCATCACTTTGCAATAAATAGTGACATCAATAGCATCACCCAATCAAATGTGTCATCATACTAAAATCCATGTTGCATTAAAAAATTAGAATAGCTCGTCACTATTTAAATGTGCGGTGATGAAATCAATTAAGCATTGCTAAATTAATTATGTGTTGATAGAATAAAAACACAAGTGCATTGTTGTATAGCAACACATCATCAAATGTTTCGGTGAATCTTCAATAGCGTCACTGAATCTTGCAAACACAAGGAAAACAGGGATTTGAAGAGAAATTTTTTAGATTAATTAGTTCATGTGCTCCTTCTAGCACCAAAATGTGACCAACGACTTAGTACGAGTAAACTACACTTGATCCATAAGGATTCAAAGCATACTTAAGCCACTAAACATTAGTCCCAATAAGATCATTCAATGGAAACTAAACTAAGAAGCCATTAAAACTAGCATATTAAAATATGAAAGCTTCATAAACATCTAGATTCTAATCCATTAAGACTTATCCTATTGGGGGAGTGATGTCACATTGATGTGGAATGGAGACCCTTTCCCAATCCCTTGGATAATGAGCTTGTTTCAATTGATTCTATTGAAGAGAATCGATGAAACTGATGAGATGTGTGTTGTAAAGCATGATGAAAGCTATTTTAACATGATAAATGCTACGATGATCGATGTGAGCATATGCAAAGCTATTCTAAATGTATGTAAAATTCAAAATATTAAAACCCTAGTTTCAAAATATGCTAAATGAGTGCAACTAAGTTACCATGGGAGCCAATAAAATGGATGCTAAGCTACTATGGTGAAAGATTTAAAAAGCTAAAAAAAGCTAAAATATGTGCTAAATGTGGATTCAAATGAGAGTGATTTTAACAACATAAATTTACTATTAAAAGATGGATCCCTATTCAATAGATACAAGCTCTATTTATAGAATAAGCAAAATGAAACTAATGGTCAAGATCAAAAGGATCAATCAACAGTTGAAATGGAAGGAAGATGGAGGCATGGATCATGGATTCCCATCAAGGGATAAGAATTCAAGATGAAATTTAATCAAGGGCTTACATTCATCCAAACAAACACACTTTCAAAACTTGCACAAGAAGTCTTGCTAAAAGTTTGTTTCAAAAAAGAATATTCCCTTTTTCAAATGAGAAGAAAGAGAATATTCTCAAAGAAGATTCTCATGGGTGAGGAAAATTAGATATTTAGTTAATTAAAAGCATATTTAATTGTGAAAAGGAATATTCCATGGGAATATTCCCTTTTTGGATGAATGTGCAAAGGAGGAATATTCCCTTGCAAGTGAAAGGATTATATTTAATTAGTAATTTGATAATTAAATAAGGTTTCAATTATGCAAATTAGGGGAATTATATGATATTCATTAAATAAAATTATTTAATGAAAAGGGGGATGTGATATGATATTTAATTAAATAACTTAGGGTTATTTAATTAAATAAGAGGACTTTAGGGATTAAATTAAATAATTTGATTTATTCAATTTAATAGGATGAAATGTTAGCATGAAAGGGGATGAATTAACCTAATTAGATCAATCAAGTTAATAGGTGAAAATGACCTAATTAATTAAATAGATAGGCTAATTTAATTAATTAAGCAAAAAGAGGATGGGTTTCAACATAAAATGGTGTTAGTATATTAGATTCAAGTGCATGATATCATTCAAGACATTTTTAAGTATCTACAGTAAGCATCACAGTTTCTGAGTAATAGCCCGTCAAATATTGTTGTCTTTTTGCACTTTGGACTCTTAAGGGATTGAGTTGGTTGAATGTATCTCAGTGTGATTTGATGTGTTTGGGCGTGAAAGAGGACCACGCCTAGTGTAAATGTACCCATTTGGATGTGCTGAAATAATTGATTTGGTCGTACGAGTTGCAAAATGAAAGTTGCACCACTTTACAACTTTACACTGCTTGCATTTGACAACTTTTTCCTCAACTAAAAACTCATCACCATGGGAAAAAGCCTCCAAGATAGCAAAAACCAAGAGTGGTTATTGTAGAGGGTCCCAACATGACCCCGTAGCCTTAAATGGAGAGTTTGTAAGTGTCACGGTTTCCAAGTAATAGCCTGTCAAATATTGCAACCATTTTTCACTTTAAACTCTTAAGGGATCAAGTCAGTTGAACGTAGGTTAGAGTGATTTGATGTGTTTGGGTGTGAAAGAGGACCATGCCTAGCATAAACTTACCCATTTGGACATGTTGGAACAATTGGTTTGGTCGTACAATTAGCATAACAAAAGTTGCACACTTTGTAACTTTACACTACTTGCATTTGAAAACTTTTTCCTCATCTGAAAACTCGTTACCATGGGAAATCAATTCTGAGATAGCAAAAAAATTGTAGAGGGTCCCAATGTGATCCTGTAGCCTCAGAAAGTGATTTTGTAAGCATCACAGTTTCAGAGTAATATCCTGTCCAAGATTGTTGTCTTTTTGCACTTTGGAATCTTAAGGGATTGATTCCGTTGAACATAGCTCAAAGTGATTCGGCGTGTTTGGGTGTGAAAGAGAACCATGCATATGGTAAATGTACCCATCCGAATGTGTTGGAACAATTGGTTTGGTCGTACGAGTTGCAGAACATAAGTCTCACCACTTTGCAACTTTACACTGCTTGCATTTGACAACTTTTTCCTCAACTGAAACTCGTCACCATGAGAAAAACCCTTCGGATAGAAAAAAATGAGGAGGTTATTATAGAGGGTCCCAACATGATCTCATAGCCTTAGATGAAGAGTTTGTAAGCATCATGATTTCTGAGTAATAGCCTGCCAAAAATTGCTTCATTTTTGCATTTTAGACTCTTAAGGGATCGAGCTAGTCGAGCATAGCTCAGAGTGATTCAACATTTTTGGGTGTGAAAGAGGGTCATTCCTAGCATAAACCTACCCATCCAGATGTGTTGGAACAGTCATTTTGGTTGTACAAGATGTAGAACGAAAATTGCGCCACTTTACAACTTTACATTGTTTGCATTTGACAACTTTTTCCTCAACTGAAAACTCATCACCACGGGAAAATGCCTCTGAGATAGCAAAAACTGAGAGAGGTAATTTTAGAGGGTCCCAACACGATCTCGTGGCCTTAGACATATAGTTTGTAAGCATCATGGTTTATGAGCAATAACTCATCAAATATTATAATCATTTTGCACTTTAGACTTTTAAGGGATCAAGTCGGTTGAATGTAGCTCGGAGTGATTCGACGTGTTTGGATGCAAAAGAGGACCATTCCTAGCATAAACATACCCATCTAGATGTGTTGGAATAGTCAATTTGTTCGTATGAGTTGCAGAACAAAAGTTGCACCACTTTACAACTTTACACTGCTTGCATTTGACAACTTTTTCCTCAACTGAAAAACTTGTCACCACAGGAAAACACCTCTGGGATAGAAAAAACCAAGAGAGGTTATTGTAGAGGGTCCCAACATGATCCCATAGCCTCAGATGGATAGTTTGTAAGCATCACGGTTTTCGAGTAATATCCTGTCAAAGATTGATTCATTTTTGCACTTTGGACTCTTAAGGGATATCGTCGATCCAATGTAGCTCAAACTGTTTTGACATGTTTGGTTTCAAAACAAGACCATGCCTAGCCTAAACATACCCATCCAGACATGTTGGAACTATTTTTAGAGTGAACTAACCTCCTTTTCATTGACAATAAAATCTTCTTATCTTTTCATTCCTTTTCTAAGTGGTTAATTTTAGTCTTCAGTTGTTTTGCTTTAATTTCAATGCTTAGGACAACAACATCCCTTTGTTTGATAGAGTTTTCAATGCATGGGAAACAAACTTCATTTGTTCAAATCCACCTTAAGCATCATCTAGATCACTTTCTTTGCTTGCACAAATTCTTACCAAATACAAAACCTCAATTGTGTTAGGTTGAACGACATATATGACAACAATTGTGATATATCAAGTTTGGTGTGGGTCAAGGTTGAATGACATAAATTGACAATATCATATGAGTGTTATTGCTTTTGTGCAAAGTGTGCATTATGAATAGTGTGCATCAAGCCCATATGGTATGCATAGTTTTCTTATTCATACATTATGGTTAGCAACATTCATTGTTGTGCATTACGATAATACAAATTGCTTGTGGAAGGTCAAATAACATGCATGTCATGGAGTTGTATTTGGTTTGTTTAATGGTTGTATTAGACTCATTTGGTTTGTTTAATGGTTGCAACATGGTTGAGTGATGTCTTAATTGTTGATCATGATTATTGTATAATTTCACATGAACAATCTAATGAACATGTAACTTGTTCAGTTTTAAGGACTTTGTTTGAAGGTTGCATCAAACCCCTATGGTTGAAAGATAGTGATTCTTATTCATGATGATTTTATACCTTTTACATGTTATTAAGCTTGAATGAACATTGAGCGACATTGATTTTTATCAAAATGATTATATTACTTTTGAATGAACACTATAATGACATATATTTCATTAAGTTGTATCCATTTGTTTGAAGTTTTTAATCAATCAAAAAATAAATGTCATAAGTTTTCCATAAGTTGCTATTTTCATCTTTTTTGCCTTGTCTATGAGACCACAATTCTTTGAGGCATATTTTCAAACATTTCTTCTCAACAAATATTATGGGTGATCCCACAATAGTGGTTTCCAATTTTTGGCCAAATTGGACACTAAAATAATAATTTTTAACTAAATCTTCACTTTTGAGCACTTATAGTGGCTAAACCGTGAGGAATTTGAAGATGATGCAAACTAGAGTTTCATGAAATTTTGTCTGTAGATTTTAAATATATTTTTTTCAAAATTTTTGGAATCAGATTGCACTTCTTTTTCCATCTCCCTCGAAAACTAGTTTTTTTTTAGAAAAAAACATTTTTAAAAAGTGACACCCACCGTATAACACATAACTTTTTTCTATGAAAGATAAAATTCTAATTCTTTCGAATTTATATTTTTAACTCTGATATCTAGTGCTTCCACTTTTTTAGATAGTTTTTTATTGAATATTTTTTCTTTAATCAAGTTTCAAAGTTAAACCAATTACAATGCAGACATAGCGCGACCGTATAATGTGTAACTTTTTTTGTATGTATCAAAATTCAATTTTTTTTTTGTTGGATCAAGGACTTCAATATCTAGTGCACTCATATTTTTCAAAATAAAAAATTGACAATCTTCTATTTTTCCACATGTGTAGAACAAAGAGTTTGATTTTCGGTGAAAAACCTACATTCACAAGAAATACAAAATAAATATAATAATTAAATTAAATTTATTTAAAATTATACTTTTTAGGAAGCTTATAATAAGGACTACATACTTACAAAAAATAAATTTTAAATGAATTCATTTGATCCCCCAAAAGGTAAATCAAAAGTTGTTTTTTATTAGCATTTTGATAGATGTAAAGGAGACTCTGTTATAGGTATGGTTTAAAACTAGCGGGGTTCTATCCAAGAGGGCTTGATCTAAGGTAGTTTGATCAGACCATCTTCAACTGGAATGCTTTAAATGAAACTTTTGAAGGCTTAAATCATTATATTTTCTAAAAATATGTGATTTCAACAAAAAATAAAATCTCCCAGAAATTGTAAACCAACTTTGTGGGATCGCCCTTATACAGTGCTTCTCATACCATTTTTCATTAATTTTAACTTTTTTTGAAATAAAAATCAGTTGCCCACTTCATTACAGGAGTTCAAAAAACAAAATAATGTCAAATGTAAATTCATTCAAGAGAGCTTGAAATCATGTGTATTCTCAAATTGGGTGTTTGATAAAAATGCTTTGGTAGACATGTATGAAAAATATGGTAAAATAGAAAAGGTAGTGAATTGTTTGAAAAAACTCCTCAAAGAAATGTGGTCTCATGGAATGTAATGTATGTGAACCTTAATATGAATGAAATCTAACATAGATGGATTACCAATTGTAATTCATAAGTTCTATTAAAATGTAATTTCGATAATCTATAACATGTTATTGATCATATCTTTAAACCATTCTAAGATAATTATGCATTCCATTTTGAAGATTCAAAGTAGAAATACATGCACACAAAGAACAAATTAGATCGAATATCAATTCTTATATATCAAAATGTAGAATAATTATGTTTGTGCATATACAAATTTGGTATATTTGCCTACTTAGGACAAGTTTTACAAATTGTGGCATATATTCCATCTCAAGATCTATCAAACCCTAAATATATATTGATCTATATCAAATCCTAATCCTATGTTAGACCATCAAAATCGAGCCTCCTCAAAGAACTTAGTTGCTCTGAAGCTTCCTGCACAATAACAATTCAAAGCACAAATTAGAATAATTATGTAAATGGTTGACAAGAGAGACTAGTAAATAGAAACTCATATACTATCATTTATAAATTATGAATTTAACATCAAAATCACTATATACATGTACTATATTATATCAATAATTCAATTCTTTTTTACCTCAAGTCTTGCTCTCTTTTCTGCTAGATGTTCTACATATGATTGTCCCTTAGGACAATTAGGAGTCCTCATATAAAGAAATGGTCCCACACTCATCATAGTGTTGAGGTGGGCAAAGAACTATAGTAGGTAAAATAAAAATGATACGAATTAGCATATAATTTTGTTGACAAATAATCATATTTACTAAACATATATCTACTCCTATCTAAATATAAATATCTGCAATATAAAATAAACACATACTTGCTATGATGCTTCTTCACTAGATGGGCTCATGGTGGATGAAGTAGCTAAAATGGTTTCCTATATAAAAAATGACAAGAATGTAACAGAATTTAAATGCACATGCACATATAATCATAATGTCGAGAATATAAAAAAACATATACCTATTGTGCAACTTCTTCCAATGGGTCAGGCTTAGTCAACATAGCTATAAAAAAACTAAGTTGTTGCATAAAAAGACAAGATTACATTAGACTATCAATCTATGTAGTACATGTATTTAAAAATTTAATAGATTTCAAAAATTAACATCTAAATAACAATTTAAATGATACTATATACTGAGTCCCTAGGCCAAATGAAATGGACAATTGTGTAGCCTCCTACACTTGGGAAATTTGGTCCTCTGTCAGTAATTGTTAAAGATTACAGCACATAAACATATATTAGTACAAACATCTCTTATAAAATATGAAAGAATTTAGATAAAACACACTGTGAAATTACTTTAAGTCTTATTAGTGCTCCCACATCGTCCCTGGCAGCTGATGTCTCTTCTAGAAATGGTCAACTTCGTGCTCTATCAAATCCTACATCTGACATATCCTCAAAGGATTGTCGAAGAGGACCCAAACATAAATTGTTGCACATCATGCAGTAATGGGGCACACAAATATGTGTCGAAGAGGACAATGTACCATTAAGAGCTGATGTAGCAGGTGGCATCACCATCATGCTGGGATGTATCAGGTGCATACACCATCATGATGGGATGCACTGTCATATGGTTGTGCAACATAATGGCTCTGCATGACCAAATGATCAATCAATGAATGTAAGGCATAAATGCTCTGAATCCCTGCATCTAAAGCAATCTCAAGGTAAGGTACTAGAGTCAGGGCAACAATAGGTGGAGCAGGAAGAACTGGGGTGACTCAATGTGCTCTAGGTCTATCTTGTGGCATCCCTCTACCAACACCCTGAAAATTTTGCATGTCAAAGTAATTGACATGCCTCCCTAGGAAAAACTCGACATATAATTTTTAAAAAGAATACTAAGGGATGTCAATATTGTTGTTGGGTGGTTTATCAAAAACCATCCACCAACCTCTCCAAAAATTAGCTAATATGCCTCTATGTGTGCACCATTTAATTGAAAATTTTGGTTTTTGCACATTTACGGGCTATCCTATTTTGGGATTGATGAATAACTGGGCTAATTGGGCCTTTTCAATATCAAGTTCCCTCACCTCATCATATGATAACCCATTGGTATAAATTTTCCTTTGTTCCTCTCACCACTTGGCAAACCTATTGTGCTGAGTTGCCAAAGTTTCAACATTTGAAATGATTGTTTCTAAAGTGTTTTTCTTATCTGATAGCTCAGGGAGTGTATCATAAATTTGACATACATTTCTCAATTGATCTAAATTTCTATGAATAGAGTCATGTATTGTTGGCACGTTTTGGTTTGGAAACAACAGTTGTGGCAGAGGAGGATTTGGAGCTCTAGTTTTCATCTTGAGTGGGGTTAGGGTTTTCATCTTGAGCGGGGTTAGGTTTTTCATGTTGAGTGGGGTTGGGATCAGCCATTTTAAGCCTGATAATTGATACAAAATTTCAAAATTAACAATCATTTTAATGCAACAAAAAACCTATTAAAAATCCTATTTTTGACTAAAATTCACAAAAAACAATGCAAAACTAATATAAACTAGAGAAAAACATTAAAATCCGTAAATACCTTTGAAATGTGATTGATTTGAGTAAAAAATTTGGCTCCCAAATGTATATCTGAGTCATTGAATTGAAAACGCACACACAGCTGATTAGGAGACTGTAGGAAAAATGAGCATTCAAGTTTTCTTTTTTTATTTTATGGAACAGGAAATGGATATCCATTTCGAAACGGATATTTGTTTCTTTTATGTAGGTTTTTTAATAATTGGTCGGGTCTGAGACCTAACCACTATACATATGCAGTTTTTTGGTAATCATATATTATAATATAAAATTATATTATATAATATATCATATATATTATATTATATTATGTACAATATATATTATATTATAATATAATATATATTGTATTATTATATATTATATTATATTATGTATAATATAAAATTATATTATATATTATATATATAATATTAAATTATATTATATATTATATATATAATATTAAATTATATTATATATTATATATATATAATAGTATATAATATTATATAATATAATATATTATATGTTAGTTTTTGTAGCTTAGGGAGATATTTTTCTCCTAAGTAAAAATAATTAAGATAATAAATAATTATCAAGGCAGGTCGGCCTTGTTAATTAATGATATTTTATATTCGTTATTTAAATCAAAATAGGCCAACCTAGATGAAAGGCTGCCTAGTTTGGTATATATACAAGGTGGTGTTCTTCCATTCATATTAATCAATTTAATTCAAGTCAAGTTCACACCACAAGTAGGAGTTCGATTATTTGCAGCAAATCTCCATTTTGCTTCAAGTCAATTGTTTTCAAGGAGGAAATATATTCTTTATATATTCGCACCTAGGAGAGGGGCTATCTCTCATTGCATTGAATTAGCCTTGTGTTGGGATAAGATTGTAAACTAGATTTCTGCTCTTTCTTAATCAAATATAAGAGATATCTTTGGTTGGGTTTTTTTCTCCCTTGAGAAGGAGGGTTTTCCCAGGGTATTTGTTGTGTCTTATTGTTCTTAATTCTGTATTTCTGCTTATTTCATTTTTGATCTAAACACTAACATTATATATAGTATAAAATTATATTATAATATATTTAATATTATATAATAATGTAATTAATATATTATAATATTATATTATTATATAATATAATATTATAATATATTAAATATATATTATTTAAATATTAAATTAAAAAACCATTATAATAATATATTAAATTAAATATGTGCATGTGTTATATTAAAAGATTATTAAAATTATATTAAAAGATTAATAAAATATATTAAATTAAATATCTGGTCAATTTCATACCCAACCAATTAAAAAAACTGACCTAAACATAACGGATATATCCATTTCTAAACAAATACCCATTTCATAACAAATATCCGTTTTGGAATAGATATCCATTATGAACGGATATCTGTTTCAGTTAGGTGTTTATTATGGCACCATGTACTTTCTACCCGAGCCTAGAAAAAGTCAAAGCATAATTTCACATTTTTGAGCAAGTTAAAAATGCCTTTTTTCACATCGCTACTTTTTGGACCCCCATGATCTTGCACAAACCCTTGTCTATTATGCATCTACTGATTTGGGACAAGTTGAAAACATTCTAAGATTGAACAACATGTTGGTATTGGTTTATTTGTTGAACCTTTCAAGCAAGTTGATCTTGCCCTAATGCAATTTGTGCTTCTATTTCACATTTCCTTTCTCTAAGGTGGTCAATAAGATCTAGTTGTTGACCTAATTATCTTTCCTTATGCTCACCCTCTAATTAATCAACCTAATCAACATCATGGAATTTACATTCTCCACTTCTTGTTCAATACTTAGAGATGAAGTAGGAGAATTGTTATGCCTATTTTCCCTTAAATTTATCATATGTGGACGTGGAGGAAAGTTCATATCTATATTTTTTGTATACAAATTATGAGATGCATTTTTGTTCCTTTCATTAACATTTGTCTCTTTTCTAAATTTACCAAAATCACACCTTTAAGGTTCTCCTACTCATTCTAATAAAATTATTAGCTAAATCATCTAATATTTATTGGTCATGTACTCTTTTGATGCATCTCTCCTCTTTGAAGTACCTAATTTTTAATAATAGGAGAATTATGTGGAGATAATACACTTGAATTGTTAGCTTTCCATTTCTCTCATTGCCTTCTTGCATTGAAGGAAGTAGCCTTAGGAATTTATTGACCTTTGGATTGCTAATATCTTTCCATTATTTATCTTATGAGGTTATCTTTTGGATATTCCTTAATAAATTAGCCACTCCTTAAAAGGAGAAAACAATCATACTAATCAAGTACCAATACTTTTCTGGCTACACTCTGGTTAAGTTAATCAGTTTGGGTCTTCAGGTTGAGTCTTGATTTAGTTCCTCAACAATGATGCCAATTTGTTGGCTTGAGTTGACGGGATGCCAAACTCACCCACACAATGCACAATTGCAAATCTTCTCAAGCTACCAAGGTGCTTAAAATATTATTTTTACTATTTATAACCTCGACAATGACACCATTTTTTTTGGGTCCCAAAACTGCTACTCCACTTCATAGAACCAAACTCCTCTCAAAAGGCTAGGATTGTCATCAAGTGGGTGAAAATGCTTCATCAACAAAACAATGGAGGGTTTAAGGTCAACTCTATGAGAGTGGGTTTTCTCTCCTACACTTGAAGCTTAGCTTAGACTTAGGAGGGTATTCATAGAGGTTGGATGATAGAACAAACAAATGAAACTGACCTAGTTAAACCCAAACTATTGATTCAACCCCAAGGTTGTCACTAGGCTAAGAGTAACCAATTATCTTACTAACTATGTATAGCTGATTTAAAACCTTAAAAATGAGTGCAAGGTGGTAGTGAGTTGCATGATTCACAAAAAAATGATATAAATTATTCCATATATACATTGATATCATGTACCACACAAATTGAAATTGAAATGAAAATGTGTTTGATAATTTAATTTGACGTGCATGAATGGAACAAGTACAAGGAGACCAAATCCTATCTAAGGGCAAAAGAGTCATAGTTGACAAGGAGAGATGGTAAGAGAAAATAAAAAAAAACAATTGATAGATGCAAATTATGATATATCAACATATATTATTGTTAGCTTCATCTACTTAATTATCCATCAATGAACTATTCAAACTCATATGCAAAAAAAAAAGAGATATGTTACAATACATGCAATAGGCTTAAAACCTTGTCATATTCCTCTAATAGTGTTTACATTCACAACAATAAGTGTGTTCAAGAAAACATTCTAAAATTAGTACAATTTATGAATCTACCCATACATTAATGGAGACATAAAACTAAACAATGGTATTACAATATTTTTTCAACGGTTTGATATTGTCTCTGCCTCCTTAAAATTGATTTGGAAATGATTTTTATGTATTTCTTCCTTTTTGCATTATTCTTCTGCTATCCTCTATATCTCAATATCATTAATGATCAGAATGAGGGAAAAAAGCTAGAAAAAACTGTAATAAATACGAGAAGTAAATAATAAAATAGAATGATTAAAGATAAACTACTAAATTTACAATACTACAAGGTAACTAAATAAGAGAAGTAAATAAAAAAATAGAATGATTAAAGATAAACTACTAAATTTATAACTTGTCTAATGTTATGGATTAATAGAAATAATGATGAAGTCTTGTATGCTCCAAAAGAATATTTTTCAAGTTAGATACTTTCTCTGCTAATCCAACAATTAAATTTACAAGAGGGAATACTAATAATAATAAATAATAATGATAATGTCACTAAGGAATTTCACAATCATTACTTTATGATGATTTTGATAATGTACACACCCAATGTTAATATAAACAAAACAAATAACTTTTTTTTTAAATCAAACATTGCTATTCCAACTTTACACTAATTTTCAACACATTTATATTCATTTAAACTACACATAAACATGCAACCTATTTTGATAAGGTTAGTATTAAATCTACACAATAACATTAAGTTAACCCCCAAAAGATATTTTTACCATTATATCATAATCAAATAGGACATCTAAAATTTTCAGTGAAGGTAGAATCAAGATTACATAAAGGTTGAGATATGTAATAGAATCAAATACTAAATATTCATCATAAGTGTTGAATCAACCTTAATCTATTTACCTTTCCAAGTGAGTTAGTTAATGCCTAATCATTAGAAATGAAGACAATAATTTAAGCAATACTTTAAACCACTATTACAAGCATAAACATACAAGAAATAAGCTAACAAGAACTATACCATCCAATATTGAACACCCTATCGTTATAGGACTAATAACTCAACAACTTGAGATTGATTATGTATATTTGTAGTATACACACACAATTAAACATATACACATAATTCATGACTATTTAGTTCGTTAACATTTGTTAGTAGCTATACTTTAATGGATTTAGAAGCTTTAACATTATAGTTCATAAATTAAACCTTATTTCTTTACTTAATAACTCTACCCAAATTTTTATTCTTCTTACAAAAATTCTTAGGTGATTTCAATTACCAAATTTGCTTACTATACCTAAACTTTTCTATGATAAAATTGTTTGAATCACTTTGATATGAATTAAAATATTCTTATTGTTGGATTAAATGGAGACATTGTTCATCCACTAATAAACCAAGTAAATAATTAAACTCTCTAACAAGGACACAATTCTGAAAATAAGAGGATAAATAAAATCAATAATTTGGAGTTCCAATATTTCTAAGAACTATACAATTAAAATTTTTAATGGATAACTTGAAACTAATTTTTTAAAACTAACTTAAGAATCCATGTAAGGGTTTTTTCTCATGTTTCTATCTTTCTCATTGAAAATTTCCTTCAGATATTTCTCTTGATTATATGACACCCTAACTTGGTTTCACTCAATTTGTTTATGTTTTCAATTTATTGTTTTAGTTTCAAAGTAGGAGACGGTAATGTTTTAATCATAAATTCTATTTGGTTTCTTTGATTTTTGGATATGTTTTACAAATATTGGATTTCTAGAAAGCTTTTAAATTTTATCATTTAATGTCTTGTTTTTCATTTTGTGTTAACAGATCTATTTAGGACTATTTTATGACATATTTTTATTGTAAATAAGGATGTCAATGTTTTCTTAATAAATAATAATTGGTGATATGGATTATTACAATTTTTGAATATGTTTTTTATGAGATTAACAATAGAAAAACCTATTAAATTATATGCTTTAATATCATGTTTATCAGTTTTTATGATCAAATACATGAAACTACTTTTAAATGAATTATTGTTTGGCATAGGGGCGGGAATATTGTTACCTCAACAAAACCAACCTGTTTCTCTCTTGAAATCCATTGGCTAAAAATTCCAAGATATTCTTTCTTATTCAACACATGTACTAAAATACAAAGATCCACAAAGAAGAAAAATAATATGGGCCAATGGGCTCTCCACCCAACCATAGGATTGAGATTCAATCCACCCCCAAGCTAGGGTCACATTGCACTTTCACAAAATACTTTCAACATAGGATCCACTACCAAATTGTAACATATAACATCCACATTACTAAACTTGACACATTAAAGCCACTAATCACAAGGATTCCTACACAAGTTTACACTTTATATACTTTGCACATCACAACATCTTGCATTCATATTTCTTTATTTGAACACACAAAAAAGGTATAAATGAAATTAAACTAAACAAGCTGGAAGTCTCAACCAATGCAAACCCCAACACACTACTTGTAGCCACAGAAGAAATTCAACATCAAATTTCACATATATTTTGTTATAAGCAAGACCAATATGACAACAAACTCATTACAAATCAACAAAGATAGATAACTAAAAAGTTAGACCTCACCAAGAAAGTTTTCTATCCATCTTGATGAAAACTCTCTTCCATTGCTCCTCCTTCACAAACATGAAAATAATTCCAAAATGAAGAATGAAGAAACCAAACATGAACTCAAGAACAATCCAAAAACCCCAAAAGAGAGAAAACCCTCTCCTCCACATAAATAGAGAGAATAAATGGAAGGGGAAAAGGCAACCTCCTTTTCAACTTCCCAACAACCTTTTCAACTCCAATTTTCGTCACTTTTCATAAGTGAGTAATTAGAGTGGGTTTTGGACTTTATAAAAGGGATTTTATGGAATAAAAATACCTCTAACCCATAAACCTATCACCTGAGAAACATTTTAAACAATTAAGACCACATAAGGATTTTATAAAACATAAATTAAGTGACCATTTTAATAAAATGACTCAAGAGACTAATAAAACAACTCTCACATACACACAACCCAAACCACACAAAACAAGGTTAAATCACATGCCCATGACAAGACTAATATTTCACAAGGATACAATAATGAAAGTAGCTATGTGACCCCCTTATCAACATTGGCCAATTTTTACCTGTTTACTCAACCAAGAATGTGTGTCAGTATTACTCATAATTAACGATAATTAAAACAAATGACATATGAATTAAAAATTACAAGAATAATAATCAACTAAGAAATTAGATCCAGTAATCTACAAAGTAACATACAATTTAACACTCCTTACTCACATGATACCTATTATGGAGTCAAGGAACAATTGAGTGAATACTAAATGTTATCAAAATATCACTACTTATGTCAATAAAATATTTAACTTATAATGCATACTACTATAAGTAATATTGAATATCAATAATTATCTTCATATTCACACCTACCCACATCTATGATATGTAATTACCTAACATAATGTAATCCACTTAATATACATAGTAATATTACTAATAACCGAGCATATTGATCATTACATAATTACGTAGACAAAGAATGGAACTCATTTGACTATTACAAGAATTCACAACAATCATTAGATAGGATTGGTCAAGAATATGAACATCTTCATGGTGTAGCAATCATCACTCGTGTGTACTATCCAACATGAAATAACATAGAATATAACATATAAATCATCAAAAACTAATATGATCAATAAGGTCACAAAGAATGGGGTCTTACAAAAACACTCTTCCAGGCCAAAACCCTAAGTCATGACACTATAACAATGTTGAATCCATAGTGGAGGATGAGTCATGCCCAAAATGGGTGCCTCGAATTGAAACATGGGCTCAAAATTACACTTTGGTGGTTAGGCGGGCATTCAACAATAATGGTGATAGTTGAAATCAAAATCTACCTTTGGAACCCAAACATATTCATGAAATCACCTAATAAACCCATGGATGGTGTAAGATGCATTAATGACCTATTAATTCAATTAGAGAAGTAGGTGAGAGATAATCACAAATAAAAACCATAAATATTGTTATGTCCCACCCTAGTTTTCTAAAACTAATTTTTCACTTTGTGGTAATTATTGATATAATCATAAGACCTTGAAAGCTATTTATGAACTATGATGGAAACATGCAATGTTATACTTTGTATTTGAAAGGAATGATGATGGTTACTACATACTATGAATGTGATGAAATAATATGAAATGATTCTATTAATCTTTAGAGAAAATGTTAATGAAAATGCAATGATATGAACATGTTGTAATGGTTTCCAGGCTAACTAGCTATTCGTGTTCTTGAGTGAAAATTCAAGAACGATCTAACCACCTCCAGAGAGAAAGAGCGGGAGTATCACCTAGGAGAAGGGTAAAATCAAGAATCCTTTGGCAACAGCATCTAAGCTTAGCGTTGGTCAAGTATTGATTCTGTAAACCTAAAGAGTCTAGGGATGTCTTTAGCGTGCTTGGAGGTAAGTCAACCTAAGGCAATTGAGTCTTGTTCGTTCGTTGCGTTTGGTTTGGCTATTGTAGGGTTTACTAACTCTCTTATTTTTATATAAATAAGTGAATTTATATGTGTGTGTATTGGTAACCATATGTATGCCTATACATATATATGCATATATGGACGCATATGTACATACGAAGATGAAGATACACATCGACGTATGTACATATACGTTCACATACGTATAGATAAATATACACATGCATAGGTTTATTGTGATGGAAAATGGCATATGTATATGTCTATCCATTTATGTATTGTGCGTTGATCTATAAACGCTATTACCCAATGGTTATCATTATTGCATTTCAAGTGATCGTTGATCATTTTGATTACCTTTGAGTTCATTATGGTATGGTGAGTACGCCAGTTCGACGACATGACGATCTATGTCATCAACCTTGCTTATGATATTAATATTTTTTAATGATTATTATTTTAATATATATATAAAAATTAAAAACAGCTGCCTAAGTCATGAGTTCAATGTTTTGGCTTGATTCTTTAAAAAGAAAAAAGAGAGATTGCTCAACTCATTAATAAGAAGCTTAATAGAACTTTTGGTGGTAGAATATATATATATATAGTTTAAACGTCTTATGCAAGCCATATAGACCGTGACATAGCATTATGAGGTGGCAGAAGATTTTAGCGTATTTCGAATGTTTTTGAAGCCATTAAAAGGCCGCAGATAATCTATTGATTTGTAACTAATTCTTGAAACTCTTTGCTGTCTAATCTTTAATCGAGCTATCCTGGGAGGTAAATGGTTGATTGGGAACTGATTGTCAAATTGTTTTCTCCTTTTATCCTATCATGTAAATATGGTGTAACCGTTTTAAAAACGGCCTGGGCAGTGAGTGGTAGAGTAATATAAAAATCTGGAAGCAATCGAATTGGAGCTTCTTTTTTGTTGGCTCTGAAGGCTAAAATAGGAAATGCGATTGGAAAACAATCAGAAGGGAGTTGTTGTGAAAGAGAGCTTGGGTTTTTGTTATATAGAGAGAATAACACCAGCTGCATTGCCCTTGAAGGGTAGAAGTAAGTAAATAGAGATGGACGTTGAGGAAAGGAGGAATAAAAATATAACTCATTGAGTGAACCAGCTGCAAGTTACGACGTAAGTCATTCTAATCCAGCTAGCGATCAGCAGGCATGAATCCTTTCTTTTTATTTCTCTGTATGCTTTCCTTATTCAAGAAAGGAAGTGTGTGAGGTTACGTAAAGTCTGTATAGGGAAGATAGTGCTGCATGTATTTTCTTGCATGATTCTTTATCGTTCTCTTCAAATCCCTCATGCTGGAGTTAGTTATTAACTGTTTGGTAAATAAATCATGGTATATGGAGAATGATGCAGAGGAAGGACAGAGTTCAACAAAACTTGACTGTTTCAACACATTTCCTGAAGGACTTCAAAGGCAGCAACATATGGGTCATCTTAGTATACCTTGTTACAATTGATGACTTGGTTTCTAGGATATTCATGGGAAGGAAAACACAACACCATGGGACAACACTGTTTCAACATGAACATTCACCCAATTTCAATAAAAGGTCACAAACTTGTCACTACTGGTTTGATCTAGCATTGAACTAGTTTGAGCCTTGATCCAACTTGCTTGGGACAGAGTAAAAGGTCAGGGCAGGCTTGTCAAACGACCCTAAAGGACCATGAGCAACTACTATGTGATGAATCACAATGCAAACAATCATGAAACTTACAACTTTTGTAAAGCTTAACCTAAGACAGCAAAATCTGCCCTCTTGGGACAGTCAAGTCATTTTGTCAAATAAATGCCTAAGAAGCTCAAAAACTCTTTGAACAGGTCTGAAAGACCTTTATACATATTCTCCACACCTTTCCCAATCACAAAGCACAACAATCTTGCTTTTAAAGACTTACAAACTGCTCTTCTCCACTATCATGGTCTGATACACACAAATATCAGACCTTCTGCCCTTCCAAAGCACGTGCTAGATGTCACTACATATTTAGATATCATTGAAGCCTTCTACATGCTGAAAAGAAGCTTTGTGATCCGACAAAGGGGATGAATGAGCAAGCATAGTGGTGGTTCTAGATGTGGTCAAAACTGTTTGACAAAGGAGGAAAGAAAAGAGGTTAAGTTCAAATTAAATCTTTTCAAAGGTTCTAGAACCATGGTCAGTTGTTGGCAGGATTCTCAAAACCACCCTAAATATCGATAGCTCCTAGTGGGGTAGGAATCCCCAACAAGGAAAAAGAGGCAAATTTGAGTCCCAACATGGTCAAGGATTATATTCATCAATTCTAAACTTAATATTTAAGAGTGGAGAATGTTATAGAGGAAATTTGAAGGAATCATTCTTAGGGGATTTAAAGGACCACATCAAATATAAGGTATGGATGTTTCATTTGAATTATACGTCCTAAGCAATGATTATGGAAAGGTAGGTAGAGGAAAATTTTGTTGCTAATTTAAAGTAAGGTTTTGTAAACATAAGAGATAGAAGCACTCCTACATATTCACTCCCTTAGCCTACTATATTGAATCCAAAACAAATTTAAAATAAGAGAGCCAAAGGGCTATGCTTTAATTATGACAAGAAGTAAAGTCAAGTAGATAAATATTCTACATTGAAGGGTTGAGTGAGGACGAGGAGGAGGATGAAGCAATAATAGAGGGTCATAATGATATAATGAATAATTGGGAGATACAAAACAAACCATTTCTTGTCATACACTTTCTAAAATTAGCTAAATACAAACTGTCAAGATAGTGGGTTTCTTGAAGAAAAAGAGAGTGCTAGTGTTGATAGAATAGGGAAGAACCCACAACTTCATCAATTTAAATAAGTTAGATACTTGTCTAAATTGCTTTATATATATTTATCTCCATAATTTTAGGTTCTTAAATTGCAAATGGGGATAAAGTCAATTGTTTAGGGAAATGACATAGAACTAAATTATCCATGGGAGATTACCAACTTGATTTCTCAATATTTGCTATCTCCATGGGTGCAACATATATTTTCAAAATCATAGTGGACTACTATATTGGGGGAAATTTCAATATGAATTTTAGGAGATATTCATGTGCTACCATTTAAAAGAAAGGATAGTAGAACTAAGAGGGTTGCATACAAATTCTCCATAGATAGTAAGCTCTCACCAAATACAAAAGGGGCATATAGGTTTGTGGCCCAACTATTTTTATTATCTAAGAATATCAATTAAATGACTCTAAAACATTACATCTACAAGAAGTTTTAGGTGAGAATTCAATAGTTTTTAGAGAGATTCCAAAAGGAATAAATCCTAAAATATATCATAATCAAGCCATCTAACTAGTATTGGGAAGCCAACCACCCAACATTAGGTTGTATAGGGCTCCACATGTATAAAAAAGTGACATCAAGAAGATGTTTCAAGAGATATTAGAGGTAGATATTATTAGGCATAATCAAAGTGCTTATTCCTCGCCTACGGTAATGGTACACAAGAAAGATGACACTTGGAGGAGATGTCCAATTATAGAGAGTTTGACAAGTACACCATAAAATATAAATTTCCTATTCTAATAATTAATGATATATTAGATGAGTTATTTATTTTACAAAATTTGATCTTCATTTTGGTTATGATCAAATCAAAATTAGAGATGATGATGTTTATTAGATAAATCTTTAAACCTATGAGGGCCACTATAATTTTTTGGTGACGTCTTTTGATCTCACAATTGCAACATCAACATTACAAAGTTTAATGAACTCTATCTTCAAGGCATTTCTTTAGAAATTTGTGTTGGTATTTTTTATGGCATCTTACTACATATCAAAACTTGGGAGGAACAATTGTAGCATGCAACTCAAGTTTTGAACATTCTTGATTAGCATTGACTTTATGCTAATCCATCCAAGTGTGTGTTTAGAGTCAAAGAAGTGGACTACCTAGGTCATATTGTGTCACATGAAGGATTCAAGATGGAACCTCACAAGATCAAGGCCATCATAGAGTGGAAACTTCCTAAGACACTCAAGTATATATGGGGTTTCTCAAGGTTTGTAGGTAAATATCATCTATTTGTAAAAATTATGGTAGTGTAGCACCACCTCTCGCAAAGTTTTGTTGAAGAAAGATTCATCCTAGTGGAATGAGGTAGCTAAAGGAAGCCATGTGCACAACTCCAATCCTATCTACCCTATTTTTTTCTAAAACATTCATTATGTAATACGATGCACTTTGAGACATTGCATAGGAGTAGTACTCATGCAAAAGGGAAAACCCATATAATATTTGAGAGTTTCCAAATCAAAGGTAAGAAATTTTTTAAGCCTATTTATGAGAAGGAAATGTTGGCTATCCTACATATAGTCAAATAATGGAGACCTTATCTAATGGGAATAAAATTAAAGGTAAATATAGATCATGATAGTCTCAATTATTTATTTGAGTAGAGGTTGTCATTTGAAGAATACCAAAAATGGGTCACAAATATGTTGGGATATGACACTAAGATCATAGATAAGAAATACACGGATAATATTGTGGTTGATGTTATATCGACGAGGGATGAAACCCAAAGTCATTATTGTACATGTCATTCATATTATGAGTAGATTGGATAAATGAAATTAGATAAAAGTAGGAGAAGGTCTGAAGGACAAGAATTCTCAAAATCTCATTGAGAAACTCTAACAAGATTCTTGAGTGTGTCAAAAAAATGCATGAAAAGAATATGCTTGATCCAGTACAAGGACAAGTTGTACCTATGCATGAATTCAACCTTTAAGTTTAAGGTGTTGATATAACCACATGCTTTTTCAATAGGTGGGCACCCTAGATTATTGAAATTCTTTTGGGAAGGGATAAAAGGGAATGTTTAGAAATTTTAGTAGAATACACCGTATGCTAATAAAATAAAGGGGGTCATACAATTAAGACTTCAAGTCTTCTATTAACCTTATCTATATTCCAAGTTAAAGGTGTGAGGAGGTATCTATGGATGTCATCACAAGTTTTCCCAAATCTAAAAGAAAAAAAAATCATCATGGTAGTTGTGGATCATCTCACCAAATATGCATATTTTTGTGCTTTGGCACTCCCATTTGTAGCAATCAATCAATGATATAACAACCTTTATGAATACTATTTATCTAAACTATGTACAAGACTCCAAAAGTTATCGTAAACGATCATGATCCTATATTCACAAGTAATTTTTGACCAACTTATTTTCATCTTTAGGCATTGAGCATGCTTGTAGCTCATAATATCATTGGACCCAATTAGATGGATAGATTGAAGTGGTCAACAAATACTTGGAAATGTATCTTTGATGTTTTTTTGGAAAAGAAAGAGAGATGGGTGTAACAACTACCACTAGAAAAATGGTTGTATAACACTTCCTTTCATACTTCCTCTAAGATTTCTCTATTTTTGGTACTATATGGGTACCGACTACCATCATTCACCTCTTCATTGCTAGCACACCCAAAGGTTTGGATAGTTGAATAACACATTCAAAATTAGCAAGAGGTACTTTCTCTTAGAGAGAACCTAAAAATGACACAAAATAGAATGAAGCAATTTAGGTTGATCTAAACTACAATGAAATGACTTATGAAGTGGGAGATTAGGTCTTTATATGATTACCTCTATAAAAGAAAATGTCACTAAAAAAAATTTGAAATAAAATAAGCTTTCACCCAAGCATTATGGTTCATATAACATGCTGCATAAGATTGGTTATGTATCAAATAAATTGGAGTTACCCATGTCAATAAAAGTACATCTATTTCTCTAGGTTTTGTGCTTGAAGACAGTTATTGGGAAAATGTTTGTAGCACATATTGAGGTACTAAAGCTTGATGAGGAGGGAAAAATAGTTTTGGATCCTAAGGAATTATTCAAACATGTAGTAAGAGGTTGTGGATGAAGGAAATCACATAGTATTTGATCAAATGAAAGAAATCTCAATTTGAAGATGCTACATGGAAAAATGAGGATTTTGTACAAAAGAATCCATAGTTGATCACCACTGAGGACAACACGACTCTAAAGAAAGGATGCATGCTAAACGGGCTTAATCCTATAGTGTGCATAAGGTTATGAGTATTTAAATTGTGGCTAACTTAACTCTTAATTAAGTTATATGATTATTATTATATTCTAATCTAGATAATTAAGTCATCTTAGGTGTTCAATTTATGTATCTAAGTTTTCTTGGGTGGCACGTCTAAGGCATAAGTAGGGTATATATAAGAGTTAGTGGTTATTTTATCATCATCATATTAGGAATTGTGTTCTTCTTGGATACATTTGGAGGTTTTCTCCCTCGAAGTGGCTTATTATTCTCAAGTATTATCAAGTATATATATGCAATATATTTCCTATTATATTCTCTCTTGTGCAAGTTATTTTATTTACAAAAAAATGTTTGGATTGCTTGGGAGCTTACCTTAGTCAAGCCCTTGTTTGTTTATATCAACCTCCATACTTAGTATGGAAATATCAACATGTGTAATCCGTTAGTTTGGGTGTTTATATAATGTGCAAGATATTGTAGCTACCAATGAAACCTATGGGATGTCTAACAATACTATTGTGTGTGTTTTTTGGATGTAAGAGAAAGGGAATAACTTATTATTAATATTCCAAGGGTTTTAGAAATGATGTAAGTATGTGATCCCTAAAAGTGGGTGTTTTGTGGTGTGTAAAAGGTATTATAGCTACTGATGAAACAATATTAGATGTATAACATTGTGTGGTGTGTGCTTTGTGAATGGAGGAGAAAAAGAAAATAATTGATTTCCAAGATGCCAAAGGTTTTAAAAATGGAGAGGAGTGTGATGTTATATATTTTGGATAATGGATAGAGGCTACAAAAGTAACATAAGCTATGGAATAAAGTTTTGAGAAGTTGGAAATGGAAGAAGAGAGCTTCAAGAAATTAATGGGAGAGAGAGTAGCCACAAATCACAATTCAATTGTCATAGAAGGAATTCTAAGAGATTACTATGCAAGAGAGAGTTATAAGATTTAAAATAGTAATTTATAAAATTGGCACTCACAATATCCTTTTAAAAATACAAAAGTGCCACCAAGAGTGGATTTTAAAACATTTTAAAATAGTTTACTTCACACAAATGCTACCACAATCACAACAATGACCAGATCACTACCATGATTACGTCAATATTTAGGCTAACATAGATTTGTAGAAAGTGATTTAACATTTAAACATATATATTGGGTTGGATTGGGTTTGAATGAAATTGTAAAAATGGATTTGTCCTAGGTTGAGGAATTGGATCATTGTATCCTAAAACATGCTAAGGGAATGGATACCAACATAAGTGCCTAATATAGAGTTGAAATTATGAAATAATAAATTCTTGACTCTACACGAAGTATTGATTAACACCAAACTCTAAGACACATTATTTGGTGATACATAATTCTAGTCCTTGTTTTACCCAGCCAAAATCATATGGTTTGGGGTGTTTATATTTTTCTTATCCAAGATTCTCTATCAAATCCTTAGAAAATAAATTAGCATAAGAACAAGAATCAAATGGAACATCTTATTTTATCTTCTTGATTTGAAGATCTTAATATGGAAAATCTTAGTGTTATCACCTTTATCTTACCATTCCTTTCTATTGAAGAAAACCTTTTATTAAAAAAATATAAACAAGTCTACCATTAAAATTAGAACTACAAACCACTTCTTGGTCTTCAAAACTAGTCATAACCTTCTTTTGTTCTTTATTTTTATATTTTGATATTAATAGAATTTTGGTTGTAGCTTCCAACACCTCTCATTTGTGTGGTTTTTCAAATCACAATGTGTATAATGATTGTCAACTTTAGTAGAAGTAAAAGAACCCATATTTCTCTCACTTTTCCTTTACCTTTGTCCTTTGAGTCATCCTCCTATCCTTGTGTCTTTGTAAAAGGGGATAAAATATTTCTCCTATTATACTTTGAGATCAATACCTACCTCCTTTGATGTTTATGAAGGCCACCTAAGCACTTCATCAAGATATCATCTTCTTGCACATCCTTATCCACTTGGATAACACTTGTATGGAATTCACTAGTGTTCTTGCATATTGTATCCTTATTTCTAACTATATTATTGCCACTTAATAAACCTCCCTCTTTTGTGAAGTTACATGAGGTTGAATTGTATTTTAATTAGAGTCTTAAACTCATCCTAAGAATAAATAAATGCTATCTTTCTTAAATAGTTTTCAATCCAATGGCATGCTTTTCTAACCATAATCTAACCAAATGAAGTTTATTGTTCTTCACCAATGTCATGTATAAAAAATATACCTCAAGTTGTGATAGCTAGTGCCTAAGTTTCACCAAATCTACCTTTTCTTCATAAGGCATGATCTCTATCTTTACCTAATCTTTGAAAACAAGTTTTTTTTGGAAGAATTTTCTCACCATGGAACAATATTTTGTTACTAGGAATCAATTACTCTCTAGTGTTAGGAGTCTATAATGACATCCCTACTTTCTCCATGAGTGCCACCATGATGCTTTCTAGCTTCTCCATGGAGAGGAAAATGCTTTCAATATTTTCTCTAGCTTGAGATTCACTCTTTTTCATCAAGGGATGTATTATCATCATGTTCCAAGATTCTTACCCTTATTATCCAATCTTTGGATATTATTTCTTGCTATAGAGGAAATAAATCTACCTTGCCACTTGTACTAGCTTCTTTGGTAACGAAAAACATCTATGAAACTAATCACAAAAATAAATTATTGCAATATCCAAAGAAACTTGCTCTAATACCAAGTTGATTCATATGTAATCTTTGTGAATAATCCACTACATAAATCACTCAAAAAAATCTTTTTCAACCTTAATGCATATTGATTGATGTTGTTGTTTATGTGCAATTTGTGGAAACATAATCCCTATTCATGAAGTGTTATTTTGATAAGCACTTTAATTAATAATGAAAGAAAGCATGCACTGAGAAAGAGTGTAAAACACACATTAAAATGAAGAAGATATAATAGTATATGATAGAGAAATATAAAATATTATAAAGTTGTAGAATAACAAGGGATATTCTCCTAAAGATACCATCTCATGAGTTGTTACAATGGTTTAGTACCTTGTAGAGGCCTTCATAGACTTATTATATAAACAAAAATGTCCAAACACTAGAGAAGCCCTTTAATCCTTTCACACTTGCCTCGTCACACTATCACTCATCTAAGACTCGCATGTTGGAGTTGTTATACCTCAACTCAACTTATTTTCTATTAAAACACTAAGGAGGTTTCCCATTTTATGATAACCTATATTAGACATATAATGAATAAGAATAGTAGTGTAACATTAGAGAGGTGCCCATAGGTATTTTGTGATCAAAATTGAATAATTTAGAACATTTCAATGTATTAAAGTCTTATAAGTTCTATATTTTTTTCCTATTTGAGATAATTTTGATTGCACCCTTGAAACCTATCTCTAGTGAATATTCTCTAGATAAGATGAATTTGACTAGGGTTGAACACATTGGACACATTTGATTGGGATAAAAAAAATGTAGCTAGTATTACATGACATTACTACCATGTTTAAATCACTTTGTGCACCTTTGTCTCTAGACCTAGGTGGACACTATTAACCACTATTATTAAAAGTAGGGTGCTAGTTTCTCTTGGGGCCTTCAACCTAGAACTAAAGTTGAGGTCCATCCTTGGTCCTTCAACCTTTGAGGTCCCTTATTACTTGATGTGCCCATTGGGCTTGAAATTTTTGATATTTATTGCTTTCTTATCATGTGTGGCAATAAATTCAATATTTTATTGGCTTTAATACTTAAATTTCTATATTAATGAACAACTTAATTTACTTTTGGGTGATTAAATGTTAATCATTATTAAATTTCTATTTTAATGAACAACTTAATTTACTTTTGGGTGATTAAATGTTAATATGTAATTTGCCTTCTCAATGTTAGGTTAATGTGATTTTGGTTCTCCTTAGTGTGATGTCACCCATCTATTTTTTTAATGATTAGTGATTGTCCTCTTATTATATGGTTAAAGACATATTATTAAAAAAATCGTGTATTAACTTGTATTCATACATTTTTTCATTGTAATTTTGTCTAATGAAATTATATAATAGACATTTTCAAAGGAAGTGTGTTTCCTCTTCTATCTTGTTTATTTAAATTAAGCATCTTACAATTGTTTATTCACAAGATATTAAAGGACTTGATATGCCATTTTCACTATTTAGTTTATATGAGTTGACTCTAAGTTTTGAGATCATGATACCCTTTTTATTTTTCTTTTAAAATGTAGATAGGTAGGATGCTCTAGTTTGACCAACTCCTCATGAAATAAACAACTAAAAAGATATTATCAATGAAATGTACCAAAGAATGACATAATAATCATCACTAAGGATACAGAGTATAATACTATCATAATAAGTAGAATAAGTAGACCGAACACTATCAACACATACATAATGTTGTAAGATAGTCATGTATGTATTGTAAACAATCTCTTAATAGTTCAAATCTAATACAACATTACATACTTCTTATAATATAATGTGTTGTACGACTACTAGATAGCCATGTTAATTCGTCATATAATATATAAATCAATGCTAATTCTATTTCAAATATAACGATCAATCTATCATATATCTTTATTTTAATATTATAAAGGAGAAGATTTTACCCTTATGTAATTATGGGGCTTAGCTCATTAGAACTCAAACCTAATAATGAGACTTAACCCACTAAAACTCAAACCTAGGTGATTTGCATGACAATGGCCCCATCTTAACCACTCCACTCAACTTGTTAAACAATAGATTTATTAACTTAATCCTATAGATTTGTAGGTACTATGAGTTGGTATGACTAGATAGAGTGGTACTCTTTAACTAACAATTTTTTTAATACTTAATATAACAATTTAATTTAAATTTTTTATTTTTTAATTGAGCACCATTAAATTACAATTTAAATAAGAAGAAGTGGTTAAAACACGATAAAATGAGAGTAAATAGTGGGTTTGGCAGTGGCCATGATGATGAACAGAGCGGCTTCAAGTTAATTCGCCTTCATGATTTGCAGTGATGGCACAGCATTAAACATGACAGTATGGTGTAACAGCTCGAAAAACCTCCCTGAATAACTAGGACTCGAACCTTAGACGTTTAACAAACGAGTGCAAGCGTTTGAGCCTGATAACTCAAATCCAAATTCTGTGCAGGACCTGTAAAGTTTGGCTTGTCTATATGCGAGGACGTTTTACCTTGTACGAAATTTTGTTTGGGACAATCTCATATTCTTGTGGCGTTGCTTTTCCCGATATGAATTTTAAATAAATACCAGTGGAATAAGTTTTGACGAAGGACCTTTTTCTAACACGACAAATCAAGTCAATGTAGAAAGTATATAATAGCATCCAATGGTGGGGATTAGCTTCGTCTTTCAAAGAATAAATTTACAGAATTGTGCAGTTTCCTGCCACATGTTATCTGAAAGGACAAAGATCGAAAAAGGAAAAGGCAAAATACAAGTCGTGGATTTTTACTCAGCAAATAATGATAATGTACTGCAAAAGCCTTTGGCATTGGCTTTACTACCCAATATTTATTTATATAAAAGGGTCCCTTGCTGTCACATACATAAGACAAGAAGCATATTACGTTTGTACAAAGCTACCGAATTACATCAATCCAAAAGCCTATTTACTTTGTTACAAGATAAAAATTCACACTTTATCTGTGTACAGTGACGCAGGCAGAGAGAATAAGGGCGGGCAAATAGAAGTTTCTATGCACACTCAATAGAATTGACAAGAGAGGAAAAGAGAGCTGTAAAAGCATTAGTCAAGGCCCATGACAGTATTATAGCAGTTGCAGACAAGAAAAGCTGCACCACCATTGACATGAACGTTGCAAAAGAAGATAAAATAAGAACAGGTATAATTATTCCGTGGCAGCAGCCGCTACTGTATTTTGGTACAGTGATATGATGGTTGACATCTCTTCTTTTTGTCTGCTATCATGCGTAGATAAAATGATAACACATCATCATCTTCAATTTTTGTTGGTATCCACTGGCTTACACTAAAATCTAAAACTTGGGGTCCGCTTTGTTTCGTAATGTGGGAAATCTATGCATGTAATCATATGAATCGAACGTGGGCTGGTAGTGGACTCAATCACATCTTGTCTCAATTCTGATCGTCTTTTGAAAGGTCCAGCCTTGTCGATTGAATGGTGCACACGCAGAGTGAAGGAGGAGGGGCCCCTGATCCCTCTTATACTGTCTCTTTATCCCTCCTCCTCCTCCTCCACAAATCTGACCCACAATCTTCCTCGGATCCTGTCTTTTATGGATTTGTTAAGTGGAAAGAGTTTGGAAGCTGAGTGTTTGACAAAATGTTTCATCGAGCTCTGAAGCCTGTCAGAGCTTTTCTGGTGTATACAAACTATTAATAGATTGACGTTTGAGAGATCCTTAGCTTTTGGTAATGGCCGGGAATGGGAAGACTGATAAGGCTCTCTTGCCGAAGCGGTCAAACCGCCCGAGCTTTTCAGGGAAGCGAGGCAGTGAATGGTAAAGCTACTTGCTCTATATTTTTCAAGATTATTATTATTTTATCGATTGGTGAATTTAAATGGTTATGGCCATCCCCTGGGTGCCAGATATGTTTTCAAGATTATTAATGGAGCCTCTATTTAACAATGTCATGTTCTCTGTGTGATGCGATTATTCTATACAATAATATGTTTTTTTTCATAACTTATTGACAGTTGCTGATATATTTTAATTGCATGAGCATAACTACAATAATGTAGTCTATTCGTATTCATCTGGAACTTTGATATGCATAAGCACTAGTATATTGCTTTGCTCATTTATTGAATTGTTTATCAATTTTGCTCATGATAAACGCATTTTAATGTTTTTCTGAACCCATATCTCCACTCATTAACATTACGGAAGGATTTTCAAAAGATCTATATCTGCACTGTCATACCACACAGTTCAGATCCTTGTGATTTAGCTTTCTGATGCTATAAACTGTTTTAACACTTTTGTATTTGTTTCTTGTCTCTTTGTATTACCCAGCTAGTTATGTGGGTGTGGGAGTTGAGATATATTGGATGCACAAATGATGTATACTTACAACGCAATTGCAGAGTTCCGTTGCTCCTCACACTTCACTTATATGAATCTCTGTCCTTTTGGGCCGATTGACGTATCTTCTGTGATAAATTTAATTTCAATGAGCTGTTTTAGTTCACCTCGATCAAAGGAGTTGGGAAAACAGTTGCAAACTTAACATGTATAAACGTTGAATAAGCCTTGTGATCACATGGATAGAGATATACAAAACTGTTCGCAAGCTCAGTTGCGCACTTAAAACCAAAGGTATTGAGGCACGGACTCGGGAACTTTGCAAACTAATTTTTGACTATCATCTGGATTTAAGGAAAAAAGTTGGCAGTGAAAACTTGGCAAATTTAAAAGTTTATAAAAGGTACGAATTTCTTGGGGAAAAAATAATTAATACGCATTCCTTATCGAATCAACTCCAAATACACTCAAAACTGATTAATTGCATTTACTTTACACATGTGCACCAAGAATTTTATGTGATCTACTGAAAGTTGAACTTGAAACTTGAAAGCTGATATCAAAGAAAAGCTGCTTTTATATTCATAAAATTGTTTTGAAGTCCCTGGCGGTGGCATCAACAAAAACAAATTAAAATATAAAATACCAAACTAGTGTTGAGAGTAGCGCGCATCACTCATCCCAACATTGTATTCACAACGTTTGATCAATTGTGTGCATCAAATTGGCAACTACAACCATTATAACTACAATAGATGTAGCAACAGGGTCATTCTCCACAACTTGTTGACCTCTCGTTGATGAGATTGCTTCTCCTCCTCCCCTAGTGCTAAAGATCTGTCTCACAGCAAGCTGATCAACCTTCTCTGTATACTTGGGGTTGTCATCCTCAGTGAACTACTCCAGTTGTGGATCATACTTCTTCAGCTTGATGGGGGATTACATATTTTCATCCCCTAGAGTTTTTTGTCATGGAGGCACAAGTTCTGATTCACAAATACAAGCTCATTCAACCTTTGAATTGACAACTTCTAGCATTTTTTGAGTATGTACTGAGACATGCTCCAGTGACATAAATTTAAAGCGTTGTTTGCATGGTCAGCCTCGCACTTGAACAACAATTCTATGAACATTTAGCACCTTGGCGCCAAAAGGTTTTCACCGTATGTTTGTAATGGTATGCTAAAATGTAATAAACTTCCAAGTGGCAAGTTCAATTATAAAAAGGCATAAATTCAATATTGGAAAATATTAAACAAAGTTTTTAAAGTTTGTAAGTTTAATTTTCTTAACAAATTTTATGTGGCTTAGACTTTGTCCCAGCTGTCTCAAAAATATTTTGAGAAAACGGTTCTCCTAGTATTTGTAGATCTCAATTTTAGACATAATCTTCACCTTGAGCTATGGATTTGGTTTTGTGCCTCCTATGAATGTGTAGAGGACACCCATAATATTCTTGTCAACCGTAAGGCTCTCATGGAATTGAAAGACTGTGTTTAGAATGTACACACAAGCATGAAGGGCCATATGGAGGATTTTATCCACTGATGGTCAATGATATCCCAAATGGCTTATACTTAGCTTCCACCTTGCCATAGAAAGGTTTCAGTTGCTTCTTGGTATAGTCCATGTCCTAATAAGTATGGCCCATTGCACTTTTTCCTCCATCGACTAAGTGAAATTGGTGACTTTTTTGACTTGTAAAATGTTAAATATGTAAAAAGTGAACCCAAGAATTAAGTCACAGATAAAAAAAAATCCACTAGAAAGAAAAAATTGAAAGGACTTACATCTACAATCACTTTTGTGAAAATCCAAAACTAGGTCTGATTGAATACCCACTTTACATCAACCATAGCATTGGTCCTTGACCACGAAGATGTGTTCTATCACACAATAAAAATATTTGCTTCAAAGAAGATTTTGACTGTAGAAATATAGTTTTTTTGTTTTGTTTCTTGGTTGGTAAGGAGGGATTATTTAGACTGCCCTGACACCAGTGGAGGTCACAAGAGGGACCTCCTCCCCATCAATATATTCCACTTAGAACCACTTATTCAACTTTATTCAACTCATAAGCCACAATGGAAGTCCAAGAGCCACCACTTCGAATTCCAAATTTAAGATGTCACTTTGGGGATTCAAACATGGATCTCCATCCTGAGAACCCTATGGCCTTGCCATTTAAGCACAACCCCATTGACTGCTGTAGAAATATAGTTTTACTACTTGTTGGGTATTCAGAAATAAATTCCAGCACCGAGTTTTTTATAGGAAAAATTCACCAAGTTGCAGTCACAAGTTTTTGGCAAGTTCTGCACCGGATCTCATGAGTGCTTGGGGAGTCCAAGTGCAGAACTCACGTGCAGGAAAAACAGGTGCTCGTAGGAAAAAACAGATGCTGCCCCTAGACCCCCATCAGGGGTGCTACCCCCCAACCTCCACTAGACTCATTTTGTACTTTTGGTAACTGTATTTTCCATAAGAAATATACTTTTTAAAGAAATTTAAGTATTTTTTAACTTGCTGAGATGGAAAATTTTTGGTCTATGGAGTCCGAGCATGCGAACTATGTTAGTAATGACTAAAATGTTTTTCAATGAGGTTAAAAGCTAGGTTATAAACTTATATCGAACTTGAGTCTGCAAACTATGGTAGTAAAGTCTAAAAGATTTTTGAGTGAGGTCAAAAAATAGGTTATACTTGGTTTGACTAGTTCTTTGTTCTCTCTGAAATCTTTGATTAGGAGAACTCAAGTATGTTTACAGATTTATTTGCAAATATTATGGCTATGCTCAACAATTGGTTTTGCCCACTCCATTTTACTAATATCCTTTAGCAAAAAGTCAATGCAAGGGACTGAGCAAGGCATCAAAAAGGTAAAATGCTGCTTTTACATTAGTAGTTTACTTGTAGCAACATAATTTGCTGCATCCTTGTTGACTACTTCCACCACATTCTCTTCACCCACCTTTGTCCCTACTTTCCAAATGGCACATAAATACTCAACATATATTATCTCCCCTAATGCATTAATTGAATGCGAAAGCACAGTCTTGATGAAGAAACTAAGAAATTCAAGAATGTTTGGTTTTTCCTTTTACTCCATCCAGTGTACATAATAGTTTGGCTATTTTTCCTCCAAATTGCCTGTTGCTCATCAATGATTGCATGCCTGTCACCTTCTTAGACAAAATTGGTTTCATAATTTCATTCAATTATGAATAGAAATGATTTGGAACTCCCAACCAGCCATGACAATTGCATCTGATAATTCTGTCCAATAAGGGGATCTAAAATAATAAAGAAAATAAAGAAATATTTTGCAGTTGAAAAATGTCATTTTTAGAATTTAAAAAAATCAAAATTGTGAAAGTAAGATTTTAATAAGAATTAAAATTTAAACAAAAATCACAATTCATAAAAATTGTGATTTAAAATAAAAAGTTCAGACCAAAAACCAGAATGTTATATTAAAGGGGATGTCTCTGAACTAGCAAAAATTGTCTACTGCACTCCTCGCTGCCATCTGTTTGTCCTTGTTTTGGTTTCTGCTTTTCAGTAATCTCTGGGAATTAGGAGCACTTAGGACAAACCAACTTCTTGAGTTATGAACTCTGGCCTGATGCTAATGAAACTTGATTTGGACATATTGAAGGAGGAATGAAAGAGGGAGCTATCTGTTGCTCTCCAATTGAGCTGTCACTTCTCTTGCAATTTCTGGTTCAATTACTTTTCACAATGCAATGTTATGTCTAGGTATGCTAGTAAGATGGTATTTGAAATGATTAATGTTGCTTCCTAAAAACTTGACAATACTTGCAAAAGATCTGCCTTTTCTTTGAACCCAAATTTCGATGCTTCAAGGCAGATTCTAAAACTTGCATTGTAGAGAGGAAAAAACATCAGTGCTGAGGTTAATAACTTAGATATATAATTTACACAAAAATGCAAGGGAAAATTCATAAAAACGGATGCTAAAAAGATAAAAACCTAATTTTTTTAACTTCATTTCATTTTATCTTAAAATCTATAAACAGAAAATTGTGGAAGGATGAAGGAGAAGATGAAAGAAGAATGAAGAAATCTGAAAAGAAAGCAGGAAGGGTTAAGGGTTTGTTCCATTCACCTCTTTTAGATGTTTGAAAATCTGTTAAGAAGAAAGCCAACCCCTTCTGTCAGCTCCTATGCACATAATCACTGTATATTAAACTGTATTCAACCGGTTACACAACAACAATCAGCTCCTTTCAAGGAAAAATGGTAAATCAAAATAAGAGTGAAAAAACTAAAATGGACAAGTGAAAATATTGTTTAGAAATTCATTTGGGTGTTTTAAGGCAAAGTGTTCTTTTACTGTTTTTTCTGAACTTATTATTTTATTTTCCAGTATGTTGCTTGTTTTTCTTCATGTTTCTGCTTTTATAAAACACATCAGACTTGCAAGTTCTGAGCCTGGACTCACCAAGTGTGCCATTCGAGGCTTCAGCTTCACAGACCCTACCTTGAGTCGTGTTCATGAGTATTCACTTGGAATTGGCAATTCTCAATTCACTGCTTACAACTAGCCACATTTTCCTCCTAGTTTAGGCATTGCACTGAATCCAGTTAACAATATTGGGAATTTTGTATCTTTTGTATTAATTTTAGCACAAAACTACTCTGGAATTTTTTAATTACTTTTTTTTGTACAGGTAGACTCAGAAATTTGTAAGAAATAATACTTGTGCAAATTTTGAAATTAGTTCCATTTACATCTTATTCATATCATTTCATTCCTGCCCTTTGTTCCATGGCCTGAGGGAGATGATATATATTAGGAGTGTAGTGAAGATATTGGGAACCCTCAAACTGGTATATAAAAATATACATCCGAGTTTATCCCAATTCTTACTTGAATAATATCAAAGCCATCTAAGTACTTTACAATTGAAGTCAAGGTTTTGTGTTTCATAACTATTAACTGTGCCATCTGGCAATGATTACCTTCTTGCTTGAACAAGGCCTATGCATTATTTATCAATTCAGTAGTTGGAATTCTGATTAAATGATTTATGGGATAACTTTAAGGGAGGGTTTGTGATACACTAATACTGCAGTCATTCAGCATCTTTATTATTTGAAGCTGCTTACTCTGTGAGGATGCTAATTGCAGAGTACTTTTGTCTATGACATCATTGACATGTAATGCAAGTTTTTCAGCCTCTTATTTAATCTATTGAGAAGTACTTCTGCCTATAAGTTATAATTCAAGTTTTCAAGATCCCTTGCCAAACAGTTGCTGGGTGAGGTGTACAAATCTGACCTTGTATATTTCCCTCAAACGCTGCTCTTGTTGGTGCTTCTGTAGAATTTGGATTGAGTTGTATCCTACAATATACATTGATTGAAGCAATTTATTGTATTCCTTTATTTGCTAGTTTGTATAGGTTGGCTGATTGTGGCTTAGGGATGAGTAGTTGTGCAATTATAGGTTTGCTATTTTGCAACTCTGCTGCAGGTGGATTATTATACAGATCAGTCTTTAAGATCGAGACTATGACCATGGACCTATGCTTGATGCCATGATTCTGTAGGAAAAGGATTTGTAATTGTAGGTCATGGCTTGTTTCATTGCCTTTTTTACACTCAATGAACAATATAGATTCAAAGCTGACAAAATTTAGATGTAAAATCATCAAACACTGACTTCATAATGTGCAAAGAGTCCAGAGTTTATTTCATGTTCACCACATGCAAGGATCTCCCAGATTAAATTTTTATGAGTGCGGCCCAGCAATTTCAGAAGCAAGTTGTTTGTAAAACCATACCTGGCTTTAGAAAGCGTGAAACCTGCAAACTACTAAGCATGGTTGTTTTTGGCCTTATAAAAAGGCTTTGAATGCATGTTGGCTAGCTGTTGCTCTTACAGCTACCATTAGGTCTCCAATTCAGGAGACAATACACTATGCAAGACAGTAAATTTAAAGTATATCAATTAGAGTTGAGAGTACAATTAGAATAGAGAAATACCAAGGTAAAAGGACCTTAAGTTATGAAAAGTAACTAAACACTAAGAGATAAAGAAAAGAAAACAAAGCAAGAGATTGTAAACCAAAAGTGGTTAAATCCCAAACCATAAGGTCCAAATACAAATACAAATACAATTGACCATCTGAGGGAAGGACCTCTGAGTGAAGCACATAGATGATGAAGATCAAAGCATTATAACATGAATGGGAATAGCACTGTTACAGGAGACACAGCACGATGGAAAAACAAAAACTATAAGAGGCATTATCTCTAATTATGACATCACTGTAATACTAATGAATTTTTTAATTTCCTGATTTTTGAATTATGTTGCAGTAATCCATTTCATAAGCAAGTTCTTGTATAACCAACCATATGTGGTTTAAGAAAGCATGAAACTTGCAATATGCTTATTTAGACCTCCCAAAGGGACTTTAATGCATACAGCACAATTGGTGCTCTCACGAACCTGAGTCAGCAAGTAGGTTTCCAGTTTTGAAAATGACATTTAACTCTTTGTTGAAACTATTAGAGAATAGCGCCAAACAGCAGGCAAGACACAAGATGTGAAGACCCAGAAGAGGCTGATGACTTTAGTATTGACAGCAGGACTTCATTATGATATCTTCCTTTATTTAAATCATCATTGTAACTATCATGAAACAATCCTATTTTCTTTCTACTGGCTTACTGGACATTGTTGCATAATTATTTATTGTAGTACATTGGACTGGTCCAAACAGTGCAAGATCAGCACCTAATTTTTTCACTAAATTCATATGAATACAAGGATGGACCCTCATTGATGTGGAATCTATTCTATCTCTCTCTCCTTTGGCCAGCATATATTTCAAGACAGAAAAATGTCTTCTAGGGAAGACCATACTGCTGACATCAGCAATCCTGCCAATTTTGACCAAGTCCTTTGAATGGACCATTTGACCTTATGTAAGGATGTATTCATCAGAATAACAGCATTGACTGAAGGAAGACTGTTGAATTGCAGGAGCACTGCTGTGTTGACTGAATTTTTGCTGTTTGGCTGGGTAAGTTGGCTTTCTTCAATCGGGTGGACTACTGTGATTATTTGACTGCATAAAATGATGAACAATGATTGCTGTAGTCATATAGTTACGACAAGTTTGACTGTAAAAGATTAGCTGTTTCATCCACAAATGCGCTGTACTTTGAGTCATAGGATCTTCATTCTGAGCTGATTTGTCAGGATGAGTGTGAGGCTGAGGCTGAGTTAACCCATGGGCTGCTTACCTTGTGGCCCATTAACTGGTATAAGGTGCAGTTGTTGTAGCTCATTGGCCATTTGATAAATTGAGGGTATGTTGAGGACTGAGATAACTCATGTCCTGATTAATGATGTGAGGCTCAGCTTTTATTAAATGGTTAACAATAGAATAAGAAAAGAAAGACTAAGAATGTTTTCAGAATAATTTTAAATAACTTGAGAAAAGATAAGAAAACGAAAGAGAATCCTAAAGACTTAGTAATTAAAACAATGCAAGTCTTACTAAAGCCATGCATGTCTAACTAAAGACAATAACTATATTTGTTAAAGCTGTGCAAGCTTTTGCATTGAGAATGCAATGCAAGATGCTTTTCTTGAGCTGGAGTTTACTTTCTTATTTGCTTCAGTGACACACCAGAATTGCCCCACTGACTAAAGTGCCCGATTTTAAATATCACAATAATTGCAATAAAGATTCATAACAAAGGCTCAATTCTGATAACTCATGGGTCATCGGATAAATCGATGGTCTGTTGAGGAGTGAGCTAACTCATGTGCCAATTCATGATGTGAGGCTCAGTTGAGGTAACTTCTGGGCCATTAATTTGATTTTGTCTTTTGGTAGACAAATGTAATATCTGGTTGAAGTTACTTGTTGGAATATTGAAGTGTATGTTGAATTGAACTTATAATAAGCCATTGAATCCTTATATTTCATTATCTTATTTAATTTCTTCCTATTGATTGACTGGTCCCAATTGGTGCTCAACATTTGCATATTTAAATTTTGATAAGGGCTCAACATTAGCAATTGAGCTCTGCATATTTAAAATTCAAATCAAAATCAAGCTCCAGTGATAAACACACTTGGAAGTCAAAGGCACATATGTAACAACATGGCTATGAACGATATGGTTGGCATGTATATTGGGTGATGTCCAATGCAAAAAGCATTTGGAAAGTGCAATTTGGAACCCACTTTAATATTATTTTTTGTGTTTTATATTTTTGTTTTTTAATTTTAATTTTAATATTGAACAATGAATATTGAGTTTGAGAATTGAAATTGAAGCTGTATTTTTATGGTTGTTTTGTGTATTACATGGTAATATGCATGTTATGTGGTTAACTGAACTTAATCCTGTTTTTAAAGCTAAAATATGTATATATATGTGATTTTTTTATGTTTTTGTATGGATTTACCCAACCCCGTTTTTTTTTGCCATACCAGTGTACTCAATCTCAGTTCCAAACTGATAACTTATCTACATTCATTATGTGGTTCTTAATCAAATTCTACTTTTTCAGAAAACCTGAATATTGAATGTGAGAAATACTTAAGAACAAACTGCTGTACTTGCTGGGGCTGAACATTTTCTACTGTACTTCTTTGAGTTGCAATTTTTGTTTTGTTGGGTTTTATGAAGTCTTTAAACTTTTGTCCATGGGTCATGTGAAGTTCTCAAGGCATTTGGTTTATCTTTGTGTCGGTAGCCCATGATAACCATGTTTGTAAGAAAACAAAATACAAGTTCAAAAAATGTGAAATATCATTGAGAAAGTAAATGAATTAATAGATTTTTTTGCAAGAAATTTTCCAAAAGCATGCAAAAATCCCATCATATTAAAATTTTGATTTTGGGTCAATTAATGTTATAGAGAGGGAAGGAGATGAGTGCAATGTTGAATCATTCTCTCCAAAAAATGAGTCTATAAACGGGAGCAAACATATTTCATTTTTCAAATTGAATTTTTTTGGTAGGATAATGTCGTCTGATTTAGTGAAATCCTTGAACTCCATGAATCATTCACTATTTGGAAGTCCTTGAGTTACATTAGGCTGTGATTTGTGGAGTCTATGAACCTTGTGAGGCATTGTGATCTGTTTAGTCCTCAAACCTGTCAAGAATTGAAATAATGTAGTCATCAAAGTCCATGGGACATTTCACTTTTGAAAACTTTGGTTCTTGAAACTTCTGTGAAGTTTGGTATCACTGTTAAATTCTTCATTGCCATTGGTTCTTGGGCTGGATGGTTGAGATGAGTTGCGCGGAGTCCCAAATTAGAGCCATCTCTATGGCAACGAGTGTTCCTCTGAGACTCAGGGGTGGAAATTTTTTCCCAGATTTTGGGGATGGTTGTTAAAATAATATATAAAAATTAACATTTGAAAAATTAATTATAAAAGAACAGTAAAAAATTACAATTTATCATTTATGTAAACAATATGAGTAAAAGAAGCTGATATTTATACAAAGTTGTACTGCTGTATGACATTTTGCATTAGAGACAATGAATCTTAATGTCTTCACCCCTCTCTGCAGAATCTTGAGTGGAAATTGTGCCATTGACCAAGATTCTACTGTTAGACTTTGTAGGATGATCTTAAGCACTGTCTGATGCTTCAATTTCAGCCTTGCTGTAAACAATCTAAGAAAAATTCTGACACTGTTTCTGCAGTTGCTGTTCTTGAAGATGATAAAATAGATTGCCATTCATCATCTTAAAAAAAGAGTACTAGGCTCAAACATACTCATCAGACAAATAATAGCAGATATGCCAATGCTAGCCAAATTTTGAATGGACCATTTTATAATATCATTCAGGAGCTTCAGTATGTTCCCAAGTAAGAGATTCACTAAAGAGTAGAATTTGACAAAGAGGTCCATAACAAGTTGCAGTGCCAGAGGAGATTCCACTAAGATTGCTATATTTAGTTTCTAAATCATTTGATTGTAACCATAAAAGTATTACTTGGAATTGGGATTGACTTGGCAAACAACAAATATAAATGGAATTCAATTACCTGAGCTTTAATCAAGAAATCAAGGAACTGAAAAACACTGAAATATTAAGAAAAACAGGGAAAATAAAAAAATGCCTCTTTTCTATCCAGTGTACCCCAAAACAATATTTATTTTTTGCTTTTGAAAACCAGAGCCTAGGTCTGAGGGTGGTAATTTCTGGCACCAACCCTAATTAAGGCCTTTAAGGCCACATGGACCTTCATGGCACATGCCATTTTTTGTTATTTTATCACTTTTAACCAAGTTTTGAACCTTTTTTTTCTTTTTTATAAGTGTTTTAACATTTAAATGTCTTTTTTTCAAATGGTCGTAGGGGATGTCACATCCTTGCACATGCGAGGTTGTCCTAGGTATGGTCCCCACTCGTGTAGGGACCTCCCTGGGATGGTCCCCTATGGGGGCTTAGATGCAGTGGAAGGCATAGGGACATTTTGTCCATCTTGCCACACCCAGGATGCCCCCATACTGTCAAATGTCCCAGAAAATCCAGGGGATGTCCCTGGTGTATGCTACTGATGATAAATATCAAGGGCTATTGGTATTAGAAATTGGTTTGACAATGGTCACTTCTTGTCCATGACCCATCATGTTTTCATTTATTTACTTTGTGCAGTCTTTATACAGATATTTCCATATCATGAATGCTGATTTGTTTTTTCTGTTCTCCTTATATATTTGGGTAGGACGATCCACAATGCATAAGAGCAGGGTTTGAAACTCATTTATATAGTCTTGACAATCTGGTCAGCCTTTGGTTACAAGTGCTACCACTACATTTACTTGTTGTGTCCATGTATATTACATGGGAGAATGCATTTCCAAGGCTTTGTTTTGAATTTTCCCTGCTAGTGAGCTAGAGTCTTAAGAGTGTCCTAGCATTCCAGTACATGATATTCCTATCAACATAGAGGATTAGCCATATATTTCAATTTGGCAACTGCGATATTATCTTTATCTTTATCTTTAAATTGACTAACAGTTAAATAGGTTTATAAATGTTCCAACCATTCTTCAAGTGATTTTGCATCAATTTTACTATAAAGAACATGGAATTTCTCAGTTTATCTAATCTTTAATTGAGTTCTTTGGTCAAGATCACACAGTTTCACATTATTATATGAAGTTCCTGATGCTGACAAGTTAAGATGTATCATCAATAGCCAAAATTAGAAAACAAGTCATCTTTGTTTGAAGATGATTTGCATTGATTACAACAAAAATGTTTTCTAGATTGCATTGCAGAGTTCTGTGGATATGCATACAATTCATTGGTATACACTTTATGAGGAATTTTGAATTAAACCATTGCACTTTGTGTCTCTTGTAGGCAAATCCTAGTCCATATGGACACAAACAATAATTTTGCAAAATGTGAGGTTAGCTATGCTACACGGGGTTTCGGGGACGGGGAGTGCCGGGTATGGCAGGACGAGTTTTCGGTACAGGGGTACTTTTGGGTCATTTTTTAGGGGACGGCTGATAAAAAAATAGTGAAATTTTTAAAAATATAGAGAAATTTCAAATGTTCATAGCATAACATTGATAAAGAATTCATTCTAGACATTGTATAAGCTTAATACAAATCATTTGACTTGAATTGAGATTTCACATGAGAATCGACAAACAAATTAACAAAATTCATATGCTTTTCAAATTCATAAGTTGTTGGCCTTGCTACACTCCCACTGCCTAAAGAACCCTCAATGGCTGCCATACTTCTATGAGTTCTACTTCTATGTCTACTTCTTTTATGCATTTGAACCTCAACCTCCTCACTATCATTACTAGTAATCTCACTACTGCTCATGATTTTTTTGGTTAAGAATTGAAAAGAGAGCTTCAAGTTCAAATAAAGGAAAAACTAAACTCACAATGCCCTTCCTATGTGATTAAAAAAGTTGAAAAAAAGTTGAAAAAATGGAAAACAAATTGAAAAATCAAAAAACAAATGTAAAGTAAAGAACTTACCTCTAATGAAGTAGATTTGATGCCCTAGTCTCCCCTTTCAACTGTTGTTCTCTCGTCTTTCACTAGCTGCTCTTCACCTCAAGTTTGCAAATGTCAAAATGAGAATTTTTTTTCTTTTAGTTGTTTTGATAAGTCAAGTAGGTTTGGGTTTTGTTTAAAGGGGTGGGGGATTCTTGTGGGCCCATCCATCCCCTTTTTTTTAATTTAAAAATGTGTATTTTTACAAAAAAATAAAGTAGGATGTTGTTGGGCCATAGGGACGGCTAGCAGCCCCCGGGACGGTTAGGGGACGTCCTGGCCATACCAGGTATTGCTAGCCGTCCCCTAAGTCCCCTGAATCTGCAAAAAACATCCCCTAGAAGTTTCAGAAACTTTATGTGGAAAAAGGGATGGCTAGGGGACGTTTCCTGGCCGTCCCCACGTCCCCATTTTGTCCCCAGTATGGGTACGGGCCAAAAAAGGCAGGGGACGCGTCCCCGTGGAGCATAGGAGGTTAGTGATAATGTTCAATGGTTCTATGCCCATTTCTTAGAGAAGTGATTCTTCTTTCTTTAACACCGAGAATATGTACATATCATATTTCAATTCAGATGGAGAGGAGATCGAGGGAATTTTTATCACATACACAATAGGAATGCACTGGACTGGCTTGATCCACAACACTAAAACTTTATGAAGAAGATGATGAATCCATTCTACCTTTTGGCCAGCCATACCTACAATTATGGAAGGATTGGGGTCTACTCCTATTGGTTGAGTGCCCCACCCTACTTTAACCACGCTTCTCTCCCTTTCTATGGTAGGGACTGTCATGTAAGCTTGCTCTTATACCAAAATTGTTTGACTGTTACATGTTAACCCACAAATATGATTAGTACACTACTAACTAGTAAGGAACATGAACAAAAATCATGAATCATGCAGACATGTTTGGTATATCACAGAAAGCAAACATGGGTGATCAAATTCATATCAAAATTTGTTTTGTTATTCATATTATAGAGAGAAATGTTGAAGTGATAACATTCTGCAATATTTGTCAAAACTTTCATGTGAATAAATGTATAGTGCCAAATAGCCAAAAGAGAATGCTATATGTGTCTAAATGAATTCATCGGGATGTAAGAAAGATGCTATGTACAAGAGAGCCAACAGGTATTCAAGGAGACATTCAGAAGTGTTCAGTTCAGCTTGAACCAGTCAGGAAATCGATCCTGTTCATTCCGACTCATGACTTTTTCTCATTCTCACGAGAAACTAACATGGTTGGTTGTGAGATCTGGTGCAGCATTGGCATTAACTGATGTCTAGTATGCAAACTGAAGTTATATCACCAATTATTGTGCTGTAGAATGTAAAGCAAAGCACTGTCAGGACACATTTATAGATATCTTGTCATGGGTGCAAATTAAATTTGTTTCTTTAATGAGCTGATGTCAATGATGCCAATGCAGGAACTATAATAAACAATTTAAGAAATACCAAAAATTAAAAATAATCCTAAAAAGAAAATCAAGAAGCAAAAAGGTAAACGAGACTAGTCATTAGAGATTACTGTTATCAGATAAAGCATGATAAAAAGTTATAGTAAATAAGCATGGGCTCTCATCCTTGTGGTAAATTCTTCATTAAAGTGGGAATCCCCTTAGTTGTATCAGGCCAACAAAAATAGAAAAAGAAATGAGTTCTTTGAAAAACATAGACAATTTCTAGAGTATGGAGTGACCTTTTAAAAAAGTAAAAGGATGGTTAAAGATGAAACTAATCCTAAAATGTTCATGCTGCTACTTTGTAATATCTGAATAATGGAAGGACAGAGGGAGTTTTGCTGTAACATCATTCTTTTTTCTGTGAAAACCAAACGAATGATACATAGATAGGGTCACTGCTTGCAGCAGAAAAGTTCATATTATAGGTGATAGTTAAATTCCTTAAAATATCAGTAACTAGATAAAATATTATAAAATCTTCCATATAGTGCACAATGTTACAAGTCATAATATTTGTGTAAACAAGGAATTTATATGATAGTAGTACCTAACAAATTATATTCTTTTTTGTTTGCTAGGTAAATGAGGGTTTTATGGGGCCTCTCCTTTCCAAGCTTGAGAATAATAGTATGATAGCATAAATCAAAATCTAGACTCAATCTAAGAACACACCATCTGAGTAGACACAAATAAACCAAAAACCAGTAGTAGCAAAACTACACTCCAACAAACTTTGACTTTTGGTAGCTATCTGCCGCTATCATCTAACAACAAAATAAAAAAGACATAAATGCAGAACAAAGACAGGTGACAGAAGAAATTATTCAATAGCTGTAATCTCAACAGGGGCATGAGATGCCAACTTTTTCTAAGTAAACATCCTTTTATTTCAAGGCTTTGATCTACTTGCTGATAGAGGAGAGCTGTCCAAAGAGTGAACAGTTTCAATGTTTGCTTGCATCAGCTTCTTGTTGTCTTGCTCTTGCTCAGATGTGGGTTCCACTACAAACTCCTTTCATGCAGCTAGTTGTGCCTTCCAGAACTATGATAATCTTTGGTCAGGTGCTTGTGATGTTGCTTCATAGGGAAGGAAGGGCCAGGATGCCTCCATTGCAGGCTTCTTAGCAGAATTGGAAGCTTCCATGAACTTGATTATGTGATGTTTGGACAGATGTGAGCAAGATATGCCGCTGCCAAAGTGGTTTATAAAACCATCCTGAACTATATAAAGTTCATGTGAATAATAAACCATGTCCTCTGTAGTGGCTGTCCAAGCCATATATTCATACAAAAAAATGTTTTAATCTCTTTCACAGCCCCAAATCTTTAGGTAACTACTGGCTTGGGCTTGGCAGAGCTGATATATTGAGGAGAGGGTGCAATAGAAAGGAGCAGGCCTTCTTGCACAGGATAGCTTAGTAACTTTGGCTTTGGATGCATCAATCAGGGCATTTACAAACATGGGCCCATGATTATCTTGACCAAGATCAAATTTCACAAAACACAGTCTTGGTGTTGCCTATCTTAAATGCAAATACCGGAGTACTCCAGGGGACTGGGAGATATGTTGCAGGAGTTGAAAACTTGCAGTTTGGGATATAATGAACAGGAAGCACAACCAAATATTAAAGTTGAATACACAGAAGAGTGAAAATAATAAAAAGAGTCGATCAAAAGAATGAGATAAATAATGCCTGTCAGGGGCTTTGAACCCATTATGGTATTTTTGAGGGTAGAATGTATGGAAAATTTATGTGAAGCAAGCATAGGCTAATGAGTAAATGAGCAATAAGATTCTTTAAAACTTTTGAAGCTAAGTATCCAGTTTGGGTTTGGGTTTGTGGATTAAGCAAAAGAAAATGGGGGTTAGGTTCATCTTGGATCTGTTGGCATAAAAAATATATAAAAATCATAAATATTTACATATTTACAGCCTAAAAACAGGAATTAAGTTCAGAATACTACATAGCATTATTTAATAGACAAAACCACCCTAACAATTAAAAATGCTACTTCAATGTCAATTTGTCAAACTTGAATCTCATGATAGATATTCATTGTTCAATATTAAAGTAGTAATATCAGCAGTCAGTGTCATATAGGATCTTCAAAAAAATCAGCATCAGTTCCATGTTACAGTCAAATAAGTCTACCCTCTCTGAATTAAAAGTACATAGGCATTTCAAATATTTTATCTGAGATTCAATTCCATCTAGATTAATTTCCAAGTTGATTAAATCATTAAAATAATTTCAATTAATTTATTTCTTAGATAATTGATGCAGGGATATTGTTATCTTTACACTTGGAAAACATTTTATTCATGTCGTACATGTTTCATTACAATTTAGTAAACTAGTATATTTTTACTATTTAACAATTTAACTTTTCTAAATGTTGGAAAACTAGAAAGAAAAATAAATAAACAAATAAAAATCCTTGACTTTAGCAGGGGCAGTCATGAATAGGAGGATGTAGAATCCAAGAGTATCAAGGAGGCCATGTGCAAAGGCCAGGGCATCTCTTAACTTTTCATTTCCATATATTTTCCGCTCATCATGGATTTATTAGCAGAAACTGTTCTTTTGGTTTTAAACCTGTTTATTTCAATGACTTCCGTCCATAGATGAATGGATTACATCTCTACTTTCTGTACAAAATTGATGCACAGAAAAGTTGCATTTATTGTTTGATTTAAATTGCACGGAAAAATGAGAGTTTACAGTTCAACAAGGTTAAAATAAATAAATGGGTTTGAAATGGGTCTGTTCTTACAATAAATGTCAAAGGCCTAAAATGATTTAAAAAAGCAAAAGGAATTTAACAAAGTTGTCAAAATCCTGTGAATTCATTTTGGGTTCTGCAAAATACTGTGAAATTTGGCCTGTGTTTGCTCAAGTTTGTTGAGGATTACCCAACAGAGGAAAAGCAGTGCCCTGGCACAATCCCAGGCCAAATTGACCCAGGATCCGAACTGGATCCGGATCCAAGGCCTCCAGGGAGTGAACCAGTATCTTAGTTTTGAAATAGTGCCCTCTTCTTGCAAAAATTGAATTAGGCCCTCCAATTTGTCAGTGTTTACCTTGAGGTGCTCAGGTGGTATTCTCACAGTACTGGCACAGCAGTGACAGGAGCAGATCCAGATGTGTGTGTAGCAGAGGGATTGGTATGGATCATGCCCAGTTATGCAGGAAAGGGTGCCTGCATGCCTCCAACATGCATGTGCCAACCTCATCCTCTTCCAGGATTAGAATGCTTTTCAGATTTAGAGGTCCAAGTTTAGATTCCGCTTTTGTTATTTTTGGAAGTTTATTTTTTCTCCTAGCCTTCTTTATCTATAAAAGAAAGGCAGGGGTATGGGTGTTTATTCATTCCAGTTTTGAGCTAGTGCAGTGATTTTCTTTTCAGATTTAATGAGAGGACAGTTGCAGGTTTGAGAGTCAATATTGTGTATTTGCTGTTCATATTTTCAGTAGTATATGTTTGCAGATTCACACATTCAGAGATTATTGTTTTGATTGAAGTTTTTATGTTTTGAGCTACCTAGTTTTAAGGTTGAATTTTATGAGAGCAGAATCTGCTTAGTATGGTCTGAAAATTAATATGATTTGAGGGGGAGGGGTGCAGGTTACTTGTCATAGAACTAATGCTATCAATGCCTGCATTTGCTAAATAGTCAACTGCCCCGTTAGCTTCTCTGTAAATGTACATCCATGAAATGCTATCAAAGGTGCTTGCCATATTTCTTGCTTCATGTAGCACTAAAGCAATCTTTCACTTGGTGTTCTACCCTTTAGCCATGGCCCTGGTTATGATATGTGAATCACCTTTGATGAGAAGGTGAGAGATAATTTCAGTCCTTTCTCCACACCCACTGTGGCATCCATATTATTAGATTCATGACTGAATTTGACAGCAAAAGCCCACACAAAACAACATGGTTCATCTCTGATGAGGCCACTACATCTTTGGCTTTGGATTATCTCTAGATGCAGGATCAAAATCTGGTTTAAAATGGCCACACCAGGGGGTGTCCATTTAGCAATATCCTTTTTGCAATTTACTACTACTCAGCCTTTTATTGGGGCCTAATAAATTATATTCTTAGTTTGCTATACGAGCTAAAATTTTTGAAGTAGGTTCAACTTCATACAAACTATGATTTCTGAAGGGGAGAATGACTAGTATTTCCACAAATGTCAATGGTCAAATTGTATTCAAAATTGCAAGGTAAATTATTAATGTAGCGAATGACAGATTGGAGAAAGCAAACACCATCAGGTTGAATTTCTGAAGGCCATTCTAGTTTTCATTTTGAGTGCTTTATAGCATCTCTTGTCTGCCAGTTGTATGTCATAATGTCTATTTTATTTTCTTTGTTAAAACTTCTACTTTGTGCTAAGCCTGAATGTGCTTATACGCTTGGAATTTGCAATATTGTATGTTTTATACTTAGCTGTCCCATTGACCAGTTTTTGATCATCTGTGGATATCAAGTTTATTGTTTACTTTCTTTTCACACTATCCATAGCACTTTTCTTTTTGTTTTATTTATATCTTAACTTATTTTTGTAGTAGAACACCACCTATACCCTTCACCCTATAACAGCTTCAATGAGCATCTGTAAGGGTGGTGCACTTTGTTGATGAAATTTGGTTCATATGCTTGACTTAGATGTAACTTGTTCATTTTGTTTGTTAAAAACAATGTTTAAAAGAGCATTCCTTTTTATCTTGGATATCTTAAAAGGTCTAAAATGCTAATGCACTGGCAATATATTGCAGGATCTTTTCAGATGTCCCCAGTGATATTGTCATAGAGGTTGATGGTGTATGTTTTGCATTGCATAAGGTAAAATCTACATTGTCCCATTGTAATGGAAATATCAGTGTTGTCTTTCTCTGCTTTTCATGATACCAATTCTATTTACCTAGAACATTTACATTTTTTGTTTACCATTCATGTCATTATTTGTCATACGAGATCTGCTTCTTGAAGCATTCAAGTATCAATTATCTGATTCATGAATCCATGATGTTTTCTATTTGAGTCTGGATATATTGCTTTGAAGTATTATTGTGTGTAATACTTGAATACAATTCTTATTGCCTTTGTTCAAAGGAAATATTTACATGAAATTACTATTAATCAAGTAGTAGGTTAAAGCTGGTTGATCTGAGGGCAGTTATGTTAAATTTCATGAAAGCTTACAACCATCATAGTTGTTAAAGAGTTTCTAAGATAAAAAATAACAGAACTTGCAGACTGAAACTGATTTAAAACAATAGTAGATCTTATGTAAGCTCCCACACTTGTAACCAACACAAACTCACTAGCAAGACTAACAAGCCAGCCTAAGGTCATACATTGGGAATAATTGATAAAACCATAATCAATATAGATCTGCTCCATGGGGCCCAAGATGGTGGCATGGAGGACAATACAATAAATTAGCTAGCAATCTTCTGCATTATAATGAACATGTAACAACATAAAGCGAGATAAATAATGAAACATTCAAAGAGGCAAAGAGATAGCAAGATAACACTCTTATATTCACTATGAAGTTATGAACAAGAATAGGACATATGGATGGTGGAGATCTAGAAGATGTAAGTGACAATTCCCATGATGAGAGACTATGGATGAGAATTTTAGCCAATTTGTTTAGCTGGACTGCAACCGACCGATCCCCCTTATAGAGGTCAAATACTAGTATATATGAAATCACAAGAAGAGTTGGTTACATTCAGGAACAGTTCAGTTTTATAATGGAAAATGGTTCATATCCTTTTTGTGTCATATTGCCTCCTTAGTTGCAGTAATGTCATTGTGCAAGTTCACCACTCAGGCAATGCCAATCTGACAAGCACCAAATGGTGTGGGAATTGGTGTTAAACATGCAACATGCATGGAAACCTCATTTGACCAAGTGCCAACCCAGGAAGAACTAATCAGGATGACAACAATTTTTGTATGCCATTTTGGATGGCATTTTCTAGGATTGCCAATCCACATGGCACTTTCTTATGTGAACCAACATGCGTGATCAAAGAAGCTGTACTGGTGGTTAAGGTTGTGCTCAGATCATCATACTCTCTTTAGAAATCATGGTACCCATTGCATCTTTAGACAGCTGGGGAAACCGAGTCTAAAGTTGCAAAAGGTTGTACCACTTAGCTTGGTCAGCAGGTTGTCTAGCCTTGATGACTCCAAATAATTGATGGTGGCTAAGCATAGTTGTGATCTTGATGATCCGATTTGTTGGCACTGCTTTTAGATGTTCAGGATGCTAGTTAGAAAGAAGTTGAGTTGTGCAGGCTCAAGCAGTGTTGGAAAAACATGGCTTCATGAGCTCAAGAGTGAATACTTGGTGAAGGCACAAGTATGGGGGCAATAAAGAATGAAGGCATTGCCCTAGCTGCTCACAATATGGAGTAAAGACCATTGTGTAGAGGCTTGATCTTTTAGTATGAACCTTCAAAGCACTTCGTTTTTTGGTGCAGCCACAAATTATCACCAACCTTCGAATTGTGAAAGTTGTGATGTTTGTCATGGTACTCTTTATACTTTTGTTGTTGGTGCACTAGAATTCACTGATGCACTTGTTGAGGGTGCATTCCTTGTCCATTTACTTCTCATGTGCTCGTGACTGGTGCTTGTGGGAATGCATTATACATTGTCAAAAGTAGAAACTAACACTGAATTAGGTTAGCTTCTTATCCCATATGCCTAGATGTGCATTATTGTGCATGTGTAAGAAATGGGCAAATTTTGGTTGATCACTTTAGTTTTCTCATCTGTATGAAGGTTGAATACAATAGGCTGATTCCAATTGAGTATCCAAAATTTCCTAGAATGCATGCTAAAAGAGGCTAACAAAACCTCAAGTTGTGATTGGACACAATAAACGAATGTAGTCCAAAGGGAACCCGAACGTGGTTGAAGAATAGCCATGTAGACATCTTTCTTCTAGGAAACCACGATGGCTATCTTGGAAAACCCATGCAGTACATCAAACACTAAGTCATGTTGCTGTCACAAGTAGCACAAACAAGAACTCCTTGTTGATAATTTTTCAAGGCTTGGATGGTATTACTATTGACAATGGTATAGATAGCCAAAATTTCTTATTTGTTGGCTTTGCTATCCAGCAACAAATGCATGGTTTGACATGGTGTTCTATGTCTTCACACATATGCAGCCAAAAGAGGTGTTGCTGGAGTTTGGAAAGCCTAAAGTGCCCAAATTTCTTGGAGTAGTTGCTTCCTAGAGGAGTTATTGGCAAGGTACTCTCGTGGGAATACAAAGATGTCTGATCTTGTAGAGAATCCTATTGGATAGATAGAGGTCAGCTAACTAGTTATCTTGTGCTAGAGCGGCACAGATGTGCATGAAGATAGTTTTGGGTGAGTAGATAGAAACTTTGTTAGAGAAATTATGACCCTAAGTGTCAAGCATTGTGTTGAGCATACTTAAAAAAGCGAACTCAACAAAAAAGGCTAAAATTTTGAATTGAACTTGAGACCAAACAAAAACTTGGAAAGTACTCTTGACATTTAGAAAACACATAAATTTATAAAATAATCTTAAAAGTAATGTTTAAAGCATAGTTGGAAAACTCGCCCCAACAAAAAACTCGCCAAGGGAAAAATTGGAGAGTTTTTAAAAACTCGCCTAAAACTCGGAAAAAAACTTGGGAAATGAAAAAATTGCTTAAATTTCATTAAAAACACATTTTTTTTGCAAAATTCAATGACAAGATGAATCCAATGAATCCATAAATGAGTACAAAAGTGTTTTCTATTAATTTTGATTGACTTTAATGTAAATTGATTACAAAATCGCATTCTCATGCGGAATCCCGATGGCTAAAAGCCTGAAAGTCTGATACATGAAAACAGTAAAACTAGAACTAGAAGCAAATACTAAACAACAACTAAATACAACATGCTAGGCTTTCCTCTTCCCTAGTCTAGCAACAGCTAGGGAAGAAGGGGTGGGTCCTCTAGTCCTGCCGCGTGTGCGTGGTGCTAGTGGTGGTGGCTGCGGTGCTACTGCTGCTGGCTCTGGCTGATCTCATCCAACCCTACATCTCCGACTCCTGATGCACCCACATCCTCCATTGCCTCTCTCGAAGTCAAGGATTTCATCTGCGCTAAACAATGGAGGCTGCTCCTCTCGCCCTGTCCAATCACTATAAGGATCTATCTCATCTAAGTCAATAGGATCCTGTGATTTTTCTTCAACTCTCTTTATGCGCAACCGAAGGTTGTATTGCACAAAGACCAAGTCATTGAGGCGCTTTTGTGTTAACTTGTTCCTCTTTTTCGTGTGAATGGACTCGAACAAGCTCCAATTGCGCTCACAATTGGATGCACTACAAGGCTGACATAGAATGCGGAGGGCAATTTTTTGTAGATTTGGGGTTTTTCCACCCCAATTTTTCCACCAAACATCTGCAAAAAACAAAAAGAAAATTGAAGAGTTAGAAAACAAAGTCAAAGACTCAAAAGTCAAAAGTCAAAACACATTTTATCAAATTCTAAGATGCATGTGAAATAAACTTAAAATTTAAAGACTCTGAATTTTATACCTGGTGGCAGAGTGGTTCTTCCTCTAACAGCCAGCTCCGAAGAAAAGAGATTACCAGTTGCCTCCCTGTATATATCCATCTCCTTGACGATGAGGTCTCTCACTGCAACCTCGGGTTCCATCCTCTGAATGCATGTTGTGAGCCCCTCCATAACCTCTCCATTAGGATCAGAGAAGCTCTCTGAGAAGAGATAAGAAGGGTTGAGGAAGTACCCTGCTGCATGGATGGGTTGGTGGAGTTGATTGTTCCACCTCCTATCAACAATCTCCCATATGGGATCAAATTTGAGGCTGTCCCCCATGTAATAACTTTTGATGGCCTCCTTGGCCCTATCCATGGCCTCATAAATGTATCCCATTGGGTTTTCATCCCCATCTACCAAGCGGAGGACTCTAACCAAGGGCTCCGACACCTAGATTAAAAATACAAAAAGATCAAAGTTAGAAATTTATAATGAAAGGCTTAAAGTTAAATTAAAAAATATATATTTATATTCAACTTGAGATTAAAATTAAAATCAAAGTTTTGAAGTTACCCTCACGATCTCTGTAGCTTTTTGTGCAAACAAGGGGTCGAAGACTATTGTAGAAATTCTATCTCCTTTGGCCTTCTTTGAATATGAGGAGTCATTCCATGCTTGACTCACGAACATTTGTTTTAGAGAGCCCAAAGAATCCAAAATGCTTTGCAATGTTAGGAAAATTGTTGCAAACCTTGTGGCACCCGATCTCACCAACTCCTTCCCTTGCGTATGCTCTCTCATCAAATTAAGAACCCAAGGGTGATTGTAGATATATTTTGTGATGCTCCTTGCATCATCTACAATCGGTGCCACCCAAACAAGTTTGCCTATGTCCTCCAAAAGAAGGTCAAGGCAATGAGCCGCACAAGGTGACCAAAAGAGTGATGGATGTCTACTCTCAAGCATCCTTCCAGCTGCCACATACGCTGCTGCATTATCTGTGATGACTTGCACCACATTAGCAATCCCCACCTCCATCACAACTTCATCCAACAACGTACACAATGTATCTGCAGTTTTTATCCTGTTGGAAGCATCCACCGACTTCCAAAACACAACTTCACCTTTGGAAGCAACCAAAAAATTAAGGATGGTGCGGTTTCTCCCATCCGTCCACCCATCAGAAAGAATTGAGCAGCCAAATTTCTTCCATTTAGTTTTTTGCTCTTCCACCACATGCATTGCCCTTTCGGTTGCATTTGTGAGCAAACTGCAAGTACAAAGTAAAATAATTAAATAAGTACAAAATTGTAAGTTTTAAACAAAAAATAGCTTGAATTCAACATAAATAATAAAGTAATTTAAATTTTAAATTAAAGAACATAAAATTTAAGTTGACTTGTCACTTACCTCCCACTCAAATCTTTGCGAGAAGGTGGCTTGAAGCCTTTTCCCGCAACTGTCAATGAAGTGACCATATTGTGCCAATAGGGACTACTCGCCACATTGAATGGTATGTTATTGAAATACCAAAAATCAGCACATGCCATGCTGGCATGTTCATGCACCTCCTTGTTCCACCCTGTAGCCTCCAATGATACCTGTGCTCCTGGTGTGTTTCTTGGCACAAAAAAACTCTGTGGGTTGCGTGAAGATGAAGGTGGTGGTGGCATTGGCACTCTAGTCGAACTAGAGGAAAAGGGGGGCCTAGAGGATGGTGTGGCTGTGGCGGCTGTGCCATGAGTGCGAATCCGTGGACCATGAAGAGAGCCCACAATGCCAATAATATCTTCATCCTCATCTGACTCTATCTCCATGTGCTCGACCCCGTGCTCCTGAGTCCCATGGGCATGCGCATGTCCACTGGCTATGGATGCTGCTATGGCTTTTTTAGCCCTCTCCCTTTGCATTTTTTTTTCCTCAACAAGTGAAAGTAGGGCAAGCATCTCTCTTCTAATCTCTTCTTTGGGCTGCCCACAAACCTTGGAATCACGCTGAGGAATGCCTGCTAGATGGTATTTGAGGCGATTTATGCCTCCATGATATGTATTTTTGCATTCACCACAAACAACTGTTCCAGGCACTGGCCCTCTAACACCATATTTCCATGTAGGGTCTCTAGCCCCTGCAGGACGAGTGCCTGGAACCCATGATGATGGTGTGCGAGGGGTGGAACTTGATGGGGCGGGGGCGGAACCTGATGCTGAGCCTGAACCAGAGCCAAAAGCCATTATAGTGTGTAATGTGTATTCACTGATCAATGATCAATCTACACATTCAAAAATATGTACAACATATTAGTTTTTTAATACAAAAAATTTTAAAAAACAACCTAAAATCATTAAAACTTCAAAAATCTAGAGCTAAATTTGATTTAAATTGATACAAATGTGTTTAAATGAATTATCAATTAACATTATTAACTAATCTTATCATTCTACACAAAAAATGAACCTAGGTCTGAAAATTTCAAAAAACAATGAAAAAAATGAAAAAAATCAGCAAAAATCAACAAAAGATTGTGATGAATCTTGTTTTTTGGATTCTAAATGCAAAAAAATTGTTTCTTTGTGCTCTATCATGTCTTTTTTTCAATTTGGAATGAGTATTTTGCAAGAAGAATGAAAGAAAATAATTAATCAAAAACAAAAAACAAAAACAAAAACCCTACTTGTGAATCAAATTTCCCTTCAAAATCCACACAAAATGGCGTTTGAATCCACTCTCCTCGATGGCAAATCGTTGGAAATGATATCTCCTTGCTTGGGGGGGGTTTTTAGCTCCTCACACAAAGTATCAAGTGATTTTGAAATGAAATGAACAACATAAAAGACGTCTTCAACCTTTAACACTGCGCAAGCGAGTTTTTTCAAAAACTTGAAAAAACTCGTTTTTCCCTGTTTGGCGAGTTAACTTCGCAAAAACTCGTTTTTAAAAAAAACTCGCGAGTTTTTTAAGACTCGGCGAGTTCTCTGCGAGTATGCCAACTATGGTTTAAAGTATTGTTAAAAATCACAAGAAAATAATTTAATTCTTGCATAGCTAGGAAAATTCTTCAAATCCACAATTAAAAACATTTGAACTTTTTTGGGAAAAAAATACTATTTCTAGTTGGAGAGTACTTAGGGAAAATTCAAACAAGTGCTTCCCACAACTTGGCAAGCAATTTTTTTTTCAGCATCCTGATGATGGATCATGGAGTATGATCCGAAACGTTGATGCAAAAAAAGTTCACACAGTTACAATCCAAAAATCTCAGCATTGATTAAGCAATTTTTTGTCAAGTGACTTACCAAGCACTTTTGTGTTGGGAGTTTATGAGTATCTCATAGGTTTTGTAAACTAAATGAGCACCTTGATAGGAGGGAAGCTAAAACTTGGACTTGGCTAAAACTTGATAGCCCAAAAATTGAACTTGTATTTGGAGTTTGGACCCAATTGAAAAATTGGAATATAAAATTAACTTAAATGATGCTCATCAAGCAATAATTGCATGTCATATACCTCAAACACCGAAATTTCAAAATATTGTACAACTATAGTCTACAAATTCTTTCCCCTCGTAGTAGTCAGCCTTGAATTGTAAGGTAAATTTGAATCACCCTCCTTAGGAGTGAATGAATCATCATGTATGTGATCTCCTAGTGCATTTGATTTTGCTACTATTGCTACTTCCTTCTCCAATTAAAAAAGATCTTTGTCAGCTAACATGACATTTGCATGCTTGGCAATCCAATATGACCATGAATCAATGCCATCCAAGTCAATGACACCATGACACCATGAGACTCCTCTATTGAAGGTTGTATTGGATGAAGAAAAGGTCATCAAAGCAAACTTGGGTCAACTTGTTTCACTTCTTTGTGTGAATGCTCTTAAACAAGCTACAATTACACTCATTCCCAAAAGCATTATAGGGTTGGAAAAAAACATTGATAGCCAGCCTTTGAAGCACCATAATCTTCTCACCACAAATCTATGAACATGAAATTCGTAAAATTATAAGATTAAGTAAATGTTTGTAATATTAAGCTAAAATTGCATTTATCAAAGAAGTGTGTGATTAAAGGACTCGATTTTTTTACTTGGATGCTAGATTACTTTCCTTCAAATGCATAGAGGTGAAGAAAAGGGCCTCCCTTTGTAGCTTTGTATACCCATAACTCATTTAGAATTATAGATGTAAGGCTTTTGTGAAGTGTCATCCTCTCTATGCATGTGGTGAGGCGCATGACCTCCTCATCAGCCTTAAGGGAATCAAAGAAGAAACATTTGGTGTTTAAGTAGTAACCAATGGCATGTATTGACTAGTAGAGTTAGTTGATCCATCTATGATTAATTATTTGCCAAATGACTTCATATTTTCATTGCTTTCCACCATAATAACGTAACATACACTCCTTGACCTTGCCCATGGACTCATAGAGATGAACCATTGACGTTTATCCCTATCAACCAAAGACAAGCTTGGCCAAAAGCTTTGTTACCAAAAAAATTGAAATAAAAAAATTAAATTAATAGAAAATTGAAAAACATAAAAAGACATCAAATAAAAAATTTATTAATCATAAGTTTGTAATCTACCTTGAGTATCTCTTTTTCACTCTTGGGGAACACATCATCAAAGATTGTTGCCATGACCTTCCCTTCCACCCTCTTACAATATGGAGACTTCAACCACCACTAGCTTACAAACTTTTGCCTGAGAGAAGGTGGTGTCCCTGCAATGTGATGAAGTTTGTGGTGAATTTGTTACTTCTGATTGTACAAGATTCTTTCCTTTAGCATGCTCTTTCACCAAGGTAAGCACCTAAGTTTTGGTTGTAGCTAAATTTTGTGATATTTCTTACCTCGTCAGTCATACTTTTGGCCTATCCAGTCTTCCCATTGTCCTTTTAACATTAAATTAATGCAATTGGCAGCAAAAGGGCTCCAAAAATTGGTGGGATTCCTCTCTTGGAGAAGTTTCTTTGCAATTACATATGCAACCTTGTTGTCTGTGACAATTTGAATAATTTCTCCATCCCCATGCCCTAACCATTGCTTCCAACAAATTGCAGAAATTCTTTGCATTCTTGACTTCATGCTAGACATCTATAGATGCCAAGAATACCAATATTCACTAGAAAGTTAGTCAAAGTCCTATTCCTACCTTCTGTCTACCCATCAAATAAAATGGTACATCCTTTTTTCTGCCATATACTCGTTTGGTCTTGTATATTTTTGATGGCTTCCTCTAGGAATGGTCCACTTAAATCATGTAGAGTTGGTGTCTTAAACCATCACAGACAATGATCAATGCATTTAACATTGCATCCCAATATAGAAAGCCATCCTCACATCATGGTGCTTCTCTTGTTTCCAAGCTTGGAACATTGTGAGGAATGAAGAAGCTTTGGGAATGAATACAGCTTAAGCTCTTTTTAGTGTGAGCGGAGGAATGTTGAATCCATGGGCCAATAAAATAGTCTTTCATTGACTTAGGGGGGTGGAATTCATCATGAATGCAATGACTTCCCTCATCCTCTTCCTTTTGGATTTTTGGTTTTCTTCTTCTCAAATGAAAGTAGTTCATTCATTTTTAATTGCACTTTCTTCTCCACTTGGTCACATAACTTGAAATGTAAGGCAACAATTCAAGAAAGGTGAAATTTGAGGCGATTGATGCCTCCTTTCATATTAAACTTGCAATAATTGCAGGTCCTCGTGCCCTTGATTGCGCTTGGTGTGCCATGCTTCCATATGGGGTCCTTTCGACCGTGCATAATGCTTTTCACATTGTAGAGAATCTAGACACTGAAAAAAACAAAAAACTTAGCAGTAGGATTTTGAAATAGGAAAGAAAAAAGGGAATTAAAAACAAGCAAACACCTATCAACTCTCACTCCAATTGTCAATAAATCCTTCCAATCACTCAACAACCAGTTTGTGTAGCTGAGATTTGAATTTCTAAAAGGAAAAATACTACAAAATTCAGTTTTTGTGGTTTTAAGTTACTTTTTCTGATAGCCAAGTTTCATTGTCAGACTCACTAAGCCTAAGTAAGTTTCCCCCATCAACTAGTCATGTAACTTGAGTTTTTTCATCTAATTTGTCTCACAAGCTACATGCAAGTTATTTGTGTCTTGGAAATCTTGCAAAGTCTAGCAAGTACTTGCCAAGTTTTAGAACTATAATGTGCAGCCTTGTTATGCTTTCCTTTCTTATGTTTGATTACCTAGCAGACCTATTGCAAGTAGGTCATCCACTTCATGTGGCAAGCATTCTCTTGCATGTTTTGTGCGTTTAGAAGTTATGATCTAAGTGCTTGTCTATTATCTCTCCTAGGATATAATGATGACATTTCTTTAAGAGCTTTTATAATGACCTATTATTCTTTCTCATAGCTACAATATGACTGCACTATGTTGTTGAATATTCGAATGATATGCATTCTAGTAGTACAAGTATTGCATCGAGTGCATAGTCAGGTATATTAATTACCATAACTAAGGAACAACCTGTGCACAACAGGGACTAGGGCAACACAAAGGTGTTGTTTGACCTCTTTACATGCATGCTATTGTGTACGTGTCCATTGGAAAGCTATCTTGGTGTGCATGATCTGATTTAGCAGCCATGAGATGCGAGAGAATTGAAGGATGAACTTGTAGTATAAATATACAAGCCCAAGAAAATTCCTAGACTTAGCTAGGTTTCATAGAATCGGCCCGCTTTGGATCACTTTGATCATTTGTGGGTCTACATGTATATTGGCATTGTTGATAATGTGACATAGGTATTGTATTTGTATGAGTTGAGTGTAAACTTGCCTAAATTGGCATGCAACCTGTTTTGGAACACTATGTCTAAGAAGTGCACAATCCCAAGTCTTGCTAAAGATAAGAATGTCATCCAAGTAAACAATGACAAAGGAATTGGTGAACGGTCTAATTATTTCGTCCATCAAGTTTGTGAATGTTGCTATCACATGGGCTGGACCAGAAGGCATAACCAATCACTTTTATAAGCCCTTCTTCATTTTGAATGTTGTCCTCCAAACATCTTCATAATTGATAGGAATTTGATGATAATTGGATTTTTGATAGATCTCGGTGAAGTACCATGCACTTTAGATCTGGTCTAGAGGTTTGTCTATGTGAGTCAATGGATATTGATTATTCACCATGAGTTTATTGAGCATGCAGTAATCAATGTATAAGTACCATAAGGCATAAACCATCTTTCTTTGGTGTGAGACCTATTGGGCCGCCACAAGGAGAAAAGCTTGGTACAATTTTTCTTTTATTGGCGAGCTCTTGAATTTGGCACCAAACTCCATCGCTCTCCCAAATCAATCAACAATAGAGTAGGCCATTTAGAAGTGAAGATATAGGTACTAGTGCAAACTAGTACTTTATAACATATTGATTGGGAACACCTTTGGTTTCCTCAAAGACATCTACTTACTGCTGTAACAAGTTCTTAGTTTGGTGCTGTTGTGTTCATGGGATTGACCATGTCTTGAGTGTGCTTAGCTTAGTGTTTAGGGTCTCTAGGAGGACCAAAAGCCAGGTGAAATTTTGTGCATGATACACTTACTAGCTTTTTGAATTGCCTAGTAGATGCCAAAGTGATTTTGTTCTTTGAAGGAGATTCCATAATGTGGCAGAAGCAATTATTGACTTAACATACCAATATTGTGGCTTAGTTTAAAAGATGTCCTCTTGGCCATAAACATATTGGTTTCTCAGACAAATGTTGCAACCAACGAAGCTATGCCAAGGTGATTGTATCACTTATGGGATTGTTTCCATAGTTGAGAACGCATTGATGTCAAATTTGACCATTCTTGCTTTGCTAAAGGCATCTAAGGGGGTATGGAATGAGGGTGTACTTAAGTTATGGGGCCTATACACTTAACTACTTCTCCTCAATGATTTTTTTTGGCTCCCATTATTGATGATGAGATGGAGAGATTTTCCTTTGACTCAATATTAACTATGAAACAACCACTCCCCTTAGTGGTGTTGGAGGTAGAAGTACTAGCGTTTAGACAAGTTTTATCCCAATGGGTTTCTTACCTTTGGAAGGTCCTAGTGTAGATTACATGATCAAAGATTATTCCTTAGAGTTGCTTTAAATGTTGGTCTCGTGGTACTTGCACCATGTCTCCCCTTGTTTCCTCATGCCTTTGTTTGGTGGTGGTAGCACTAGAGACTTCGTTGTGCAAGGGGTTGCTTTTGCTAATCCTTTCTTGGCACAATGGATTTTTCTTTGGCTTAGGGGTTTTGGCATTGTTAGGCCCTAGCTTTCTTTTTCCCTCAACACTAGAAGAGGCTATTCTATTTCTTATTTCCCTTTGCTTTGATCTTGGAGGCATGTCAATAAGTTTCCCCCAAAGTGTCAAAGGTTAGAAATTTCATCTTCTCATTGATATAATGGAAAATTCCACAAAGGTACTTTAGCACTATATTTTGGTTTGTATCCTTGATCCTTAGATCTAGGAAGTCATGAAATTCAATCATATAATCTTGCAATGACTAATCCTTCTTTTGGCATAGCTATTGGAATACCTAGGCAAGTGGTGTGGAGAATAACAAAATAAACTAGCTAGTAATCTATGGCATTGTAGCTGATAAGGGCGTGGTTCGGTAGTCAAGTTGATTGGTTGTAGTGACGGCCACCAGGGTTCAAACTCTTGCTGGGCCAAAGTGCTCGTAGGCCTTGTGCCTTCGCTTGACCATTGCGCTCGCGGGTTTGATTGTTTCTTGTGGTTTCTTGTACCCGGTTCATAGCTCCGGTCAAAAGCGTTTACCCCTAATAATATGGGTGCATTGCACCTTTTAGAAAAAAAAATCTATGGCATTGTATTGAACATTAACAACACCAAATGAGACAAACCATTACACATTCACAAAGGAAAAGAAATAGTAGAACAATGCTCTTATATTCTCTATGAAAAGGAAAGTACATATGGTACAAAGATTTAGAAGATTGAGAATGAATTTTTTTATGACTAAAGATTAAGAACATTGGCTGGAATGAAATTGGTTGACCCTCCTCCTAGAAGTCGAACATTGGTGTATATGCAATCACAAGAAGAGCCTATTACATTAAAGATTGGTAACAAAACAATTAGGTTTTGTAACAATTGATGATTCATCTTCTTATTATGGTGTTAATTCACATTCCTTAGGTGTGGTGATATCATTGCATGAGTTGATCATTGAGCTAGTGTTGACCAAGAAGGTGTCAATGGGAAGGGTGCTAACCAACATAGGAGTTGGCATTCAACATGTGATATGTGGGGAAGCCTAATTTGACCAAGTGTTGGCCCAGGGAGAACCAACCAGGATATCACTAATTTCAGTGAGCAATTGTGGATGGCATTGTTTTGGGAGCAACAATCTGCATGGTACTTGAATTTGCAAACACATCTATGGGACCAGAATTATTGCATTGGTGTTCAAGGTTGTGTTTGGATACCAATTACATAGCATAGTGGACTTAGGCTTCATGCTGGAGTAGTGCCAATACTTGAGCATCATTAAATTTCTTCATATTCTACTCTTAAGGCATGAAAAGCATAGCCTATGTTTTAGATGCATATTTCCTGGCATCTTGATATATTGCTGGTTGATGACTTCAACATCTCTATTTTTTCCCTTATTCATTTCTCTATTTGGGTGCAAACTTATTTCTAGACCTTTATCATGTACTTGCTGGTTTGTCATGGTTAGTCTCTAAACAAATTAAATTTTGTCTCTAAATCAAACTCTGGGATGTATACCAGCTACTTTGGATGTTATCTCTGCATCTTTCCCAAAATGGTTGCACTACAGAAAATCCTATCTCTAAAGAATTTTTCCTTCCCAGCCTCAAGGTGGCTGCTGTAATTTCCTTATTATAATTGTGTGTCATGTAATTCCCATAAAAATTGACCGCGATAAAACACCAAAGAAATATGTACTAACAATTTTTGTTTGTGTGTGCACACAACAAGGTAATTGGTCATCAAATGTAAATGACACCTAATAGCAGCCAATGTGTGAACTTGGCATTGCCTTCCTGAAACTGCCGAACGACAAGGTAATTGGTCATCAAATGTAAATGACACCTAATAGCAGCCAATGTGTGAACAACAATTAGTATTTACATTTTGGTTATAAAAATCAAGTTATTTAATGAAAAGGGTTTCATTTTGGTATTTTAATTGTTTAGATGTGGGTTTATCTATCTTCACTCTATCTATCTATCTATATATGTTGATGAGTTTAATAAGACCTTGTAGTTGGTAAAATAAAATAAAAAGGAAATAAACAAACATGCGGATAAATGAAAATTTATATTATGGAAAAAATTTCTTTATTCAAAAGCAAAATATATTGACAAAAATGGGAGAACTTTTACAACTAAACCAGTTGGTCTCCCCTCATCCTTATCCTTTTTGCTTCATACCTACAAAATATACAAAACATAACAAAAGCTAACAATATAGAAGAAAATAATATAATAAAATAACTAACTCTCTACTCTAAACCTAACCTAATCCGAGGTTGGCCATAGTATCATGGAGTGGGAGATGGGAGTGAGAGCAAGGTGTGGGATGTGTATTTCCCTTCTTCCTCTTCCATTCCTCTTACCTTGCTTAATGAGGGCTCACATATGTGAAACACCCTCTTATAACAAACCCTAGGATCTTTAGGGTTTCTAACGGGTTGTCCTAGATTCTAGGGTGAGGATTGATCGCTTCCAAAGGATGATATTTAATGCTCTGTTGGGTTTAAACCCTAATGAGGGTACTAATGACTTTTTATTTTTTAATCTTTTGTATCTAGAAAACAATGATGTCAAAACTAACAAAGTCATCTTGTTTAGGATGGTTTAGCTCGATTTATATAGTAGAAATGTTTCTGCGACCACCAACAATACCCAAATCTTCATTAAGGCCTTCAAGGTTAGCATCTTCCACAACTTGGACCTTCGACACCCAAGTCAAAAGTGAAATCCAGTTACCATTCCAACTGCCATTTGTTTCTCCTTATTCTGGTTGTGATTTCAGTGACCATCCTTTGGTATTTAAGTGGACATTTATTGGCCCCCTTTTTAGTGCTTTATCACAACTCTAGAACCGCCAGTTACTCATGGCCATTTTGCAAATAAAATATATCAAAATCAAGCAAAAGAAGCACTCAAAAATAACTTTCCCAAAATGTGTCATTCTACACCCCTCGGTGTTCTTAATAGTTGCCAAGGCTCTAAGTGAATGCCTTGTTGGGTAAGCTTGGTTGTTAGATTCCATCATTTCTACATACAATATCTTGTCATTATAATTACTTAAAACCAAACCACTCTACTCTATCATTGTGAACACCCTTCCAATCTTTTACATTTAATGGCAAAATCAATGCTTCAATAGGTTAGGAAGGTTGCCATCTATTGGAAATGCATCTAATTATTGAATGAAGATTCTAGATGACAATTTCTTTAGTATAAGGTCCAAAGTATCTTGATAATTTTTATCATTTAAAATATTGATTATTGTTATAGTCACCTTCATGGTAAGGTTGGCAATGCTATTTTGAAATATAAACTTTATGCCCCATAAGACATCCATGATCTTAACAACATTCTATTGACCAATGCCATTGTTGAAATATAGCTTCCCCCTTGTGTCTAATAATTTTACCTAGATTAGAGGTTCCTAGATCACCTTGGGAAGGGTAATTGGAATTAATCTTTGTCATGTCCCCTTTGCAAATTGAAGGATGGAGTCGAGGATGTTTCTTGATGAACACCTTAGACAAGATCAGGGGTGTGAACAAATGCCCACTAGGCCAACAAGGACAATTTGTGTAGCGTGTGGATGGATGGGTGAAGCGGTGGCATGTGGAACATTGGGAGAATTTGCAAGGCCCACAAGGCTAACTTAGGATAGTGTGTGGAATTCAAATTTGGGCCTTGGCACCATTTGGGTCCTAGACCCATTGAGTTTAACCTTTTGAAGGGTAGCATATAAAATTAGGGAGCTTTTCTATTGTAATTATCATGTTATGTTAGGTATTTTCTGGGCACTTTGTGTTCAATCTTTTGTGGACGAAAACCCATAGGAGACTATGATCAGTGGTTGAAACCCCATTGGTCATTGGAATCAAATGACGAAAACCCTTTGGTTCTAGGGGAGCAATTTCACTCAGAGAGTTCATTGGAGCATCAAGGATTTGTAAGGAAGTCTAGCATGAGTGTTGCTATTCCAGATTTGTATTTGTTCTCTCTGCTAGCGTATTGACTGTCATAACAGTCCATTGTCATCAATATAATCTATTGTTGGAGTTTGTTTCATTTGTGCAAGTTCATATGTCGATTAGCTAATCTCATGCATGCCATTTGAAGTATAACCAAATTGCTGCTGTTTAGATATTGTTTGTTTGTTATAAATCTGCTACTTTCATTAGAAATATAGAAAGGGACATGACAATCTTGATGCAAGATTTATTAGGACTTCAAAGAAGATAGATATTTGTAATTGGTTGCTTGATCTTCTCGTTGACAGTGATCCTACTGTCTAGATTGTTAACTGTTCTGAGAAGATCCCATGCTCTGAGTTATTGGCTTTTTTCAACTCTGTCAGCTCCCGAAAATTCCCTAGTCTCAATCTTTGACTCTGCTCCAAATTTTGATCCTTTGTCCTCTTTCAGATCCTAAAGATTTTTTTGTTCTTTTTAAGATAGATTTATCAAAGAAACAAGATTCAACTCATAATCTAGCACAAATAACTGCCTCACAATTGGAGCCAAGATATTCTCTTAGCGTTTGGAAAAATTCATTGAGACTTGATGTTGGCTTGCCACTTTGGTATACATTGTACAAACTAACATTGAATGGCCATAACCGAGCAGCAAACAACAGGCAAATAGTTTGTATTTTCCCCTTGTATAAAGTTCAAACATTTAATAGGGCCACACTCTGTTGTTCTCTTTCGGATCCCAATGCTTTTTTTTGTTCCTTTAAAATAATTTGCTAGGAAACAATATCCAATTCACAATCTAGCACATATAACTGAGTCACAATTGGAGCCAAGAAATTCTCTTAGCATTGGGCCAAATTCATTGAGACATGATGCCAACTTTGGTAAATGTTACACAAACTAACACCAAATATCCATAACCAATCAATAAGAAATAAGCAGATGGTTTGTATTTTCCTCCTGTTAGGAGCAAGAACATTTAATAGAGCCATGCTCCATTGTCCTCTTTTGGATTCTAAAGTTTTTTTTTTGTTCCTTTTTAGATAAATTTGCTAGGAAACAAGATCCAACTCACAATCTACTACATATAACTACCTCACAATTCGAGCCAAGATATTTTCTAAGCATTGGGGTAAATTCATTGAGACTTGATGTTGGCTCCAATATACATTGCACAAACTAATTCTGAATATTAATAACTGACCAACAAGAGATAGACAATTGGTTTGTATTTTCATGTTGTTAGTAGTTATAAGTTAGAACATTTAAAAGGGCCACAAATGATCCCCTTTTCAAGTTCTGCATGAAGAAGTTTTTCATTCAGAACTGCCAGCCATAAGATAGATGAGATTTTGGTTGTAATCTTTTGTCCCAAAACTTAGACTAAAATCTATTATTTGGCAGTATGGTTTACGAGGGCCAAGGTTCCATATACTCCTTAGCTGAGATTTTTTTTTATTCCCCAATCCTTTCGAGACCTTTCCCAATGCTATCATATTTCTTCTTGAAGGCTATTGCAATGGCCAAAGAACCTCGATAGAATTAAGTGAGCTACACATCTTCGCATAGATAATAATATAATAATAGTTGTAAAACTCGGACTAGGCAATAACTCGGCAGGCCCAAATTCTAAAAAAATTGGGACTTGACAAAAACTCGGGGAAATACTCAGCAATTTTATTGAACATTTTAAAATACATAAATTTTTTAAAATATTCTTAGAAAACACATATCACTAAATTTGTAGAACATATTATTGATTTCCATCATATATAAATCAAAATTAAAGTTTAATATATATCATAGACCCCAATTAGGTGTTTGGTGCTTTTTTGCTTATAAAAATGTTTTAAAAATCATATATAATTTTTAATATTAGATGAAGAAAACAAACTTATAGTCATTTAGGTGAGTTTTTCATGAAAAATCACGAGTTTTTCAAAAAATTGCTGGCGAGTTTTTAGGTGAGTAACTTGCCAAGGTTTTTGGCTTGCGAGTAGTTGTGAGTTTTGTGGGCACTTTGTGAGTTTTTCAACTATGAATATAATACATCACAATAGCTTTCCAATGATATATAAGAACACCATGCTTGGAAATATTCCATGAATAGTGCAAATCTGAGACCTCAAAACCTTTAGGACTCGGGAGAACATGAATTGCAGATTAAACAATTAGAAATATTTTGGATGATGTTTGATATGCCCGTTGGTTAAGCTTTTAGAAAGTGAGATCTTGTTGAAATGTCCCTTAATCTATCCCTGACCACAAGTCCTAAAATAAATGAAATTGAGGACTTGTGCTATGGAGTAGATCTGCATTTGTTTATGAAGACCAAGATGTTGCCGATATAGTCTATCTAATTCTTATTAATGTATCATATGTTTACAATGAAGTTCTTTGCTGAAAATGTTCTTTTATGTGAAGTTAGAAAATGAAGTTGATAAGCATATATATGGTTTTTTAATGTAACTCCATAGGTGGTACTTGGGAATAATTTTTTGTTTACCTTATTCCAATGATATCATTGGGTGAGATTGCAGCCTTTCCAAGATAGTATATTGTGTCTGATGGATATGTAGTTGGTTTGAACTATGAATTAGTGGATCTACATCCTAATGAATTTAGATGATGAATGAAAAATTGTGTATGTTAAGGATTTCTCCTTGTTTCTCTATGCTTTGGAGATGGCATATTTTTATTTGGATTTTGGGGATGGCAAGATGACAATTGTTAAAATATTTAAAATAATATTGAAAATAAATATTTGAATATTTAATTACACAAAATAGCCATTTTATACCAAATTTCTAGGATGGGATAGTAGGAGACAAGGGAATGTGTTTCTTGGATGGATTTCTTGGGACACCATTTTTTAGGGATGGTAAGTGATGACTATAAGAAAAAAGGAAAAATTTATAAGCATAGAAAATTTCAAGTATTCATATGATAACATTGATAAGGCATTTGTCATATACATTATAGAACGTTAATACATAACATTAGAGTTGAATTGAGGTTTCATATGAGAGTTGACAAATGAATTAACAAAATTTGATTGCTTTCATTGTTAATGTGCATATATATATTGTATAAAATTTACAACAAAATGCCCAAAGGCTGCTAGTTTGAATTACACAATGGCAAAAACATAGAAAATATGCTGCTACCCTTAGTATTTGCTAACATTGCATCAAAATTGGAGTCTAAGTCTAAGTCATTGCCACTACGTGGGACTACCTAATCTAATGGAACCCCAACCAATCTATTTTGTGTCTCGTCCTCATCAATCTGTGTGGCATCTTTAGGATCAACATCCCAATGTGAGGTTGAATTCTAATGATACTCAAAAGTCAAAACTATGTCAATCCTAAAGTTACAAGGCACTACACACAACCACTAACCTCTCCAATTTTCAAGAGGTAAGCCTATTCCTCTTGATTGACTATATGTAGTTGTAAGCAAGGTTGAGGGCTAGTGCTCCTCCTGAGGGTCTAGGGGTAGCCCCCTATTGGGGTTGAGGGGCAATACCTCTCATAGGGTAGGGGTTTGGGGGCAACACACCCAACAGGGTCAAGGGGCATTGCACTTTGTTGGGTCCAAGATAGAGCCCCTGCCACCAAGCCCAAATTAAAGTGTTTGAAACCACACAAACCTTCAAGGTGTATGCCATTTTTCATAATTTTATCACTTTTAAGTTAATGATGGAGCTTTGATGCTCTCTTGCCTTTTTCTCACTACCATACACTTCTTTTCGCATGACTATTCTCCTCCTTTGTCTTATTTACAATATGGAAAATGGAAAATGAGTTTGTTTTTTGTTTTTAGTTGTTAATGTGGTCTTTTTAAGTTTAGGCTTAATGTAAAGGGGTGAGGGGGTACTTGTGGGCCCCTAGTCCCCCTTATAGCTTTGTGATTTGAAAAAAATATGACCCTTATAGCTTTGTGATTTGAAAAAAATATGCAGTTTATGTTGATTGGGGTGTACAAGATGGTTAGCCATCCCTTGGTGTTTCCTATCTCAAATTGGCCATTCTCATAACATTTCCTTTTTTGTTCAAAATTAGGAATGGGGTGGGGATGTTTCCTACTTGATCCTATGTTGCCAAAACTCCCCCTATAGGGGATAGGGTCAAATTATGTGGGAGACGTGGTCCTAGGGAGCATAGAAAAATAGTAAAAGAAGTTGCAATTTATCATTTATGTAAACAATGAGTAAAAGAAGCTGAAATTTATACAAAGTTTGGCAATTGAGAATCAATTGATCCAAATATTCATCATGTTTAAGAACAAAGTACAATGGCTAATCTAACTCATTGTCCAATGCAAATGTGTTGGCATACTCATCAATATAATTTCTAGATTCATCTAGCTTCTATAACTAGACCCTATTAAAACTTGTATTTGCTACTTGATCCTATTGGGTTGCTAGACTCACCTTGTACATAAGTTTGATGTGGTCAATGAGATGCAAGCTACTATGGAAAACTACAAGCTTCTCTGCCACCCTAGAGGTAAGCTTCTTCCTCTTAATAGTGGATGAAGCTATGAGTAGACTAGTTCCTCTCATTAGCAAAAGAACTAGAAACTTGGGACAATAGATGAATGATTAGTGTGGTTGCCAAAGGAGGCCCAAGGCTTACCTCAAAGGCTTAATGAATATGTTGAATGATTGTTCTTCCTCTTTCTCTCATTCATAGTTCACTCTTGTTCAATGCAATGAAAAATTGATAGTAATTAGATTGAGGGTAGGATATCTTTTTATAAGTCTTTGGAGTGTTTAGGGTCCAATAAGGTTAGGGTTACCCACTTTTTGAAAAAAAAACTGTAACGACCTATCTCTTGCGTAAATTAATTTTTTTCAAATTCCACTTCAATCATATAAAGATAACAAGTAACAAAGGCAATACAATAAAATTTTTCCTTTCTTTATTGATAAATGTAAACAAATTACAATATATTTCCACATGAATTCCATTTTCATTGCAAATATAAATCAGAGTTCAAAAGTAATATAGTTACATACATAGCTTGTAAGCTTTTGCACAAATAGAAGTAAGAAGGTCCAGGAGTCCGTCCTTTCAAATCTTGGTACATCGGCCGCTTGCTGTGGAGGAGAAACATCACTCGGGCACTTTTCTGCCGACCATAGACTTATAATGTGGTCCCTCGCACACCTATCATTAGATAGATGGCCCTCCCTTCGAAGAAGAGATTGGTAGGGTATCCTTTAACGATTACTAACTGAGCATAGTGTTGTGTCCTACACAACTAGAACCTTGCTATTTCACAATCTCGAACTAGTACTCGGATCACAATGAACTGACAGTGTAGTCTCAACTATCTCACACCTAAGTGGATGTCGTACCTTTCACTACTTTGGCCAAAGTATTCTCATTCAGTACTTCGAATGAAGGTCATCTATCATAAACACTACTCAGGGCCGATTTGACTTTGGGCTTCCTTACTCTATGCGTAGGCTATGTCCTTCAATGGGTTCAGCTTACCCCAGACTTCCTACCTCAAACAGTCTACTAAGAAATGAGTCAATCAACAAGTGTCTAATATCCTAACTCCTGATTTCGGAAATCTTTATCCTAGGAGTGAAGCTTGTCAGAGTTAACCTAATAACATAAGCTAAAGGTCATACTTGGTTTGACATCATTTCGTTCCTAGTAGATATTAATTACTCTACGTATTCTCCATATACGGAGCTCATACAAAATTGCAAACTCAATCAAATGCACATAAAAAAACCCTTCGTAGTATAATGCATATTAAGTAAAGCTACCCTTAAGCTCCTTAAACAATTGATTTCCTTTTTAAAACCCTTTTATTCATAAATCCTTCTTTTAATCTACCATTAAAATGTATTGAATTTCCTAAGCATTTACCCTTAATTGCATTGGTTTCCCTCATTCATTTGCCCTTCAAATATAATGAAATTCCTCACGCATTTATTCTTAATGAAAGTTCATCAAAACATTATTGATTTGCTATGAACTATTTGCATATTTCATACTAATTGCAAATATCAAACTCAAGAATAAAAGAGAGCAGCATTCAAATAAGAATTATTAAATAGATACCATGCCTGTTATAATAAGCTCCTTCCCAGCATTGCTCCGTCAGCAATTTCCAGAATTCCCAAATTGGAGATGGCAGCTTTGCAAAATAACTTTCTTTCAATGTAGATGACTCCTTCAAATCACTCTTCTTAATTAACACTTCTCTATTAGAGGTTGTTAATTTATTCTTCTACAAGGGATTTAGCACAGTCAATTAACAGCAGCTGGTAAAAACTTCTAATTCTCACACTCTCAGCAAAATGATGAAATGCAGCAATAGAAAAAAAAACACAGCAGCTTGGAAATTGGACAAGGAAGCTCTTAAATTCGCATAAAACAAATTGCACAAGCATATCTCTCAATGGATGGCTGGGCAAGTATTTATAAGCTTGTAATTGCAACTATTTCCTTCATTTTGGGCATGTAGAATGACAACAAGGCGCCTATACCCAGTCAAATGTCACTTGGCAAGCAACTAAACCCTATGTCACCTCAAAAAGGAGTGAGTCAACCCTTATGGAGCTAGCACAAGCAGAAAAATTCAACTTTAAGCTCAGAAATCGCCACCTACAGGAAAAACGTCTTTGCCAGGCGCATAAAAACACGACTCATTTTGCTGCGATTTTGTCAAGTCTCAGCTTGTTACAACACAGAAACATTGGCTGGCATTCCCTATTATCTAGTGCTGAAAGTTTCCTCCTTCATTTTTGCTGCGTTGAAGCTTTCTTCCTTTTCACGTGAAAACTCTCAGCTGAGTTTTTTTGTTTATTTCCCAAATGTTTTACATCAAATATTTGATTCATAAAAAGGTTCGATACTTTATGTAGTTTCCATGTTTTGCTCAAGAGTAACGACTATATTCTTTTAATAGTTCACTTTAATAAACTTGCCCTTATACTTTTGAGTCCAATATTTATTTCTTTTAAATATCTACAAATATTTCCACTTTGGAGTTTATAAATATTTTCACTTTTAAATATTTAATAATGTATATTTATATATTTTATAATATATGTATTTTTATTAAGTATTAATATATTTATATATATAAATATATATATATTTTCGACATTACCATCGTAATGTATATATATATATATATATTTATATATATGCATATATTACCTTAATATTTATACATATATTTTATACCTTATAAAATATATAAATATATATATCTATTTACACATGTATTTATGTATATATATATATATATCATAAAATATAATTACTTCATCGATAGATACATTTATACATACATATATATGTAAATTTCCTATACAATAATATTAAAATATTATTTTCACCACAGATATTAGGCGGGGTGTGTACGTATATACATGCGTATAACCATATATACTCTTGTGTATACGTATGTATGCATATATACATGTCGACACATGCGTATGAGCATATCCATCTGCTTAACGTACGTATGTATCAATATGTCTATACATATAGATACGTGTACACAATGTATACATGTGTATATGTACCCACTCAACCTTTAACACATATCTATCACATCATTCATACAAGGGGTCACAATATTGTAAGTCTGATAATAAACAATCATCACTCACAAAGCACAAAGAAGTGAATTCAGACACCTAAAGCCTATGGATGACTTATCAAGACATAACTTATCTGACTTGGTTTCTCATAACCTATTCTGACGTGTGTATGCTCAGATGGTTCTCGTTACTATTTACCCGACCAAGCTCCTCCTCGAGTGATATCCCTCCTCTGCCTAGAGGAATGATCCTCTTTCCTGCACATAATGACACGACAACAGAAGTCATATGCTCAAAACAAAGCAGTATACATAAACCATCTCAAAAGTTAGAATAAACATTATTTCATAACTTACTTGCAACATTTATTCAAGAATTACATCAATAAAAGTATCAAACAAATGAGACAATCATTTAAATAGGACTCATTCATTCGATAACAAGAACATGATGTTTTATTCATCTAACAGATTCAATCATTACAGTGCATTTCCCTATGCAGCAGTAGCTATACAATCGGGGTGTAACATAGATGAATGATTAGTGTGGTTGCCAAAGGAGGCCCAAGGCTTACCTCAAAGGCTTAATGAATATGTTGAATGATTGATCAATGAAGAATTGTTCTTCCTCTTTCTCTCATTCATAGTTCACTCTTGTTCAATGCAATGAAAAATTGATAGTAATTAGATTGAGGGTAGGATATCTTTTTATAAGTCTTTGGAGTTTTTAGGGTCTAATAAGGTTAGGGTTACCCACTTTTTGAAAAAAAAAACTCTCTTATTTGACCACACGAGTGGGGGACGAGCATAGGTTTCCAAAAATTTCAAGAGATGTAGGAAAGTTTCCTCAAGGTCTCAAGGATGTCTTGGTGTTTGCATCAAGGGGGATGCCTTAGAAACACCTCCTCTTTGAGGAAAACAATTTGGAGACATCTCCTTCTTATCAGTGGCAATGGGGGGATGTTGCCTTGGAGTTTCCAAGTCTTGGGGACATCCCTTTCTCTAGAGGTGACAACTTTTGGGGGCGAGGGGGTGTAGGGTGGGGACACATCTCATGGAACACTAAAATAAATTGACTTTGGAATGTCTCTTGATTCATGTGGTCTTGTTTTTTGTTCTATTTTTCGAAGAATCCAATGTACTCCCACATTTGAGACATCTTTCAACCTATGTAATAATTTCATGGTGATATTTGAGAGATTTTTGGCAGAACTTTAAAGGATGTTGCATCTCAACTTGTTTCCATTGATTGTTTGTAGCTTGTAGTTTTTCAATATAGAGCTGGTGACTGAAGATCTAAAGACCTGCAAATCTAATGTAACTACTAAAACAATCTCTCCAATGTCCTTTTTGTCATCCAAAGAGGAAAAGGAGGAAATCCAAGCCCATCTCTCACTTGACAATGGTGTTTAAACCTCCACACCTTGATCATGCTAGTCTCATAGTCCACAATGCAACCATTTCAAAAATTATTTATGCATTTTGGAAACCTTTGAAATTAGCTTCCCTTGACTTGAACTTTGTTTCCCACATAAGGTCATTGCATTATTTCCACAACTAGGTTTCCATTTCTTTCAACCATTCCCCCTGCATTGTACCATCTGTAGCATACCCCAAACTGCAATGTGGTATTATTGTCTGCTTTTTTTCTTTTCGAACTTCACACAGTAGCATATGATTTCTATGGAGACTCCTCATTGAAAAGCTTCCATCCCTTGGATTTAGATGAACACATGCAAGGATCTTAAACACATTTAACAATTGGGAATTTTAAAACACTTGTAGGATTCTTGAGGATCATGCTTGCTATCACTCTCTCTTTAAATAGGCTTTTTTGGTAGTATACTCTCATGTAGTGTCATTAAGCAAGCATTGACATCATAAGATGGGCCATTTTCGAGGGCCTTATATCTTAGAGTAAAGACAAGTGTCCCTCCAGCACAGTAGGAACTGACTTGGGAACCGTGTTCATCTTTTGAAAGGCAAGTGACTCCAATTGGTTTATTTGGTACCTTATCTAACATAGTGGACATGATGTTGGTGTCATTGGCCAAGCTTGCACTCAACAATATACCACCATAGGAGGACATCCAAAGTGTTCATTTTTTGTCCCAATCATTCTTCTACCACGGGCCACTTTCTAGATGTGGAAAAGCTTTGCACCAACAACTTAGCGTGCTTTTTCATTTTTATAGTGGATTAAGTATTTGGTAATCTGCTTTTATGGATGTCCCATTTAAAACAACCAAACAATATCTCTTCTTTATTTACAACTTATCAGCGTGAATAACCTTGGTTATATGTAGGGGCTAAGTTGCTGGAAATGGCAATGGTTTTCAAAACATAAATCACTTAATAAATGCAAGCACCCAGATCCCTTATGAAGGGAAAGACCGAACCAAAAGCAACTAACTAAAAATGTAGAAAGTTTAGAAATCTTTTTATACAGAAAAACCAAAAAGATGCCAAATGCATGAAGATTGTGTTTAATCCCATATAGAATTGCAATGCCTAATATCAAAATTTAGTCTTTATAGATGAGGCTAAATGTCCTGCTAGAAAGAAATATATGGAATGCATAGTAGTTTAAGTTTGTGTTTGAGCCTTCAGATCATAAACACTTTCTAGGTCAACCTGTAACATGTACTTGGCCTCTCACATGATCAAGATGATATATTCAATAGTATGGATTTTCAGAACTCATTGATATGGCATTAAATGTCCTGAATCATGCACCCGAAATGCTAAAGTGGCACACGACTATATTTACAGTGGCCTTCTATATCAATATCCCAAAATACAAAGTTGTCTTCATTGAAAAAGTATTAATATTGTGTTACTGCTAATTGCAGAAATCCAGAATAACGTGATGCCATTTAGGGGTTGGTCTACTACAAATTTGGTCTGTGTGTCATGGTGATACTATAATCTTGCCAGAAATTGGATGAAATGCACATAAACTTTCATGTCATACTTGGAGATGAACGTAGTTTTTTCAAGGACTATTAACATGGACATTTTGAAGTTCCTTTTCTGTCAACCTAGTGCTCTTTACTCGGTCATTCTATCAGGAGTCAAAGGAATTGAAGATTAAATGCATAAAAAATCTGTGGTTTTCTTTAAAGAATCAATTTTCTTAAAAGGTTAGTTTGAACTTTGGACCTCCCCCAGTCCCAACTACAAAAAAAAACATGAATTTTTCTGGAAATGGGCTGGAGTGGCCAGAAGCCTGTTAGAAACATTTCTTGTGGAGTCACCAAATTAAAAAATGCAAAGGAAAACATTTCCTGCCATTCTGTATGCATTTCTGTTTTCGGAATCAAGGCCAGGAATGCAAACCCCACTCCCTCCTCCCCTCCCCTGTGGGAGTTACCTACAAAATTGTTTAATGGTTTGGAGTAAACCTTTTGTGGACCTTGTGCAATGGATTAGACTTTCCTCCTTGTGCTATGATCTGAAAATTGAAAATTGCTTTTCTGTCTGTAATCATGCAGGTGAAAATTCCCAGTCCTCTGTCATGCTCTATAAAGCTGGGCCTCTGGTCTTGATGTGCTTTACTTTAAAGTAATATAATATTATATGGTATTTTGACTCTGAAGAAACATGTGAATGAAAGGTTTAATCAGTAAACCGCTTTCCAAAGTTTTGACGAACATTACAAGTAAAACAATACAAAAGTTTGTTTTTTCTACCTCCATGTTCCACATAAATAGGCTATCATTTTCTTCATAATTTACCATTCCAAGACACCATTAAGAGGGATGTGGAAGTTGGTACTGAAACATTGTAAAATAAAGAGGGACGAGCACAGTAATATCTAGATATATATTTGAAAAATCAATACCTATGGAAATAATCTCAAAAAGTTTAATTCTAGCTCAACTTGGATGGCAGAGGCTTGATCTGCAAAAGCAGAATGCAAATGGCAATAACACCATTTTCAAGGTTACTCTTCTATAATTTTTTTCCCCTTTAAATTGACTGTTCTATTGTTTAGGTACTACTGCTGATGATTGAAATGCTAACCCCACCTACAATGCTCTTTGAATGAAAATGTGCCTATAATGCAGAGTGCTCTAACCTCTCATGATTGTAAGTGTTCCTATTGGCACAATAATGCCTGTTAGTCAATCATATAATAATATACTTTGGTCCTGAAGCTCAAGATCAATGTTAGCAACTTTGAAATGGTGATGTAAATTATCATCTTAATCATCCAGCAAGCTGTATGTGTTATAAATGTATTTCATTTTGATTTCCATCATTATAATCATTTTCAGCATGTTTGCATTTTACTTCTAGAGGACAGTCACAACGATAAAGAAATCCTTGTTTTTTAACTTGTAATTCATTCCCTTCGGATGCTTCCTTTGTCTGAAGTTTCCTCTGGTATCACAAAGTAGGTGAATAAGAAAGCTAGTAGCAGGGATTCATGAATGTAAATGTTCCCTTTGGCACAATAATGCCTGTGTCAGTAAATCATACAATAATATACTTTAGTGATGAAGCCTGAGATCAATTTTAGCATATTTGTGGTGTTGCAAAATTTCACCTTGATTATCCAGCAAGCTGTATGTGTTATAAATGTATTTCTTTTTTATTTTCACCATTATTATCATTTGCAATATGTTTGCATTTTACTTCTAGAGGAGTACCAACAACAAAGAAATCCTTGTGTTCTAAAATTCTTTGTAATTTATGCCCTTGGGGTCTTCCTGTGTCTGAAGTTTCCTCTAGTATCACGAAGTGGGCGAATAAGAAAGCTAGTAGCAGATCGCAGAGATTCAGATATCTCCAAACTGGAGTTTCCTGGTCTACCTGGTGGGGCTGAGACATTTGAACTAACTGCAAAGTTTTGTTATGGCATCAATTTTGAAATCACTACAGCAAATGTGGCTGCTCTTTTTTGTGCTGCGGAATACCTTGAAATGACAGTAGAATACACTGAAGAGAATCTGGTTTCTCGAACTGAAGCATATATGGAAGAAGTTGTAAGCCAAAGCCTTGAAAAATCCTTGGAAGTTTTACAAAATTGTGAATCCGTCTCTCCAACAGTGAGTTGGAACGTGAGGCACTGATGCACTACTCAAAAGGCCTGTAAGTGTACCTATAAATGAAATTTTCACGGTTGGACTACAGCAGTTCAGGTCGACTTCACAGTAATGGCCAGCCAAAGAATTCTGGGGATTGGTGGGTTGAAGATCTCTCTGTTCTTCGAATTGACTTGTATCAGAGAGTTATAGTAGCTATGAAATCAAGAGGTGTACGTCATGAGAGTATTGGGGCATCCCTTATGCATTATGCTCAGCATTCTCTGAAAGGATTATGTAAGAAGCAAAGTGTGTGGGATGCAACTACAAGATCAAAACTAAATGCTGCTACAGCCATGGAGCATGAACAACGAATACTAGTAGAGACTATTGTGAGCCTCTTACCTGCAGAGAAGAGTTCAATTCCAATAAGCTTTCTTTTTGGGTTGCTGCGGACTGCTATAATGCTTGATACAACTGTGGCGTGCAGGCTTGATCTTGAGAGAAGGATTGGTCTACAACTAGATTTTGCAACACTGGATGATCTTCTTATTCCATCCTTCTTACATACTGGGGATACACTTTTTGATGTGGACATAATTCATCGGATACTGGTAAACTTTTTGCAGCAAGATGACAATGAAGATCAGATGGACTCTCATTCTGCTTATGAATCTGATGGTCTGAGTTCCCCATCACAGACTGCAATTATAAAAGTTGCAAAGCTAATAGATGGGTACCTTGCAGAAATAGCACCAGATGCAAATCTGAAGCTGTCAAAGTTCATTGCTATTGCCGAAATTTTGCCAGATTATGCTCGTGTGGTGGATGATGGACTATATAGAGCCATTGATATCTACTTAAAGGTAATAGCCGGCAACTTATGCCTTTGCTTTTCACTTTTTATTAAATCTTAAATAATTGGGAACAGTTAACCTATCATCTAAATTGTGCTTTTGTATTGGTGTATATTTAGTTTGATGCAGTTCTAGCAGCGTTTTTATTGAATTACAATTCCTCTTGCAACTGTATCCCAGGCACATCCAGGATTGTCCGATATGGAACGCAAGAGACTCTGCAAAATCATTGACTGCCAAAAGCTTTCACAAGAAGCATGTGCACATGCTGCACAGAATGAGCGCCTTCCTGTCCAACTAGTAGTTCAAGTGCTTTACTTTGAACAGTTAAGGCTGCGTAATGCGTTAGCTGGCTCTAATGGTGATGGAGAGCCGACTATGGTATATCAATCTCAAAGAATAAGCAGTGGTGTCCTCAGTGCTGCTATGTCTCCCAGAGATAATTATGCATCTTTAAGACGTGAAAACAGGGAACTCAAACTTGAGATAGCTCGAATGCGAATGAGACTGAATGACCTTGAGAAAGAACATGTTTGTATGAAACAAGACATGGAAAAGTCTGGATCTAACAAGTTTATGTACTCATTCTCAAAGAGGTTGGGTAAAATACAGCTCTTTTCTCGTAGCAATTCAAAACATCAGAGTACACCTTCAAAGCAATCACAAGTGCATGATTCTTTTCATTCAAGGAGAAAACGCCATTCATTATCCTAATCTGTAAACGTTTTGACTCTGTAAGGTTTGATATCATTCTTAGAACCCTATATATAAGTATAGATCAACTCCTTTGGAGAATATCATAGTCTAAACCTTAAGACTTCCGCAACTTACATGGCTAACAGGACTTAGGGACAGCTATCTGCTTCTGTTGTCAAATCACATTTTGATAACTTGTATAGTATAACATTATATTCTGTGCAGGGTCATTTGTTCCGACCTACCAAAATAGATTGCTGGAATTTGTAGATTAAAATATTGCTTTCATATAATTTTTGAGAGAATAATTTACATTATTTGTCCACGTGCATACCCATAACATGCAATTTATATCATTATTAAATGAGATGCAATATCTTGGTCCCATGTTTCTAAATTTGAGTTTAGCGCACTGTTTAAGGTAAGCCACTTGCAGGTTCTGTGTCACAAACCAAATAAAGCTGTGTGATACCATTGCATATTGCATTGAATTGCATTAGGGCACTTCTCTATTGTGCAAGCTATATGCTATATTATATTGAGCCTGTTTCTAGTTTCCAAGGGTGATTTTCATTTCATGTGCAAACAAGCAGCGAACATGACATTGACTCACTAGGCTAGCATTGAGTTTCATCAAAACAAACTTGAGCTTACAGCTAGGCATGCCTATTGTTAGTTGGCGCTTTGTTGTTCCATATATCTTTTCATATAAATGCCATATCTTAGACTTCACGCTGAAGAATTTAACTAGAGAATGAAAATTTCATAACTAAATTTAAATCAAGCTCTAAATAAGTAATTGAAATTCTTTAAATGGTTTTTAGTATCAGCACTTTTGGGATCTGTATATAGAATCTAGATGGTTGAAATCGCACATAATGGTATCTTTGTTTTCAGCAAATATTGTTTAGCCTTTGCATCCATCCAACCTTTCTGAACTCCAGATATGGCTTCTGTCTCAGCTATCCAGATTGATGACATGAGCAAACCTGGTTAGACTTGAAACCTCATTTTATTCAACCTTTTGTTTGTAGCTTTGATGGTTTCATTGTACATGTATCAAATCATTCATCTGCTTTCGTGCTAATTTGCTATGCTTTTTTATGGGTATACACTCAAATGCATACTTCTTTTTGGAGTGAATTCTAATGGCAACCTTTTTTGAGTTCACGAGCTTTAGCGTTGAAATCCTTTCACCAGTCCCTAGTGTATATGCAATTGCATGTGGCCAGTAGCATAGGACCTTTGTGAAAACTCAATACAAATACTTTAATATTGAGTAACACATGATTTTAAGAAACAAGGTTAAAGTTTAAGAAGATAAAAGTTGTATAAAGCAAGGCCTTTTACTTGTAGGTAATTTTATGGGCTAATTTCTTAAATGGATTTTTTTCTTTCCAAAAACCCTTTGTCGATTGCACATCTTTCTGCATTTTGCAGTTATTATTAGCAAATTCTATCATGTATATATTGTTTATTTTTGAAAAACGAATTTCAGAGGTATTATCAATAAATCTTATAAATATATAACTTTATTCAGTTTTGGAAATGTCGATCCAAATAAACATACACAGTTGAATCCAGAAAATTGCATCTAATCTCTCATCCCTTTAAATTTTCTTCGCATTGTTGACTTATTTTTTTGGACTTGCAGTTGTTATTGGCATTAGCCAGCTTAGCCGACATCCTCTTTGCAATTCTATTAGTAGTCACCTCTTTGTTAAAGAATAATGGTACCCTATAAAAATATGTAGGTCAAGGTTTTGTCTAGTTGCATACAGAGGTATATGATGCTAAATTTACCATCTTCCTCAATCTCACACAATTTAAATATTCTTTCTTTCATGCAATTTATACAGTGGTTATGTAATTTGTAGGAATGTTCATGAATGCAATCAATGGATACGAGAAATTTATCATCTATTAAGTAGTGCCCAAAAAGATCAAATAATTCTCCAGTTTACCAATATGTTTGGAATACAAGCATTATTGTCAAATTCACATGTTAATGGTGCCCATATATGATGGGTGACACAATTAGGGATGCTTATTTAGACTTTATTGAACCTAATGTTTTAATGCTACTTTGACAAAATATTGTTGGAACATTTAGAAGTTCATTAAATTAAGTTTTCTATGTTTAATAAAGAAAACATGGAGATTTTAGATGCTTCAAGTAAATGTTAAAAATTGTATAGTCAAAAAGCTTCCAACTTCTTACCTCTTGGAAGACCCTATCAGCTTGCTCCACTAGAGTGTTATGTGTTTCTTCTAATTATAGATTCCAATGATGTTTTTTTGGAGTTATAAGAATCATAATTGTATTTTAGGATTAATTAGAGAATATTACTCTATAATCAAGGTTGTATGGCTCAATAGAGGCTATTGGTTTTGATTCTCATAACTTATGCTAAGACATATTGTGGTTAAGGGTTATTGTATGTAGTGTTTCTAACATGATATCCTTAGGCTTTAATAAGGATTTTATTTCATACTAAAAAGCAAAGTAAACAAGTGCAAAGATGTTAACCTAAATTAGAGCACTTGTACATGACATATAATTACCTAATCAAACATGTAATCAATTATAATCTAGCCAACATGCATTATAACGATAGCAACAAAAGATGCACCACACATAATTCCCTATTGTAATGCAAATAAAAGGTATACACATGAGTTTGGACTAGGTCTAGCCCCTAGTTTTACTAAAGTTCTTTTTTCTTAGAGGTTGTAGGCTCGGCAGTGCCTTTGTCCTCCCCATACGAAGCTTATGAATCATTATGTGGTGTATCGGTAATTTAAGAACCTTGTCCTATTATTTGATAAGATTTTAGGGTATAAAATGAGAGACATCTATATAGAATAGTAACCAATAACACTATATTCAAAACTTAACTTTTTAAAATAAAAGGGTGTAATGTCCCAAATTTTGAGTATGAGGGTGTTTAGATTACTTTCTAGCTTTGAGTAGGAGTATAAACTTTCTCATATTGCCATGCCTTCCTTTCATTCCTTGTACCTCCACTTTCCCAATCCTTTGCCTTTTGTGGCTTCCTAAGTTTTCCCTTACCTTGGTACTTGTTCTCTCGATCCCTTGTTCCCCAAACTCTTGCTTTTCCTTAACTATACAAAATTTGGACTTTCCCCTATTGGGATCCCTTTTCCTTCATCTCTCTCAGGTCCCTATTCCTTGTGTTTTGAACCTTCAAACTTCCCTCTATTTGCATGCATCACCTTCATTCCTTGCAACCCTACTCTCTATTCCATGGGCTTTTAGAGTTTTGTTTCCCTTCTTGCACTTGGTCCAAAGGAATTTGTATCTCCAATCCTCGATCCCCACTATATTAGATATCCTTGGCCCCTATTGTATTAGATATCCTTGATTCCCACTATATTAGATATCCTCAAAACTTGCCCTTCACTATATTGTGGCCTCTAGAACATTTCCCTATTAACATACCCATGGAGTACTCAATATCTTAGAATCCAAAGCCTTGATCCCCACTCATTTGTTACTCTTGGGTATTCATACATTTGGGGTTCTACTATCCCTCATTATGCTAGCAACGGGTATGTCATATCCTTAACCATCGATCCTCACTAGTAAGAGTGTCCCAATTCTCCCGATCCACGCTCCTTTTTGCATCAAGTATCTCCAAAGCCTAATTCTTGCTCCTTCTTTCATTGGTTATATCTAAAGCCTAATCCAATCTCCCTCATGTATCAAGTATCTTTGATGCCCTATCCCCACTCCCTCCTACACTAGGTATTTTTGAGGCTTGACCCTCACTCCCCTTCATACTTCCACGTTCCAAAATATCATGATTCTCTCTACCATCATCCCTCTTGTGAAAGCT
>VDFB02379711.1:116902828-116955745 GCA_007258455.2 Sequoia sempervirens
TAATAAGGACTACATATTTAAAAAAAATAAATTTTAAATGAATTCATTTGATCCCCCAAAAGGTAAATCAAAAGTTGTTTTTCTATTAGCATTTTGATAGATGTAAAGGAGACTCTGTTATAGGTATGGTTTAAAACTAGCGGGGTTCTATCCAAGAGGGCTTGATCTAAGGTAGTTTGATCAGACCATCTTCAACTGGAATGCTTTAAATGAAACTTTTGAAGGCTTAAATCATTATATTTTCTAAAAATATGTGATTTCAACAAAAAATAAAATCTCCCAGAAATTGTAAACCAACTTTGTGGGATCGCCCTTATACATTGCTTCTCATACCATTTTTCATTAATTTTAACTTTTTTTGAAATAAAAATCAGTTGCCCACTTCATTACAGGAGTTCAAAAAACAAAATAATGTCAAATGTAAATTCATTCAAGAGAGCTTGAAATCATGTGTATTCTCAAATTGGGTGTTTGATAAAAATGCTTTGGTAGACATGTATGAAAAATATGGTAAAATAGAAAAGGTAGTGAATTGTTTGAAAAAACTCCTCAAAGAAATGTGGTCTCATGGAATGTAATGTATGTGAACCTTAATATGAATGAAATCTAACATAGATGGATTACCAATTGTAATTCATAAGTTCTATTAAAATGTAATTTCGATAATCTATAAAATGTTATTGATCATATCTTTAAACCATTCTAAGATAATTATGCATTCCATTTTGAAGATTCAAAGTAGAAATACATGCACACAAAGAAAAAATTAGATCGAATATCAATTCTTATATATCAAAATGTAGAATAATTATGTTTGTGCATATACAAATTTGGTATATTTGCCTACTTAGGACAAGTTTTACAAATTGTGGCATATATTCCATCTCAAGATCTATCAAACCCTAAATATATATTGATCTATATCAAATCCTAATCCTATGTTAGACCATCAAAATCGAGCCTCCTCAAAGAACTTAGTTGCTCTGAAGCTTCCTGCACAATAACAATTCAAAGCACAAATTAGAATAATTATGTAAATGGTTGACAAGAGAGACTAGTAAATAGAAACTCATATACTATCATTTATAAATTATGAATTTAACATCAAAATCACTATATACATGTACTATATTATATCAATAATTCAATTCTTGTTTACCTCAAGTCTTGCTCTCTTTTCTGCTAGATGTTCTACATATGATTGTCCCTTAGGACAATTAGGAGTCCTCATATAAAGAAATGGTCCCACACTCATCATAGTGTTGAGGTGGGCAAAGAACTATAGTAGGTAAAATAAAAATGATACGAATTAGCATATAATTTTGTTGACAAATAATCATATTTACTAAACATATATCTACTCCTATCTAAATATAAATATCTGCAATATAAAATAAACACATACTTGCTATGATGCTTCTTCACTAGATGGGCTCATGGTGGATGAAGTAGCTAAAATGGTTTCCTATATAAAAAATGACAAGAATGTAACAGAATTTAAATGCACATGCACATATAATCATAATGTCGAGAATATAAAAAAACATATACCTATTGTGCAACTTCTTCCAATGGGTCAGGCTTAGTCAACATAGCTATAAAAAAACTAAGTTGTTGCATAAAAAGACAAGATTACATTAGACTATCAATCTATGTAGTACATGTATTTAAAAATTTAATAGATTTCAAAAATTAACATCTAAATAACAATTTAAATGATACTATATACTGAGTCCCTAGGCCAAATGAAATGGACAATTGTGTAGCCTCCTACACTTGGGAAATTTGGTCCTCTGTCAGTAATTGTTAAAGATTACAGCACATAAACATATATTAGTACAAACATCTCTTATAAAATATGAAAGAATTTAGATAAAACACACTGTGAAATTACTTTAAGTCTTATTAGTGCTCCCACATCGTCCCTGGCAGCTGATGTCTCTTCTAGAAATGGTCAACTTCGTGCTCTATCAAATCCTACATCTGACATATCCTCAAAGGATTGTCGAAGAGGACCCAAACATAAATTGTTGCACATCATGCAGTAATGGGGCACACAAATATGTGTCGAAGAGGACAATGTACCATTAAGAGCTGATGTAGCAGGTGGCATCACCATCATGCTGGGATGTATCAGGTGCATACACCATCATGATGGGATGCACTGTCATATGGTTGTGCAACATAATGGCTCTGCATGACCAAATGATCAATCAATGAATGTAAGGCATAAATGCTCTGAATCCCTGCATCTAAAGCAATCTCAAGGTAAGGTACTAGAGTCAGGGCAACAATAGGTGGAGCAGGAAGAACTGGGGTGACTCAATGTGCTCTAGGTCTATCTTGTGGCATCCCTCTACCAACACCCTGAAAATTTTGCATGTCAAAGTAATTGACATGCCTCCCTAGGAAAAACTCGACATATAATTTTTAAAAAGAATACTAAGGGATGTCAATATTGTTGTTGGGTGGTTTATCAAAAACCATCCACCAACCTCTCCAAAAATTAGCTAATATGCCTCTATGTGTGCACCATTTAATTGAAAATTTTGGTTTTTGCACATTTACGGGCTATCCTATTTTGGGATTGATGAATAACTGGGCTAATTGGGCCTTTTCAATATCAAGTTCCCTCACCTCATCATATGATAACCCATTGGTATGAATTTTCCTTTGTTCCTCTCACCACTTGGCAAACCTATTGTGCTGAGTTGCCAAAGTTTCAACATTTGAAATGATTGTTTCTAAAGTGTTTTATCTCGATAGTCGTGAGTGATTATAATTTGATATTACATTTAATTGATCTAAATTTCTAAGCGAATAGAGTCATGCATGTTGGCACGTTTTGGTTTGGAAACAACAGTTGTGGCAGAGGAGGATTTGGAGCTCTAGTTTTCATCTTGAGTGGGGTTAGGGTTTTCATCTTGAGCGGGGTTAGGTTTTTCATGTTGAGTGGGGTTGGGATCAGCCATTTTAAGCCTGATAATTGATATAAAATTTCAAAATTAACAATCATTTTAATGCAACAAAAAACCTATTAAAAATCCTATTTTTGACTAAAATTCACAAAAAACAATGCAAAACTAATATAAACTAGAGAAAAACATTAAAATCCGTAAATACCTTTGAAATGTGATTGATTTGAGTAAAAAATTTGGCTCCCAAATGTATATCTGAGTCATTGAATTGAAAACGCACACACAGCTGATTAGGAGACTGTAGGAAAAATGAGCATTCAAGTTTTCTTTTTTTATTTTATGGAACAGGAAATGGATATCCATTTCGAAACGGATATTTGTTTCTTTTATGTAGGTTTTTTAATAATTGGTCGGGTCTGAGACCTAACCACTATACATATGCAGTTTTTTGGTAATCATATATTATAATATAAAATTATATTATATAATATATCATATATATTATATTATATTATGTACAATATATATTATATTATAATATAATATATATTGTATTATTATATATTATATTATATTATGTATAATATAAAATTATATTATATATTATATATATAATATTAAATTATATTATATATTATATATATAATATTAAATTATATTATATATTATATATATATAATAGTATATAATATTATATAATATAATATATTATATGTTAGTTTTTGTAGCTTAGGGAGATATTTTTCTCCTAAGTAAAAATAATTAAGATAATAAATAATTATCAAGGCAGGTCGGCCTTGTTAATTAATGATATTTTATATTCGTTATTTAAATCAAAATAGGCCAACCTAGATGAAAGGCTGCCTAGTTTGGTATATATACAAGGTGGTGTTCTTCCATTCATATTAATCAATTTAATTCAAGTCAAGTTCACACCACAAGTAGGAGTTCGATTATTTGCAGCAAATCTCCATTTTGCTTCAAGTCAATTGTTTTCAAGGAGGAAATATATTCTTTATATATTCGCACCTAGGAGAGGGGCTATCTCTCATTGCATTGAATTAGCCTTGTGTTGGGATAAGATTGTAAACTAGATTTCTGCTCTTTCTTAATCAAATATAAGAGATATCTTTGGTTGGGTTTTTTTCTCCCTTGAGAAGGAGGGTTTTCCCAGGGTATTTGTTGTGTCTTATTGTTCTTAATTCTGTATTTCTGCTTATTTCATTTTTGATCTAAACACTAACATTATATATAGTATAAAATTATATTATAATATATTTAATATTATATAATAATGTAATTAATATATTATAATATTATATTATTATATAATATAATATTATAATATATTAAATATATATTATTTAAATATTAAATTAAAAAACCATTATAATAATATATTAAATTAAATATGTGCATGTGTTATATTAAAAGATTATTAAAATTATATTAAAAGATTAATAAAATATATTAAATTAAATATCTGGTCAATTTCATACCCAACCAATTAAAAAAACTGACCTAAACATAACGGATATATCCATTTCTAAACAAATACCCATTTCATAACAAATATCCGTTTTGGAATAGATATCCATTATGAAAGGATATCTGTTTCAGTTAGGTGTTTATTATGGCACCATGTACTTTCTACCCGAGCCTAGAAAAAGTCAAAGCATAATTTCACATTTTTGAGCAAGTTAAAAATGCCTTTTTTCACATCGCTACTTTTTGGACCCCCATGATCTTGCACAAACCCTTGTCTATTATGCATCTACTGATTTGGGACAAGTTGAAAACATTCTAAGATTGAACAACATGTTGGTATTGGTTTATTTGTTGAACCTTTCAAGCAAGTTGATCTTGCCCTAATGCAATTTGTGCTTCTATTTCACATTTCCTTTCTCTAAGGTGGTCAATAAGATCTAGTTGTTGACCTAATTATCTTTCCTTATGCTCACCCTCTAATTAAGCAACCTAATCAACATCATGGAATTTACATTCTCCACTTCTTGTTCAATACTTAGAGATGAAGTAGGAGAATTGTTATGCCTATTTTCCCTTAAATTTATCATATGTGGACGTGGAGGAAAGTTCATATCTATATTTTTTGTATACAAATTATGAGATGCATTTTTGTTCCTTTCATTAACATTTGTCTCTTTTCTAAATTTACCAAAATCACACCTTTAAGGTTCTCCTACTCATTCTAATAAAATTATTAGCTAAATCATCTAATATTTATTGGTCATGTACTCTTTTGATGCATCTCTCCTCTTTGAAGTACCTAATTTTTAATAATAGGAGAATTATGTGGAGATAATACACTTGAATTGTTAGCTTTCCATTTCTCTCATTGCCTTCTTGCATTGAAGGAAGTAGCCTTAGGAATTTATTGACCTTTGGATTGCTAATATCTTTCCATTATTTATCTTATGAGGTTATCTTTTGGATATTCCTTAATAAATTAGCCACTCCTTAAAAGGAGAAAACAATCATACTAATCAAGTACCAATACTTTTCTGGCTACACTCTGGTTAAGTTAATCAGTTTGGGTCTTCAGGTTGAGTCTTGATTTAGTTCCTCAACAATGATGCCAATTTGTTGGCTTGAGTTGACGGGATGCCAAACTCACCCACACAATGCACAATTGCAAATCTTCTCAAGCTACCAAGGTGCTTAAAATATTATTTTTACTATTTATAACCTCGACAATGACACCATTTTTTTTGGGTCCCAAAACTGCTACTCCACTTCATAGAACCAAACTCCTCTCAAAAGGCTAGGATTGTCATCAAGTGGGTGAAAATGCTTCATCAACAAAACAATGGAGGGTTTAAGGTCAACTCTATGAGAGTGGGTTTTCTCTCCTACACTTGAAGCTTAGCTTAGACTTAGGAGGGTATTCATAGAGGTTGGATGATAGAACAAACAAATGAAACTGACCTAGTTAAACCCAAACTATTGATTCAACCCCAAGGTTGTCACTAGGCTAAGAGTAACCAATTATCTTACTAACTATGTATAGCTGATTTAAAACCTTAAAAATGAGTGCAAGGTGGTAGTGAGTTGCATGATTCACAAAAAAATGATATAAATTATTCCATATATACATTGATATCATGTACCACACAAATTGAAATTGAAATGAAAATGTGTTTGATAATTTAATTTGACGTGCATGAATGGAACAAGTACAAGGAGACCAAATCCTATCTAAGGGCAAAAGAGTCATAGTTGACAAGGAGAGATGGTAAGAGAAAATAAAAAAAAACAATTGATAGATGCAAATTATGATATATCAACATATATTATTGTTAGCTTCATCTACTTAATTATCCATCAATGAACTATTCAAACTCATATGCAAAAAAAAAAGAGATATGTTACAATACATGCAATAGGCTTAAAACCTTGTCATATTCCTCTAATAGTGTTTACATTCACAACAATAAGTGTGTTCAAGAAAACATTCTAAAATTAGTACAATTTATGAATCTACCCATACATTAATGGAGACATAAAACTAAACAATGGTATTACAATATTTTTTCAACGGTTTGATATTGTCTCTGCCTCCTTAAAATTGATTTGGAAATGATTTTTATGTATTTCTTCCTTTTTGCATTATTCTTCTGCTATCCTCTATATCTCAATATCATTAATGATCAGAATGAGGGAAAAAAGCTAGAAAAAACTGTAATAAATACGAGAAGTAAATAATAAAATAGAATGATTAAAGATAAACTACTAAATTTACAATACTACAAGGTAACTAAATAAGAGAAGTAAATAAAAAAATAGAATGATTAAAGATAAACTACTAAATTTATAACTTGTCTAATGTTATGGATTAATAGAAATAATGATGAAGTCTTGTATGCTCCAAAAGAATATTTTTCAAGTTAGATACTTTCTCTGCTAATCCAACAATTAAATTTACAAGAGGGAATACTAATAATAATAAATAATAATGATAATGTCACTAAGGAATTTCACAATCATTACTTTATGATGATTTTGATAATGTACACACCCAATGTTAATATAAACAAAACAAATAACTTTTTTTTTAAATCAAACATTGCTATTCCAACTTTACACTAATTTTCAACACATTTATATTCATTTAAACTACACATAAACATGCAACCTATTTTGATAAGGTTAGTATTAAATCTACACAATAACATTAAGTTAACCCCCAAAAGATATTTTTACCATTATATCATAATCAAATAGGACATCTAAAATTTTCAGTGAAGGTAGAATCAAGATTACATAAAGGTTGAGATATGTAATAGAATCAAATACTAAATATTCATCATAAGTGTTGAATCAACCTTAATCTATATACCTTTCCAAGTGAGTTAGTTAATGCCTAATCATTAGAAATGAAGACAATAATTTAAGCAATACTTTAAACCACTATTACAAGCATAAACATACAAGAAATAAGCTAACAAGAACTATACCATCCAATATTGAACACCCTATCGTTATAGGACTAATAACTCAACAACTTGAGATTGATTATGTATATTTGTAGTATACACACACAATTAAACATATACACATAATTCATGACTATTTAGTTCGTTAACATTTGTTAGTAGCTATACTTTAATGGATTTAGAAGCTTTAACATTATAGTTCATAAATTAAACCTTATTTCTTTACTTAATAACTCTACCCAAATTTTTATTCTTCTTACAAAAATTCTTAGGTGATTTCAATTACCAAATTTGCTTACTATACCTAAACTTTTCTATGATAAAATTGTTTGAATCACTTTGATATGAATTAAAATATTCTTATTGTTGGATTAAATGGAGACATTGTTCATCCACTAATAAACCAAGTAAATAATTAAACTCTCTAACAAGGACACAATTCTGAAAATAAGAGGATAAATAAAATCAATAATTTGGAGTTCCAATATTTCTAAGAACTATACAATTAAAATTTTTAATGGATAACTTGAAACTAATTTTTTAAAACTAACTTAAGAATCCATGTAAGGGTTTTTTCTCATGTTTCTATCTTTCTCATTGAAAATTTCCTTCAGATATTTCTCTTGATTATATGACACCCTAACTTGGTTTCACTCAATTTGTTTATGTTTTCAATTTATTGTTTTAGTTTCAAAGTAGGAGACGGTAATGTTTTAATCATAAATTCTATTTGGTTTCTTTGATTTTTGGATATGTTTTACAAATATTGGATTTCTAGAAAGCTTTTAAATTTTATCATTTAATGTCTTGTTTTTCATTTTGTCTTAACAGATCTATTTAGGACTATTTTATGACATATTTTTATTGTAAATAAGGATGTCAATGTTTTCTTAATAAATAATAATTGGTGATATGGATTATTACAATTTTTGAATATGTTTTTTATGAGATTAACAATAGAAAAACCTATTAAATTATATGCTTTAATATCATGTTTATCAGTTTTTATGATCAAATACATGAAACTACTTTTAAATGAATTATTGTTTGGCATAGGGGCGGGAATATTGTTACCTCAACAAAACCAACCTGTTTCTCTCTTGAAATCCATTGGCTAAAAATTCCAAGATATTCTTTCTTATTCAACACATGTACTAAAATACAAAGATCCACAAAGAAGAAAAATAATATGGGCCAATGGGCTCTCCACCCAACCATAGGATTGAGATTCAATCCACCCCCAAGCTAGGGTCACATTGCACTTTCACAAAATACTTTCAACATAGGATCCACTACCAAATTGTAACATATAACATCCACATTACTAAACTTGACACATTAAAGCCACTAATCACAAGGATTCCTACACAAGTTTACACTTTATATACTTTGCACATCACAACATCTTGCATTCATATTTCTTTATTTGAACACACAAAAAAGGTATAAATGAAATTAAACTAAACAAGCTGGAAGTCTCAACCAATGCAAACCCCAACACACTACTTGTAGCCACAGAAGAAATTCAACATCAAATTTCACATATATTTTGTTATAAGCAAGACCAATATGACAACAAACTCATTACAAATCAACAAAGATAGATAACTAAAAAGTTAGACCTCACCAAGAAAGTTTTCTATCCATCTTGATGAAAACTCTCTTCCATTGCTCCTCCTTCACAAACATGAAAATAATTCCAAAATGAAGAATGAAGAAACCAAACATGAACTCAAGAACAATCCAAAAACCCCAAAAGGGAGAAAACCCTCTCCTCCACATAAATAGAGAGAATAAATGGAAGGGGAAAAGGCAACCTCCTTTTCAACTTCCCAACAACCTTTTCAACTCCAATTTTCGTCACTTTTCATAAGTGAGTAATTAGAGTGGGTTTTGGACTTTATAAAAGGGATTTTATGGAATAAAAATACCTCTAACCCATAAACCTATCACCTGAGAAACATTTTAAACAATTAAGACCACATAAGGATTTTATAAAACATAAATTAAGTGACCATTTTAATAAAATGACTCAAGAGACTAATAAAACAACTCTCACATACACACAACCCAAACCACACAAAACAAGGTTAAATCACATGCCCATGACAAGACTAATATTTCACAAGGATACAATAATGAAAGTAGCTATGTGACCCCCTTATCAACATTGGCCAATTTTTACCTGTTTACTCAACCAAGAATGTGTGTCAGTATTACTCATAATTAACGATAATTAAAACAAATGACATATGAATTAAAAATTACAAGAATAATAATCAACTAAGAAATTAGATCCAGTAATCTACAAAGTAACATACAATTTAACACTCCTTACTCACATGATACCTATTATGGAGTCAAGGAACAATTGAGTGAATACTAAATGTTATCAAAATATCACTACTTATGTCAATAAAATATTTAACTTATAATGCATACTACTATAAGTAATATTGAATATCAATAATTATCTTCATATTCACACCTACCCACATCTATGATATGTAATTACCTAACATAATGTAATCCACTTAATATACATAGTAATATTACTAATAACCGAGCATATTGATCATTACATAATTACGTAGACAAAGAATGGAACTCATTTGACTATTACAAGAATTCACAACAATCATTAGATAGGATTGGTCAAGAATATGAACATCTTCATGGTGTAGCAATCATCACTCGTGTGTACTATCCAACATGAAATAACATAGAATATAACATATAAATCATCAAAAACTAATATGATCAATAAGGTCACAAAGAATGGGGTCTTACAAAAACACTCTTCCAGGCCAAAACCCTAAGTCATGACACTATAACAATGTTGAATCCATAGTGGAGGATGAGTCATGCCCAAAATGGGTGCCTCGAATTGAAACATGGGCTCAAAATTACACTTTGGTGGTTAGGCGGGCATTCAACAATAATGGTGATAGTTGAAATCAAAATCTACCTTTGGAACCCAAACATATTCATGAAATCACCTAATAAACCCATGGATGGTGTAAGATGCATTAATGACCTATTAATTCAATTAGAGAAGTAGGTGAGAGATAATCACAAATAAAAACCATAAATATTGTTATGTCCCACCCTAGTTTTCTAAAACTAATTTTTCACTTTGTGGTAATTATTGATATAATCATAAGACCTTGAAAGCTATTTATGAACTATGATGGAAACATGCAATGTTATACTTTGTATTTGAAAGGAATGATGATGGTTACTACATACTATGAATGTGATGAAATAATATGAAATGATTCTATTAATCTTTAGAGAAAATGTTAATGAAAATGCAATGATATGAACATGTTGTAATGGTTTCCAGGCTAACTAGCTATTCGTGTTCTTGAGTGAAAATTCAAGAACGATCTAACCACCTCCAGAGAGAAAGAGCGGGAGTATCACCTAGGAGAAGGGTAAAATCAAGAATCCTTTGGCAACAGCATCTAAGCTTAGCGTTGGTCAAGTATTGATTCTGTAAACCTAAAGAGTCTAGGGATGTCTTTAGCGTGCTTGGAGGTAAGTCAACCTAAGGCAATTGAGTCTTGTTCGTTCGTTGCGTTTGGTTTGGCTATTGTAGGGTTTACTAACTCTCTTATTTTTATATAAATAAGTGAATTTATATGTGTGTGTATTGGTAACCATATGTATGCCTATACATATATATGCATATATGGACGCATATGTACATACGAAGATGAAGATACACATCGACGTATGTACATATACGTTCACATACGTATAGATAAATATACACATGCATAGGTTTATTGTGATGGAAAATGGCATATGTATATGTCTATCCATTTATGTATTGTGCGTTGATCTATAAACGCTATTACCCAATGGTTATCATTATTGCATTTCAAGTGATCGTTGATCATTTTGATTACCTTTGAGTTCATTATGGTATGGTGAGTACGCCAGTTCGACGACATGACGATCTATGTCATCAACCTTGCTTATGATATTAATATTTTTTAATGATTATTATTTTAATATATATATAAAAATTAAAAACAGCTGCCTAAGTCATGAGTTCAATGTTTTGGCTTGATTCTTTAAAAAGAAAAAAGAGAGATTGCTCAACTCATTAATAAGAAGCTTAATAGAACTTTTGGTGGTAGAATATATATATATATAGTTTAAACGTCTTATGCAAGCCATATAGACCGTGACATAGCATTATGAGGTGGCAGAAGATTTTAGCGTATTTCGAATGTTTTTGAAGCCATTAAAAGGCCGCAGATAATCTATTGATTTGTAACTAATTCTTGAAACTCTTTGCTGTCTAATCTTTAATCGAGCTATCCTGGGAGGTAAATGGTTGATTGGGAACTGATTGTCAAATTGTTTTCTCCTTTTATCCTATCATGTAAATATGGTGTAACCGTTTTAAAAACGGCCTGGGCAGTGAGTGGTAGAGTAATATAAAAATCTGGAAGCAATCGAATTGGAGCTTCTTTTTTGTTGGCTCTGAAGGCTAAAATAGGAAATGCGATTGGAAAACAATCAGAAGGGAGTTGTTGTGAAAGAGAGCTTGGGTTTTTGTTATATAGAGAGAATAACACCAGCTGCATTGCCCTTGAAGGGTAGAAGTAAGTAAATAGAGATGGACGTTGAGGAAAGGAGGAATAAAAATATAACTCATTGAGTGAACCAGCTGCAAGTTACGACGTAAGTCATTCTAATCCAGCTAGCGATCAGCAGGCATGAATCCTTTCTTTTTATTTCTCTGTATGCTTTCCTTATTCAAGAAAGGAAGTGTGTGAGGTTACGTAAAGTCTGTATAGGGAAGATAGTGCTGCATGTATTTTCTTGCATGATTCTTTATCGTTCTCTTCAAATCCCTCATGCTGGAGTTAGTTATTAACTGTTTGGTAAATAAATCATGGTATATGGAGAATGATGCAGAGGAAGGACAGAGTTCAACAAAACTTGACTGTTTCAACACATTTCCTGAAGGACTTCAAAGGCAGCAACATATGGGTCATCTTAGTATACCTTGTTACAATTGATGACTTGGTTTCTAGGATATTCATGGGAAGGAAAACACAACACCATGGGACAACACTGTTTCAACATGAACATTCACCCAATTTCAATAAAAGGTCACAAACTTGTCACTACTGGTTTGATCTAGCATTGAACTAGTTTGAGCCTTGATCCAACTTGCTTGGGACAGAGTAAAAGGTCAGGGCAGGCTTGTCAAACGACCCTAAAGGACCATGAGCAACTACTATGTGATGAATCACAATGCAAACAATCATGAAACTTACAACTTTTGTAAAGCTTAACCTAAGACAGCAAAATCTGCCCTCTTGGGACAGTCAAGTCATTTTGTCAAATAAATGCCTAAGAAGCTCAAAAACTCTTTGAACAGGTCTGAAAGACCTTTATACATATTCTCCACACCTTTCCCAATCACAAAGCACAACAATCTTGCTTTTAAAGACTTACAAACTGCTCTTCTCCACTATCATGGTCTGATACACACAAATATCAGACCTTCTGCCCTTCCAAAGCACGTGCTAGATGTCACTACATATTTAGATATCATTGAAGCCTTCTACATGCTGAAAAGAAGCTTTGTGATCCGACAAAGGGGATGAATGAGCAAGCATAGTGGTGGTTCTAGATGTGGTCAAAACTGTTTGACAAAGGAGGAAAGAAAAGAGGTTAAGTTCAAATTAAATCTTTTCAAAGGTTCTAGAACCATGGTCAGTTGTTGGCAGGATTCTCAAAACCACCCTAAATATCGATAGCTCCTAGTGGGGTAGGAATCCCCAACAAGGAAAAAGAGGCAAATTTGAGTCCCAACATGGTCAAGGATTATATTCATCAATTCTAAACTTAATATTTAAGAGTGGAGAATGTTATAGAGGAAATTTGAAGGAATCATTCTTAGGGGATTTAAAGGACCACATCAAATATAAGGTATGGATGTTTCATTTGAATTATACGTCCTAAGCAATGATTATGGAAAGGTAGGTAGAGGAAAATTTTGTTGCTAATTTAAAGTAAGGTTTTGTAAACATAAGAGATAGAAGCACTCCTACATATTCACTCCCTTAGCCTACTATATTGAATCCAAAACAAATTTAAAATAAGAGAGCCAAAGGGCTATGCTTTAATTATGACAAGAAGTAAAGTCAAGTAGATAAATATTCTACATTGAAGGGTTGAGTGAGGACGAGGAGGAGGATGAAGCAATAATAGAGGGTCATAATGATATAATGAATAATTGGGAGATACAAAACAAACCATTTCTTGTCATACACTTTCTAAAATTAGCTAAATACAAACTGTCAAGATAGTGGGTTTCTTGAAGAAAAAGAGAGTGCTAGTGTTGATAGAATAGGGAAGAACCCACAACTTCATCAATTTAAATAAGTTAGATACTTGTCTAAATTGCTTTATATATATTTATCTCCATAATTTTAGGTTCTTAAATTGCAAATGGGGATAAAGTCAATTGTTTAGGGAAATGACATAGAACTAAATTATCCATGGGAGATTACCAACTTGATTTCTCAATATTTGCTATCTCCATGGGTGCAACATATATTTTCAAAATCATAGTGGACTACTATATTGGGGGAAATTTCAATATGAATTTTAGGAGATATTCATGTGCTACCATTTAAAAGAAAGGATAGTAGAACTAAGAGGGTTGCATACAAATTCTCCATAGATAGTAAGCTCTCACCAAATACAAAAGGGGCATATAGGTTTGTGGCCCAACTATTTTTATTATCTAAGAATATCAATTAAATGACTCTAAAACATTACATCTACAAGAAGTTTTAGGTGAGAATTCAATAGTTTTTAGAGAGATTCCAAAAGGAATAAATCCTAAAATATATCATAATCAAGCCATCTAACTAGTATTGGGAAGCCAACCACCCAACATTAGGTTGTATAGGGCTCCACATGTATAAAAAAGTGACATCAAGAAGATGTTTCAAGAGATATTAGAGGTAGATATTATTAGGCATAATCAAAGTGCTTATTCCTCGCCTACGGTAATGGTACACAAGAAAGATGACACTTGGAGGAGATGTCCAATTATAGAGAGTTTGACAAGTACACCATAAAATATAAATTTCCTATTCTAATAATTAATGATATATTAGATGAGTTATTTATTTTACAAAATTTGATCTTCATTTTGGTTATGATCAAATCAAAATTAGAGATGATGATGTTTATTAGATAAATCTTTAAACCTATGAGGGCCACTATAATTTTTTGGTGACGTCTTTTGATCTCACAATTGCAACATCAACATTACAAAGTTTAATGAACTCTATCTTCAAGGCATTTCTTTAGAAATTTGTGTTGGTATTTTTTATGGCATCTTACTACATATCAAAACTTGGGAGGAACAATTGTAGCATGCAACTCAAGTTTTGAACATTCTTGATTAGCATTGACTTTATGCTAATCCATCCAAGTGTGTGTTTAGAGTCAAAGAAGTGGACTACCTAGGTCATATTGTGTCACATGAAGGATTCAAGATGGAACCTCACAAGATCAAGGCCATCATAGAGTGGAAACTTCCTAAGACACTCAAGTATATATGGGGTTTCTCAAGGTTTGTAGGTAAATATCATCTATTTGTAAAAATTATGGTAGTGTAGCACCACCTCTCGCAAAGTTTTGTTGAAGAAAGATTCATCCTAGTGGAATGAGGTAGCTAAAGGAAGCCATGTGCACAACTCCAATCCTATCTACCCTATTTTTTTCTAAAACATTCATTATGTAATACGATGCACTTTGAGACATTGCATAGGAGTAGTACTCATGCAAAAGGGAAAATATTTGAGAGTTTCCAAATCAAAGGTAAGAAATTTTTTAAGCCTATTTATGAGAAGGAAATGTTGGCTATCCTACATATAGTCAAATAATGGAGACCTTATCTAATGGGAATAAAATTAAAGGTAAATATAGATCATGATAGTCTCAATTACTTATTTGAGTAGAGGTTGTCATTTGAAGAATACCAAAAATGGGTCACAAATATGTTGGGATATGACACTAAGATCATAGATAAGAAAGACACGGATAATATTGTGGTTGATGTTATATCGACGAGGATGAAACCCAAAGTCATTATTGTACATGTCATTCATATTATGAGTAGATTGGATAAATGACATTAGATAAAAGTAGGAGAAGGTCTGAAGGACAAGAATTCTCAAAATCTCATTGAGAAACTCTAACAAGATTCTTGAGTGTGTCAAAAAAATGCATGAAAAGAATATGCTTGATCCAGTACAAGGACAAGTTGTACCTATGCATGAATTCAACCTTTAAGTTTAAGGTTTTGATATAACCACATGCTTTTTCAATAGGTGGGCACCCTAGATTATTGAAATTCTTTTGGGAAGGGATAAAAGGGAATGTTTAGAAATTTTAGTAGAATACACCGTATGCTAATAAAATAAAGGGGGTCATACAATTAAGACTTCAAGTCTTCTATTACCCTTATCTATATTCCAAGTTAAAGGTGTGAGGAGGTATCTATGGATGTCATCACAAGTTTTCCCAAATCTAAAAGAAAAAAAAATCATCATGGTAGTTGTGGATCATCTCACCAAATATGCATATTTTTGTGCTTTGGCACTCCCATTTGTAGCAATCAATCAATGATATAACAACCTTTATGAATACTATTTATCTAAACTATGTACAAGACTCCAAAAGTTATCGTAAACGATCATGATCCTATATTCACAAGTAATTTTTGACCAACTTATTTTCATCTTTAGGCATTGAGCATGCTTGTAGCTCATAATATCATTGGACCCAATTAGATGGATAGATTGAAGTGGTCAACAAATACTTGGAAATGTATCTTTGATGTTTTTTTGGAAAAGAAAGAGAGATGGGTGTAACAACTACCACTAGAAAAATGGTTGTATAACACTTCCTTTCATACTTCCTCTAAGATTTCTCTATTTTTGGTACTATATGGGTACCGACTACCATCATTCACCTCTTCATTGCTAGCACACCCAAAGGTTTGGATAGTTGAATAACACATTCAAAATTAGCAAGAGGTACTTTCTCTTAGAGAGAACCTAAAAATGACACAAAATAGAATGAAGCAATTTAGGTTGATCTAAACTACAATGAAATGACTTATGAAGTGGGAGATTAGGTCTTTATATGATTACCTCTATAAAAGAAAATGTCACTAAAAAAAATTTGAAATAAAATAAGCTTTCACCCAAGCATTATGGTTCATATAACATGCTGCATAAGATTGGTTATGTATCAAATAAATTGGAGTTACCCATGTCAATAAAAGTACATCTATTTCTCTAGGTTTTGTGCTTGAAGACAGTTATTGGGAAAATGTTTGTAGCACATATTGAGGTACTAAAGCTTGATGAAGAGGGAAAAATAGTTTTGGATCCTAAGGAATTATTCAAACATGTAGTAAGAGGTTGTGGATGAAGGAAATCACATAGTATTTGATCAAATGAAAGAAATCTCAATTTGAAGATGCTACATGGAAAAATGAGGATTTTGTACAAAAGAATCCATAGTTGATCACCACTGAGGACAACACGACTCTAAAGAAAGGATGCATGCTAAACGGGCTTAATCCTATAGTGTGCATAAGGTTATGAGTATTTAAATTGTGGCTAACTTAACTCTTAATTAAGTTATATGATTATTATTATATTCTAATCTAGATAATTAAGTCATCTTAGGTGTTCAATTTATGTATCTAAGTTTTCTTGGGTGGCACGTCTAAGGCATAAGTAGGGTATATATAAGAGTTAGTGGTTATTTTATCATCATCATATTAGGAATTGTGTTCTTCTTGGATACATTTGGAGGTTTTCTCCCTCGAAGTGGCTTATTATTCTCAAGTATTATCAAGTATATATATGCAATATATTTCCTATTATATTCTCTCTTGTGCAAGTTATTTTATTTACAAAAAAATGTTTGGATTGCTTGGGAGCTTACCTTAGTCAAGCCCTTGTTTGTTTATATCAACCTCCATACTTAGTATGGAAATATCAACATGTGTAATCCGTTAGTTTGGGTGTTTATATAATGTGCAAGATATTGTAGCTACCAATGAAACCTATGGGATGTCTAACAATACTATTGTGTGTGTTTTTTGGATGTAAGAGAAAGGGAATAACTTATTATTAATATTCCAAGGGTTTTAGAAATGATGTAAGTATGTGATCCCTAAAAGTGGGTGTTTTGTGGTGTGTAAAAGGTATTATAGCTACTGATGAAACAATATTAGATGTATAACATTGTGTGGTGTGTGCTTTGTGAATGGAGCAGAAAAATAAAATAATTGATTTCCAAGATGCCAAAGGTTTTAAAAATGGAGAGGAGTGTGATGTTATATATTTTGGATAATGGATAGAGGCTACAAAAGTAACATAAGCTATGGAATAAAGTTTTGAGAAGTTGGAAATGGAAGAAGAGAGCTTCAAGAAATTAATGGGAGAGAGAGTAGCCACAAATCACAATTCAATTGTCATAGAAGGAATTCTAAGAGATTACTATGCAAGAGAGAGTTATAAGATTTAAAATAGTAATTTATAAAATTGGCACTCACAATATCCTTTTAAAAATACAAAAGTGCCACCAAGAGTGGATTTTAAAACATTTTAAAATAGTTTACTTCACACAAATGCTACCACAATCACAACAATGACCAGATCACTACCATGATTACGTCAATATTTAGGCTAACATAGATTTGTAGAAAGTGATTTAACATTTAAACATATATATTGGGTTGGATTGGGTTTGAATGAAATTGTAAAAATGGATTTGTCCTAGGTTGAGGAATTGGATCATTGTATCCTAAAACATGCTAAGGGAATGGATACCAACATAAGTGCCTAATATAGAGTTGAAATTATGAAATAATAAATTCTTGACTCTACACGAAGTATTGATGAACACCAAACTCTAAGACACATTATTTGGTGATACATAATTCTAGTCCTTGTTTTACCCAGCCAAAATCATATGGTTTGGGGTGTTTATATTTTTCTTATCCAAGATTCTCTATCAAATCCTTAGAAAATAAATTAGCATAAGAACAAGAATCAAATGGAACATCTTATTTTATCTTCTTGATTTGAAGATCTTAATATGGAAAATCTTAGTGTTATCACCTTTATCTTACCATTCCTTTCTATTGAAGAAAACCTTTTATTAAAAAAATATAAACAAGTCTACCATTAAAATTAGAACTACAAACCACTTCTTGGTCTTCAAAACTAGTCATAACCTTCTTTTGTTCTTTATTTTTATATTTTGATATTAATAGAATTTTGGTTGTAGCTTCCAACACCTCTCATTTGTGTGGTTTTTCAAATCACAATGTGTATAATGATTGTCAACTTTAGTAGAAGTAAAAGAACCCATATTTCTCTCACTTTTCCTTTACCTTTGTCCTTTGAGTCATCCTCCTATCCTTGTGTCTTTGTAAAAGGGGATAAAATATTTCTCCTATTATACTTTGAGATCAATACCTACCTCCTTTGATGTTTATGAAGGCCACCTAAGCACTTCATCAAGATATCATCTTCTTGCACATCCTTATCCACTTGGATAACACTTGTATGGAATTCACTAGTGTTCTTGCATATTGTATCCTTATTTCTAACTATATTATTGCCACTTAATAAACCTCCCTCTTTTGTGAAGTTACATGAGGTTGAATTGTATTTTAATTAGAGTCTTAAACTCATCCTAAGAATAAATAAATGCTATCTTTCTTAAATAGTTTTCAATCCAATGGCATGCTTTTCTAACCATAATCTAACCAAATGAAGTTTATTGTTCTTCACCAATGTCATGTATAAAAAATATACCTCAAGTTGTGATAGCTAGTGCCTAAGTTTCACCAAATCTACCTTTTCTTCATAAGGCATGATCTCTATCTTTACCTAATCTTTGAAAACAAGTTTTTTTTGGAAGAATTTTCTCACCATGGAACAATATTTTGTTACTAGGAATCAATTACTCTCTAGTGTTAGGAGTCTATAATGACATCCCTACTTTCTCCATGAGTGCCACCATGATGCTTTCTAGCTTCTCCATGGAGAGGAAAATGCTTTCAATATTTTCTCTAGCTTGAGATTCACTCTTTTTCATCAAGGGATGTATTATCATCATGTTCCAAGATTCTTACCCTTATTATCCAATCTTTGGATATTATTTCTTGCTATAGAGGAAATAAATCTACCTTGCCACTTGTACTAGCTTCTTTGGTAACGAAAAACATCTATGAAACTAATCACAAAAATAAATTATTGCAATATCCAAAGAAACTTGCTCTAATACCAAGTTGATTCATATGTAATCTTTGTGAATAATCCACTACATAAATCACTCAAAAAAATCTTTTTCAACCTTAATGCATATTGATTGATGTTGTTGTTTATGTGCAATTTGTGGAAACATAATCCCTATTCATGAAGTGTTATTTTGATAAGCACTTTAATTAATAATGAAAGAAAGCATGCACTGAGAAAGAGTGTAAAACACACATTAAAATGAAGAAGATATAATAGTATATGATAGAGAAATATAAAATATTATAAAGTTGTAGAATAACAAGGGATATTCTCCTAAAGATACCATCTCATGAGTTGTTACAATGGTTTAGTACCTTGTAGAGGCCTTCATAGACTTATTATATAAACAAAAATGTCCAAACACTAGAGAAGCCCTTTAATCCTTTCACACTTGCCTCGTCACACTATCACTCATCTAAGACTCGCATGTTGGAGTTGTTATACCTCAACTCAACTTATTTTCTATTAAAACACTAAGGAGGTTTCCCATTTTATGATAACCTATATTAGACATATAATGAATAAGAATAGTAGTGTAACATTAGAGAGGTGCCCATAGGTATTTTGTGATCAAAATTGAATAATTTAGAACATTTCAATGTATTAAAGTCTTATAAGTTCTATATTTTTTTCCTATTTGAGATAATTTTGATTGCACCCTTGAAACCTATCTCTAGTGAATATTCTCTAGATAAGATGAATTTGACTAGGGTTGAACACATTGGACACATTTGATTGGGATAAAAAAAATGTAGCTAGTATTACATGACATTACTACCATGTTTAAATCACTTTGTGCACCTTTGTCTCTAGACCTAGGTGGACACTATTAACCACTATTATTAAAAGTAGGGTGCTAGTTTCTCTTGGGGCCTTCAACCTAGAACTAAAGTTGAGGTCCATCCTTGGTCCTTCAACCTTTGAGGTCCCTTATTACTTGATGTGCCCATTGGGCTTGAAATTTTTGATATTTATTGCTTTCTTATCATGTGTGGCAATAAATTCAATATTTTATTGGCTTTAATACTTAAATTTCTATATTAATGAACAACTTAATTTACTTTTGGGTGATTAAATGTTAATCATTATTAAATTTCTATTTTAATGAACAACTTAATTTACTTTTGGGTGATTAAATGTTAATATGTAATTTGCCTTCTCAATGTTAGGTTAATGTGATTTTGGTTCTCCTTAGTGTGATGTCACCCATCTATTTTTTTAATGATTAGTGATTGTCCTCTTATTATATGGTTAAAGACATATTATTAAAAAAATCGTGTATTAACTTGTATTCATACATTTTTTCATTGTAATTTTGTCTAATGAAATTATATAATAGACATTTTCAAAGGAAGTGTGTTTCCTCTTCTATCTTGTTTATTTAAATTAAGCATCTTACAATTGTTTATTCACAAGATATTAAAGGACTTGATATGCCATTTTCACTATTTAGTTTATATGAGTTGACTCTAAGTTTTGAGATCATGATACCCTTTTTATTTTTCTTTTAAAATGTAGATAGGTAGGATGCTCTAGTTTGACCAACTCCTCATGAAATAAACAACTAAAAAGATATTATCAATGAAATGTACCAAAGAATGACATAATAATCATCACTAAGGATACAGAGTATAATACTATCATAATAAGTAGAATAAGTAGACCGAACACTATCAACACATACATAATGTTGTAAGATAGTCATGTATGTATTGTAAACAATCTCTTAATAGTTCAAATCTAATACAACATTACATACTTCTTATAATATAATGTGTTGTACGACTACTAGATAGCCATGTTAATTCGTCATATAATATATAAATCAATGCTAATTCTATTTCAAATATAACGATCAATCTATCATATATCTTTATTTTAATATTATAAAGGAGAAGATTTTACCCTTATGTAATTATGGGGCTTAGCTCATTAGAACTCAAACCTAATAATGAGACTTAACCCACTAAAACTCAAACCTAGGTGATTTGCATGACAATGGCCCCATCTTAACCACTCCACTCAACTTGTTAAACAATAGATTTATTAACTTAATCCTATAGATTTGTAGGTACTATGAGTTGGTATGACTAGATAGAGTGGTACTCTTTAACTAACAATTTTTTTAATACTTAATATAACAATTTAATTTAAATTTTTTATTTTTTAATTGAGCACCATTAAATTACAATTTAAATAAGAAGAAGTGGTTAAAACACGATAAAATGAGAGTAAATAGTGGGTTTGGCAGTGGCCATGATGATGAACAGAGCGGCTTCAAGTTAATTCGCCTTCATGATTTGCAGTGATGGCACAGCATTAAACATGACAGTATGGTGTAACAGCTCGAAAAACCTCCCTGAATAACTAGGACTCGAACCTTAGACGTTTAACAAACGAGTGCAAGCGTTTGAGCCTGATAACTCAAATCCAAATTCTGTGCAGGACCTGTAAAGTTTGGCTTGTCTATATGCGAGGGCGTTTTACCTTGTACGAAATTTTGTTTGGGACAATCTCATATTCTTGTGGCGTTGCTTTTCCCGATATGAATTTTAAATAAATACCAGTGGAATAAGTTTTGACGAAGGACCTTTTCTAACACGACAAATCAAGTCAATGTAGAAAGTATATAATAGCATCCAATGGTGGGGATTAGCTTCGTCTTTCAAAGAATAAATTTACAGAATTGTGCAGTTTCCTGCCACATGTTATCTGAAAGGACAAAGATCGAAAAAGGAAAAGGCAAAATACAAGTCGTGGATTTTTACTCAGCAAATAATGATAATGTACTGCAAAAGCCTTTGGCATTGGCTTTACTACCCAATATTTATTTATATAAAAGGGTCCCTTGCTGTCACATACATAAGACAAGAAGCATATTACGTTTGTACAAAGCTACCGAATTACATCAATCCAAAAGCCTATTTACTTTGTTACAAGATAAAAATTCACACTTTATCTGTGTACAGTGACGCAGGCAGAGAGAATAAGGGCGGGCAAATAGAAGTTTCTATGCACACTCAATAGAATTGACAAGAGAGGAAAAGAGAGCTGTAAAAGCATTAGTCAAGGCCCATGACAGTATTATAGCAGTTGCAGACAAGAAAAGCTGCACCACCATTGACATGAACGTTGCAAAAGAAGATAAAATAAGAACAGGTATAATTATTCCGTGGCAGCAGCCGCTACTGTATTTTGGTACAGTGATATGATGGTTGACATCTCTTCTTTTTGTCTGCTATCATGCGTAGATAAAATGATAACACATCATCATCTTCAATTTTTGTTGGTATCCACTGGCTTACACTAAAATCTAAAACTTGGGGTCCGCTTTGTTTCGTAATGTGGGAAATCTATGCATGTAATCATATGAATCGAACGTGGGCTGGTAGTGGACTCAATCACATCTTGTCTCAATTCTGATCGTCTTTTGAAAGGTCCAGCCTTGTCGATTGAATGGTGCACACGCAGAGTGAAGGAGGAGGGGCCCCTGATCCCTCTTATACTGTCTCTTTATCCCTCCTCCTCCTCCTCCACAAATCTGACCCACAATCTTCCTCGGATCCTGTCTTTTATGGATTTGTTAAGTGGAAAGAGTTTGGAAGCTGAGTGTTTGACAAAATGTTTCATCGAGCTCTGAAGCCTGTCAGAGCTTTTCTGGTGTATACAAACTATTAATAGATTGACGTTTGAGAGATCCTTAGCTTTTGGTAATGGCCGGGAATGGGAAGACTGATAAGGCTCTCTTGCCGAAGCGGTCAAACCGCCCGAGCTTTTCAGGGAAGCGAGGCAGTGAATGGTAAAGCTACTTGCTCTATATTTTTCAAGATTATTATTATTTTATCGATTGGTGAATTTAAATGGTTATGGCCATCCCCTGGGTGCCAGATATGTTTTCAAGATTATTAATGGAGCCTCTATTTAACAATGTCATGTTCTCTGTGTGATGCGATTATTCTATACAATAATATGTTTTTTTTCATAACTTATTGACAGTTGCTGATATATTTTAATTGCATGAGCATAACTACAATAATGTAGTCTATTCGTATTCATCTGGAACTTTGATATGCATAAGCACTAGTATATTGCTTTGCTCATTTATTGAATTGTTTATCAATTTTGCTCATGATAAACGCATTTTAATGTTTTTCTGAACCCATATCTCCACTCATTAACATTACGGAAGGATTTTCAAAAGATCTATATCTGCACTGTCATACCACACAGTTCAGATCCTTGTGATTTAGCTTTCTGATGCTATAAACTGTTTTAACACTTTTGTATTTGTTTCTTGTCTCTTTGTATTACCCAGCTAGTTATGTGGGTGTGGGAGTTGAGATATATTGGATGCACAAATGATGTATACTTACAACGCAATTGCAGAGTTCCGTTGCTCCTCACACTTCACTTATATGAATCTCTGTCCTTTTGGGCCGATTGACGTATCTTCTGTGATAAATTTAATTTCAATGAGCTGTTTTAGTTCACCTCGATCAAAGGAGTTGGGAAAACAGTTGCAAACTTAACATGTATAAACGTTGAATAAGCCTTGTGATCACATGGATAGAGATATACAAAACTGTTCGCAAGCTCAGTTGCGCACTTAAAACCAAAGGTATTGAGGCACGGACTCGGGAACTTTGCAAACTAATTTTTGACTATCATCTGGATTTAAGGAAAAAAGTTGGCAGTGAAAACTTGGCAAATTTAAAAGTTTATAAAAGGTACGAATTTCTTGGGGAAAAAATAATTAATACGCATTCCTTATCGAATCAACTCCAAATACACTCAAAACTGATTAATTGCATTTACTTTACACATGTGCACCAAGAATTTTATGTGATCTACTGAAAGTTGAACTTGAAACTTGAAAGCTGATATCAAAGAAAAGCTGCTTTTATATTCATAAAATTGTTTTGAAGTCCCTGGCGGTGGCATCAACAAAAACAAATTAAAATATAAAATACCAAACTAGTGTTGAGAGTAGCGCGCATCACTCATCCCAACATTGTATTCACAACGTTTGATCAATTGTGTGCATCAAATTGGCAACTACAACCATTATAACTACAATAGATGTAGCAACAGGGTCATTCTCCACAACTTGTTGACCTCTCGTTGATGAGATTGCTTCTCCTCCTCCCCTAGTGCTAAAGATCTGTCTCACAGCAAGCTGATCAACCTTCTCTGTATACTTGGGGTTGTCATCCTCAGTGAACTACTCCAGTTGTGGATCATACTTCTTCAGCTTGATGGGGGATTACATATTTTCATCCCCTAGAGTTTTTTGTCATGGAGGCACAAGTTCTGATTCACAAATACAAGCTCATTCAACCTTTGAATTGACAACTTCTAGCATTTTTTGAGTATGTACTGAGACATGCTCCAGTGACATAAATTTAAAGCGTTGTTTGCATGGTCAGCCTCGCACTTGAACAACAATTCTATGAACATTTAGCACCTTGGCGCCAAAAGGTTTTCACCGTATGTTTGTAATGGTATGCTAAAATGTAATAAACTTCCAAGTGGCAAGTTCAATTATAAAAAGGCATAAATTCAATATTGGAAAATATTAAACAAAGTTTTTAAAGTTTGTAAGTTTAATTTTCTTAACAAATTTTATGTGGCTTAGACTTTGTCCCAGCTGTCTCAAAAATATTTTGAGAAAACGGTTCTCCTAGTATTTGTAGATCTCAATTTTAGACATAATCTTCACCTTGAGCTATGGATTTGGTTTTGTGCCTCCTATGAATGTGTAGAGGACACCCATAATAATCTTGTCAACCGTAAGGCTCTCATGGAATTGAAAGACTGTGTTTAGAATGTACACACAAGCATGAAGGGCCATATGGAGGATTTTATCCACTGATGGTCAATGATATCCCAAATGGCTTATACTTAGCTTCCACCTTGCCATAGAAAGGTTTCAGTTGCTTCTTGGTATAGTCCATGTCCTAATAAGTATGGCCCATTGCACTTTTTCCTCCATCGACTAAGTGAAATTGGTGACTTTTTTGACTTGTAAAATGTTAAATATGTAAAAAGTGAACCCAAGAATTAAGTCACAGATAAAAAAAAATCCACTAGAAAGAAAAAATTGAAAGGACTTACATCTACAATCACTTTTGTGAAAATCCAAAACTAGGTCTGATTGAATACCCACTTTACATCAACCATAGCATTGGTCCTTGACCACGAAGATGTGTTCTATCACACAATAAAAATATTTGCTTCAAAGAAGATTTTGACTGTAGAAATATAGTTTTTTTGTTTTGTTTCTTGGTTGGTAAGGAGGGATTATTTAGACTGCCCTGACACCAGTGGAGGTCACAAGAGGGACCTCCTCCCCATCAATATATTCCACTTAGAACCACTTATTCAACTTTATTCAACTCATAAGCCACAATGGAAGTCCAAGAGCCACCACTTCGAATTCCAAATTTAAGATGTCACTTTGGGGATTCAAACATGGATCTCCATCCTGAGAACCCTATGGCCTTGCCATTTAAGCACAACCCCATTGACTGCTGTAGAAATATAGTTTTACTACTTGTTGGGTATTCAGAAATAAATTCCAGCACCGAGTTTTTTATAGGAAAAATTCACCAAGTTGCAGTCACAAGTTTTTGGCAAGTTCTGCACCGGATCTCATGAGTGCTTGGGGAGTCCAAGTGCAGAACTCACGTGCAGGAAAAACAGGTGCTCGTAGGAAAAAACAGATGCTGCCCCTAGACCCCCATCAGGGGTGCTACCCCCCAACCTCCACTAGACTCATTTTGTACTTTTGGTAACTGTATTTTCCATAAGAAATATACTTTTTAAAGAAATTTAAGTATTTTTTAACTTGCTGAGATGGAAAATTTTTGGTCTATGGAGTCCGAGCATGCGAACTATGTTAGTAATGACTAAAATGTTTTTCAATGAGGTTAAAAGCTAGGTTATAAACTTATATCGAACTTGAGTCTGCAAACTATGGTAGTAAAGTCTAAAAGATTTTTGAGTGAGGTCAAAAAATAGGTTATACTTGGTTTGACTAGTTCTTTGTTCTCTCTGAAATCTTTGATTAGGAGAACTCAAGTATGTTTACAGATTTATTTGCAAATATTATGGCTATGCTCAACAATTGGTTTTGCCCACTCCATTTTACTAATATCCTTTAGCAAAAAGTCAATGCAAGGGACTGAGCAAGGCATCAAAAAGGTAAAATGCTGCTTTTACATTAGTAGTTTACTTGTAGCAACATAATTTGCTGCATCCTTGTTGACTACTTCCACCACATTCTCTTCACCCACCTTTGTCCCTACTTTCCAAATGGCACATAAATACTCAACATATATTATCTCCCCTAATGCATTAATTGAATGCGAAAGCACAGTCTTGATGAAGAAACTAAGAAATTCAAGAATGTTTGGTTTTTCCTTTTACTCCATCCAGTGTACATAATAGTTTGGCTATTTTTCCTCCAAATTGCCTGTTGCTCATCAATGATTGCATGCCTGTCACCTTCTTAGACAAAATTGGTTTCATAATTTCATTCAATTATGAATAGAAATGATTTGGAACTCCCAACCAGCCATGACAATTGCATCTGATAATTCTGTCCAATAAGGGGATCTAAAATAATAAAGAAAATAAAGAAATATTTTGCAGTTGAAAAATGTCATTTTTAGAATTTAAAAAAATCAAAATTGTGAAAGTAAGATTTTAATAAGAATTAAAATTTAAACAAAAATCACAATTCATAAAAATTGTGATTTAAAATAAAAAGTTCAGACCAAAAACCAGAATGTTATATTAAAGGGGATGTCTCTGAACTAGCAAAAATTGTCTACTGCACTCCTCGCTGCCATCTGTTTGTCCTTGTTTTGGTTTCTGCTTTTCAGTAATCTCTGGGAATTAGGAGCACTTAGGACAAACCAACTTCTTGAGTTATGAACTCTGGCCTGATGCTAATGAAACTTGATTTGGACATATTGAAGGAGGAATGAAAGAGGGAGCTATCTGTTGCTCTCCAATTGAGCTGTCACTTCTCTTGCAATTTCTGGTTCAATTACTTTTCACAATGCAATGTTATGTCTAGGTATGCTAGTAAGATGGTATTTGAAATGATTAATGTTGCTTCCTAAAAACTTGACAATACTTGCAAAAGATCTGCCTTTTCTTTGAACCCAAATTTCGATGCTTCAAGGCAGATTCTAAAACTTGCATTGTAGAGAGGAAAAAACATCAGTGCTGAGGTTAATAACTTAGATATATAATTTACACAAAAATGCAAGGGAAAATTCATAAAAACGGATGCTAAAAAGATAAAAACCTAATTTTTTTAACTTCATTTCATTTTATCTTAAAATCTATAAACAGAAAATTGTGGAAGGATGAAGGAGAAGATGAAAGAAGAATGAAGAAATCTGAAAAGAAAGCAGGAAGGGTTAAGGGTTTGTTCCATTCACCTCTTTTAGATGTTTGAAAATCTGTTAAGAAGAAAGCCAACCCCTTCTGTCAGCTCCTATGCACATAATCACTGTATATTAAACTGTATTCAACTGGTTACACAACAACAATCAGCTCCTTTCAAGGAAAAATGGTAAATCAAAATAAGAGTGAAAAAACTAAAATGGACAAGTGAAAATATTGTTTAGAAATTCATTTGGGTGTTTTAAGGCAAAGTGTTCTTTTACTGTTTTTTCTGAACTTATTATTTTATTTTCCAGTATGTTGCTTGTTTTTCTTCATGTTTCTGCTTTTATAAAACACATCAGACTTGCAAGTTCTGAGCCTGGACTCACCAAGTGTGCCATTCGAGGCTTCAGCTTCACAGACCCTACCTTGAGTCGTGTTCATGAGTATTCACTTGGAATTGGCAATTCTCAATTCACTGCTTACAACTAGCCACATTTTCCTCCTAGTTTAGGCATTGCACTGAATCCAGTTAACAATATTGGGAATTTTGTATCTTTTGTATTAATTTTAGCACAAAACAACTCTGGAATTTTTTAATTACTTTTTTTTGTACAGGTAGACTCAGAAATTTGTAAGAAATAATACTTGTGCAAATTTTGAAATTAGTTCCATTTACATCTTATTCATATCATTTCATTCCTGCCCTTTGTTCCATGGCCTGAGGGAGATGATATATATTAGGAGTGTAGTGAAGATATTGGGAACCCTCAAACTGGTATATAAAAATATACATCCGAGTTTATCCCAATTCTTACTTGAATAATATCAAAGCCATATAAGTACTTTACAAAACAACTCTGGAATTTTTTAATTACTTTTTTTTGTACAGGTAGACTCAGAAATTTGTAAGAAATAATACTTGTGCAAATTTTGAAATTAGTTCCATTTACATCTTATTCATATCATTTCATTCCTGCCCTTTGTTCCATGGCCTGAGGGAGATGATATATATTAGGAGTGTAGTGAAGATATTGGGAACCCTCAAACTGGTATATAAAAATATACATCCGAGTTTATCCCAATTCTTACTTGAATAATATCAAAGCCATCTAAGTACTTTACAATTGAAGTCAAGGTTTTGTGTTTCATAACTATTAACTGTGCCATCTGGCAATGATTACCTTCTTGCTTGAACAAGGCCTATGCATTATTTATCAATTCAGTAGTTGGAATTCTGATTAAATGATTTATGGGATAACTTTAAGGGAGGGTTTGTGATACACTAATACTGCAGTCATTCAGCATCTTTATTATTTGAAGCTGCTTACTCTGTGAGGATGCTAATTGCAGAGTACTTTTGTCTATGACATCATTGACATGTAATGCAAGTTTTTCAGCCTCTTATTTAATCTATTGAGAAGTACTTCTGCCTATAAGTTATAATTCAAGTTTTCAAGATCCCTTGCCAAACAGTTGCTGGGTGAGGTGTACAAATCTGACCTTGTATATTTCCCTCAAACGCTGCTCTTGTTGGTGCTTCTGTAGAATTTGGATTGAGTTGTATCCTACAATATACATTGATTGAAGCAATTTATTGTATTCCTTTATTTGCTAGTTTGTATAGGTTGGCTGATTGTGGCTTAGGGATGAGTAGTTGTGCAATTATAGGTTTGCTATTTTGCAACTCTGCTGCAGGTGGATTATTATACAGATCAGTCTTTAAGATCGAGACTATGACCATGGACCTATGCTTGATGCCATGATTCTGTAGGAAAAGGATTTGTAATTGTAGGTCATGGCTTGTTTCATTGCCTTTTTTACACTCAATGAACAATATAGATTCAAAGCTGACAAAATTTAGATGTAAAATCATCAAACACTGACTTCATAATGTGCAAAGAGTCCAGATTTTATTTTATGTTCACCACATGCAAGGATCTCCCAGATTAAATTTTTATGAGTGCGGCCCAGCAATTTCAGAAGCAAGTTGTTTGTAAAACCATACCTGGCTTTAGAAAGCGTGAAACCTGCAAACTACTAAGCATGGTTGTTTTTGGCCTTATAAAAAGGCTTTGAATGCATGTTGGCTAGCTGTTGCTCTTACAGCTACCATTAGGTCTCCAATTCAGGAGACAATACACTATGCAAGACAGTAAATTTAAAGTATATCAATTAGAGTTGAGAGTACAATTAGAATAGAGAAATACCAAGGTAAAAGGACCTTAAGTTATGAAAAGTAACTAAACACTAAGAGATAAAGAAAAGAAAACAAAGCAAGAGATGGTAAACCAAAAGTGGTTAAATACCAAACCATAAGGTCCAAATACAAATACAAATACAATTGACCATCTGAGGGAAGGACCTCTGAGTGAAGCACATAGATGATGAAGATCAAAGAATTATAACATGAATGGGAATAGCACTGTTACAGGAGACACAGCACGATGGAAAAACAAAAACTATAAGAGGCATTATCTCTAATTATGACATCACTGTAATACTAATGAATTTTTTAATTTCCTGATTTTTGAATCATGTTGCAGTAATCCATTTCATAAGCAAGTTCTTGTATAACCAACCATATGTGGTTTAAGAAAGCATGAAACTTGCAATATGCTTATTTAGACCTCCCAAAGGGACTTTAATGCATACAGCACAATTGGTGCTCTCACGAACCTGAGTCAGCAAGTAGGTTTCCAGTTTGGAAAATGACATTTAACTCTTTGTTGAAACTATTAGAGAATAGCGCCAAACAGCAGGCAAGACACAAGATGTGAAGACCCAGAAGAGGCTGATGACTTCAGTATTGACAGCAGGACTTCATTATGATATCTTCCTTTATTTAAATCATCATCGTAACTATCATGAAACAATCCTATTTTCTTTCTAACTGGCTTACCGGACATTGTTGCATAATTATTTATTGTAGTACATTGGACTGGTCCAAACAGTGCAAGATCAGCCCCTAATTTTTTCACTAAATTCATATGAATACAAGGATGGACCCTCATTGATGTGGAATCTATTCTATCTCTCTCTCCTTTGGCCAGCATATATTTCAAGGACAGAAAAATGTCTTCTAGGGAAGACCATACTGCTGACATCAGCAATCCTGCCAATTTTGACCAAGTCCTTTGAATGGACCATTTGACCTTATGTAAGGATGTATTCATCAGAATAACAGCATTGACTGAAGGAAGACTGTTGAATTGCAGGAGCACTGCTGTGTTGACTGAATTTTTGCTGTTTGGCTGGGTAAGTTGGCTTTCTTCAATCGGGTGGACTACTGTGATTATTTGACTGCATAAAATGATGAACAATGATTGCTGTAGTCATATAATTACGACAAGTTTGACTGTAAAAGATTAGCTGTTTCATCCACAAATGCGCTGTACTTTGAGTCATAGGATCTTCATTCTGAGCTGATTTGTCAGGATGAGTGTGAGGCTGAGGCTGAGTTAACCCATGGGCTGCTTACCTTGTGGCCCATTAACTGGTATAAGGTGCAGTTGTTGTAGCTCATTGGCCATTTGATAAATTGAGGGTATGTTGAGGACTGAGATAACTCATGTCCTGATTAATGATGTGAGGCTCAGCTTTTATTAAATGGTTAACAATAGAATAAGAAAAGAAAGACTAAGAATGTTTTCAGAATAATTTTAAATAACTTGAGAAAAGATAAGAAAACGAAAGAGAATCCTAAAGACTTAGTAATTAAAACAATGCAAGTCTTACTAAAGCCATGCATGTCTAACTAAAGACAATAACTATATTTGTTAAAGCTGTGCAAGCTTTTGCATTGAGAATGCAATGCAAGATGCTTTTCTTGAGCTGGAGTTTACTTTCTTATTTGCTTCAGTGACACACCAGAATTGCCCCACTGACTAAAGTGCCCGATTTTAAATATCACAATAATTGCAATAAAGATTCATAACAAAGGCTCAATTCTGATAACTCATGGGTCATTGGATAAATCGATGGTCTGTTGAGGAGTGAGCTAATTCGTGCCAATTCATGATGTGAGGCTCAGTTGAGGTAACTTCTGGGCCATTAATTTGATTGAGTCTTTTGGTAGACAAATGTAATATCTGGTTGAAGTTACTTGTTGGAATATTGAAGTGTATGTTGAATTGAACTTATAATAAGCCATTGAATCCTTATATTTCATTATCTTATTTAATTTCTTCCTATTGATTGACTGGTCCCAATTGGTGCTCAACATTTGCATATTTAAATTTTGATAAGGGCTCAACATTAGCAATTGAGCTCTGCATATTTAAAATTCAAATCAAAATCAAGCTCCAGTGATAAACACACTTGGAAGTCAAAGGCACATATGTAACAACATGGCTATGAACGATATGGTTGGCATGTATATTGGGTGATGTCCAATGCAAAAAGCATTTGGAAAGTGCAATTTGGAACCCACTTTAATATTATTTTTTGTGTTTTATATTTTTGTTTTTTAATTTTAATTTTAGTATTGAACAATGAATATTGAGTTTGAGAATTGAAATTGAAGCTGTATTTTTATGGTTGTTTTGTGTATTACATGGTAATATGCATGTTATGTGGTTAACTGAACTTAATCCTGTTTTTAAAGCTAAAATATGTATATATATGTGATTTTTTTATGTTTTTGTATGGATTTACCCAACCCCGTTTTTTTTTGCCATACCAGTGTACTCAATCTCAGTTCCAAACTGATAACTTATCTACATTCATTATGTGGTTCTTAATCAAATTCTACTTTTTCAGAAAACCTGAACATTGAATGTGAGAAATACTTAAGAACAAACTGCTGTACTTGCTGGGGCTGAACATTTTCTACTGTACTTCTTTGAGTTGCAATTTTTGTTTTTTTGGGTTTTATGAAGTCTTTAAACTTTTGTCCATGGGTCATGTGAAGTTCTCAAGGCGTTTGGTTTATCTTTGTGTCGGTAGCCCATGATAACCATGTTTGTAAGAAAACAAAATACAAGTTCAAAAAATGTGAAATATCATTGAGAAAGTAAATGAATTAATAGATTTTTTTGCAAGAAATTTTCCAAAAGCATGCAAAAATCCCATCATATTAAAATTTTGATTTTGGGTCAATTAATGTTATAGAGAGGGAAGGAGGTGAGTGCAATGTTGAATCATTCTCTCCAAAAAATGAGTCTATAAACGGGAGCAAACATATTTCATTTTTCAAATTGATTTTTTTTGGTAGGATAATGTCGTCTGATTTAGTGAAATCCTCGAACTCCATGAATCATTCACTATTTGGAAGTCCGTGAGTTACATTGGGCTGTGGTTTGTGGAGTCTATGAACCTTGTGAGGCATTGTGATCTGTTTAGTCCTCAAACCTGTCAAGAATTGAAATAATGTAGTCATCAAAGAATTGAAAACTTTGGTTCTTGAAACTTCTGTGAAGTTTTGTATCACTGTTAAATTCTTCATTGCCATTGGTTCTTGGGCTGGATGGTTGAGATGAGTTGCGCGGAGTCCCAAATTAGAGCCATCTCTATGGCAACGAGTGTTCCTCTGAGATTCAGGGGTGGAAATTTTTTCCCAGATTTTGGGGATGGTTGTTAAAATAATATATAAAAATTAACATTTGAAAAATTAATTATAAAAGAACAGTAAAAAATTACAATTTATCATTTATGTAAACAATATGAGTAAAAGAAGCTGATATTTATACAAAGTTGTACTGCTGTATGACATTTTGCATTAGAGACAATGAATCTTAATGTCTTCACCCCTCTCTGCAGAATCTTGAGTGGAAATTGTGCCATTGACCAAGATTCTACTGTTAGACTTTGTAGGATGATCTTAAGCACTGTCTGATGCTTCAATTTCGGCCTTGCTGTAAACAATCTAAGAAAAATTCTGACACTGTTTCTGCAGTTGCTGTTCTTGAAGATGATAAAATAGATTGCCATTCATCATCTTAAAAAAAGAGTACTAGGCTCAAACATACTCATCAGACAAATAATAGCAGATATGCCAATGCTAGCCAAATTTTGAATGGACCATTTTATAATATCATTCAGGAGCTTCAGTATGTTCCCAAGTAAGAGATTCACTAAAGAGTAGAATTTGACAAAGAGGTCCATAACAAGTTGCAGTGCCAGAGGAGATTCCACTAAGATTGCTATATTTAGTTTCTAAATCATTTGATTGTAACCATAAAAGTATTACTTGGAATTGGGATTGACTTGGCAAACAACAAATATAAATGGAATTCAATTACTTGAGCTTTAATCAAGAAATCAAGAAACTGAAAAACACTGAAATATTAAGAAAAACAGGGAAAATAAAAAAATGCCTCTTTTCTATCCAGTGTACCCCAAAACAATATTTGTTTTTTGCTTTTGAAAACCAGAGCCTAGGTCTGAGGGTGGTAATTTCTGGCACCAACCCTAATTAAGGCCTTTAAGGCCACATGGACCTTCATGGCACATGCCATTTTTTGTTATTTTATCACTTTTAACCAAGTTTTGAACCTTTTTTTTTTTTTTTTATAAGTTTTTTAACATTTAAATGTCTTTTTTTCAAATGGTCGTAGGGGATGTCACATCCTTGCACATGCGAGGTTGTCCTAGGTATGGTCCCCACTCGTGTAGGGACCTCCCTGGGATGGTCCCCTATGGGGGCTTAGATGCAGTGGAAGGCATAGGGACATTTTGTCCATCTTGCCACACCCAGGATGTCCCCATACTGTCAAATGTCCCAGAAAATCCAGGGGATGTCCCTGGTGTACGCTACTGATGATAAATATCAAGGGCTATTGGTATTAGAAATTGGTTTGACAATGGTCACTTGTCCATAACCCATCATGTTTTCATTTATTTACTTTGTGCAGTCTTTATACAGATATTCCCATATCATGAATGCTGATTTGTTTTTTCTGTTCTCCTTATATATTTGGGTAGGACGATCCACAATGCATAAGAGCAGGGTTTGAAACTCATTTATATAGTCTTGACAATCTGGTCAGCCTTTGGTTACAAGTGCTACCACTACATTTACTTGTTGTGTCCATGTATATTACATGGGAGAATGCATTTCCAAGGCTTTGTTTTGAATTTTCCCTGCTAGTGAGCTAGAGTCTTATGAGTTTCCTAGCATTCCAGTACATGATATTCCTATCAACATAGAGGATTAGCCATATATTTCAATTTGGCAACTGCGATATTATCTTTATCTTTATCTTTAAATTGACTAACAGTTAAATAGGTTTATAAATGTTCCAACCATTCTTCAAGTGATTTTGCATCAATTTTACTATAAAGAACATGGAATTTCTCAGTTTATCTAATCTTTAATTGAGTTCTTTGGTCAAGATCACACAGTTTCACATTATTATATGAAGTTCCTGATGCTGACAAGTTAAGATGTATCATCAATAGCCAAAATTAGAAAACAAGTCATCTTTGTTTGAAGATGATTTGCATTGATTACAACAAAAATGTTTTCTAGATTGCATTGCAGAGTTCTGTGGATATGCATACAATTCATTGGTATACACTTTATGAGGAATTTTGAATTAAACCATTGCACTTTGTGTCTCTTGTAGGCAAATCCTAGTCCATATGGACACAAACAATAATTTTGCAAAATGTGAGGTTAGCTATGCTACACGGGGTTTCGGGGACGGGGAGTGCCGGGTATGGCAGGACGAGTTTTCGGTACAGGGGTACTTTTGGGTCATTTTTTAGGGGACGGCTGATAAAAAAATAGTGAAATTTTTAAAAATATAGAGAAATTTCAAATGTTCATAGCATAACATTGATAAAGAATTCATTCTAGACATTGTATAAGCTTAATACAAATCATTTGACTTGAATTGAGATTTCACATGAGAATCGACAAACAAATTAACAAAATTCATATGCTTTTCAAATTCATAAGTTGTTGGCCTTGCTACACTCCCACTGCCTAAAGAACCCTCAATGGCTGCCATACTTCTATGAGTTCTACTTCTATGTCTACTTCTTTTATGCATTTGAACCTCAACCTCCTCACTATCATTACTAGTAATCTCACTACTGCTCATGATTTTTTTGGTTAAGAATTGAAAAGAGAGCTTCAAGTTCAAATAAAGGAAAAACTAAACTCACAATGCCCTTCCTATGTGATTAAAAAAGTTGAAAAAAAGTTGAAAAAATGGAAAACAAATTGAAAAATCAAAAAACAAATGTAAAGTAAAGAACTTACCTCTAATGAAGTAGATTTGATGCCCTAGTCTCCCCTTTCAACTGTTGTTCTCTCGTCTTTCACTAGCTGCTCTTCACCTCAAGTTTGCAAATGTCAAAATGAGAATTTTTTTTCTTTTAGTTGTTTTGATAAGTCAAGTAGGTTTGGGTTTTGTTTAAAGGGGTGGGGGATTCTTGTGGGCCCATCCATCCCCTTTTTTTTTAATTTAAAAATGTGTTTTTTTACAAAAAAATAAAGTAGGATGTTGTTGGGCCATAGGGGATGGCTAGCAGTCCCCGGGACGGTTAGGGGACGTCCTGGCCGTACCAGGTATTGCTAGCCGTCCCCTAAGTCCCCTGAATCTGCAAAAAGCATCCCCTAGAAGTTTCAAAAACTTTGTGGAAAAAGGGATGGCTAGGGGACGTTTCCTGGCCGTCCCCACGTCCCCATTTCGTCCCCGGTATGGATACGGGCCAAAAAAGGCAGGGGACGCGTCCCCGTGGAGCATAGGAGCTTAGTGATAATTTTCAATGGTTCTATGCCCATTTCTTAGAGAAGTGATTCTTCTTTCTTTAACACCGAGAATATGTACATATCATATTTCAATTCAGACAGAGAGGAGATCGAGGGAATTTGTATCACATACACAATAGGAATGCACTGGACTGGCTTGATCCACAACACTAAAACTTTACGAAGAAGATGATGAATCCATTCTACCTTTTGGCCAGCCATACCTACAATTATGGAAGGATTGGGGTCTACTCCTATTGGTTGAGTGCCCCACCCTACTTTAACCACGCTTCTCTCCCTTTCTATGGTAGGGACTGTCATGTAAGCTTGCTCGTATACCAAAATTGTTTGACTGTTACATGTTAACCCACAAATATGATTAGTACACTACTAACTAGTAAGGAACATGAACAAAAATCATGAATCATGCAGACATGTTTGGTATATCACAAAAAACAAACATGGGTGATCAAATTCATATCAAAATTTGTTTTGTTATTCATATTATAGAGAGAAATGTTGAAGTGATAACATTCTGCAATATTTGTCAAAACTTTCATGTGAATAAATGTATAGTGCCAAATAGCCAAAAGAGAATGCTATATGTGTCTAAATGACTTCTAGCATCGGGATGTAAGAAAGATGCTATGTACAAGAGAGCCAACAGGTATTCAAGGAGACATTCAGAAGTGCTCAGTTCAGCTTGAACCATTCAGGAAATCGATCCTGTTCATTCCGACTCATGACTTTTTCTCATTCTCACGAGAAACTAACATGGTCGGTTGTGAGATCTGGTGCAGCATTGGCATTAACTGATGTCTAGTATGCAAACTGAAGTTATATCACCAATTATTGTGCTGTAGAATGTAAAGCAAAGCACTGTCAGGACACATTTATAGATATCTTGTCATGGGTGCAAATTAAATTTGTTTCTTTAATGAGCTGATGTCAATGATGCCAATGCAGGAACTATAATAAACAATTTAAGAAATACCAAAAATTAAAAATAATCCTAAAAAGAAAATCAAGAAGCAAAAAGGTAAACGAGACTAGTCATTAGAGATTACTGTTATCGGATAAAGCATGATAAAAAGTTATAGTAAATAAGCATGGGCTCTCATCCTTGTGGTAAATTCTTCATTAAAGTGGGAATCCCCTTAGTTGTATCAGGCCAACAAAAATAGAAAAAGAAATGAATTCTTTGAAAAACATAGACAATTTCTAGAGTATGGAGTGACCTTTTAAAAAGTAAAAGGATGGTTAAAGATGAAACTAATCCTAAAATGTTCATGCTGCTACTTTGTAATATCTGAATAATGGAAGGACAGAGGGAGTTTTGCTGTAACATCATTCTTTTTTCTGTGAAAACCAAATGAATGATACATAGGGTCACTGCTTGCAGCAGAAAAGTTCATATTATAGGTGATAGTTAAATTCCTTAAAATATCAGTAACTAGATAAAATATTATAAAATCTTCCATATAGTGCACAATGTTACAAGTCATAATATTTGTGTAAACAAGGAATTTATATGATAGTAGTACCTAACAAATTATATTCTTTTTTGTTTGCTAGGTAAATGAGGGTTTTATGGGGCCTCTCCTTTCCAAGCTTGAGAATAATAGTATGATAGCATAAACCAAAATCTAGACTCAATCTAAGAACACACCATCTGAGTAGACACAAATAAACCAAAAACCAGTAGTAGCAAAACTACACTCCAACAAACTTTGACTTTTGGTAGCTATCTGCCGCTATCATCTAACAACAAAATAAAAAAGACATAAATGCAGAACAAAGACAGGTGACAGAAGAAATTATTCAATAGCTCTAATCTCAACAGGGGCATGAGATGCCAACTTTTTCTAAGTAAACATCCTTTTATTTCAAGGCTTTGATCTACTTGCTGATAGAGGAGAGCTGTCCAAAGAGTGAACAGTTTCAATGTTTGCTTGCATCAGCTTCTTCTTGTCTTGCTCTTGCTCAGATGTGGGTTCCACTACAAACTCCTTTCATGCAGCTAGTTGTGCCTTCCAGAACTATGATAATCTTTGGTCAGGTGCTTGTGATGTTGCTTCATAGGGAAGGAAGGGCCAGGATGCCTCCATTGCAGGCTTCTTAGCAGAATTGGAAGCTTCCATGAACTTGATTATGTGATGTTTGGACAGATGTGAGCAAGATATGCCGCTGCCAAAGTGGTTTATAAAACCATCCTGAACTATATAAAGTTCATGTGAATAATAAACCATGTCCTCTGTAGTGGCTGTCCAAGCCATATATTCATACAAAAAAATGTTTTAATCTCTTTCACAGCCCCAAATCTTTAGGCAACTACTGGCTTGGGCTTGGCAGAGCTGATATATTGAGGAGAGGGTGCAATAGAAAGGAGCAGGCCTTCTTGCACAGGATAGCTTAGTAACTTTGGCTTTGGAGGCATCAATCAGGGCATTTACAAACATGGGCCCATGATTATCTTGACCAAGATCAAATTTCACAAAACACAGTCTTGGTGTTGCCTATCTTAAATGCAAATACCGGAGTACTCCAGGGGACTGGGAGATATGTTGCAGGAGTTGAAAACTTGCATTTTGGGATATAATGAACAGGAAGCACAACCAAATATTAAAGTTGAATACACAGAAGAGTGAAAATAATAAAAAGAGTCGATCAAAAGAATGAGATAAATAATGCCTGTCAGGGGCTTTGAACCCATTATGGTATTTTTGAGGGTAGAATGTATGGAAAATTTATGTGAAGCAAGTATAGGCTAATGAGTAAATGAGCAATAAGATTCTTTAAAACTTTTGAAGCTAAGTAGCCAGTTTGGGTTTGGGTTTGTGGATTCAGCAAAAGAAAATGGGGGTTAGGTTCATCTTGGATCTGTTGGCATAAAAAATATATAAAAATCATAAATATTTACATATTTACAGCCTAAAAACAGGAATTCAGTTCAGAATACTACATAGCATTATTTAATAGACAAAACCACCCTAACAATTAAAAATGCTACTTCAATGTCAATTTGTCAAACTTGAATCTCATGATAGATATTCATTGTTCAATATTAAAGTAGTAATATCAGCAGTCAGTGTCATATAGGATCTTCAAAAAAATCAGCATCAGTTCCATGTTACAGTCAAATAAGTCTACCCTCTCTGAATTCAAAGTACATAGGCATTTCAAATATTTTATCTGAGATTCAATTCCATCTAGATTAATTTCCAAGTTGATTAAATCATTAAAATAATTTCAATTAATTTATTTCTTAGATAATTGATGCAGGGATATTGTTATCTTTACACTTGGAAAACATTTTATTCATGTCGTACATGTTTCATTACAATTTAGTAAACTAGTATATTTTTACTATTTAACAATTTAACTTTTCTAAATGTTGGAAAACTAGAAAGAAAAATAAATAAAAAAATAAAAATCCTTGACTTTAGCAGGGGCAGTCATGAATAGGAGGATGTAGAATCCAAGAATATCAAGGAGGCCATGTGCAAAGGCCAGGGAATCTCTTAACTTTTCATTTCCATATATTTTCCGCTCATCATGGATTTATTAGCAGAAACTGTTCTTTTGGTTTTAAACCTGTTTATTTCAATGACTTCCGTCCATAGATGAATGGATTACATCTCTACTTTCTGTACAAAATTGATGCACAGAAAAGTTGCATATATTGTTTGATTTAAATTGCACGGAAAAATGAGAGTTTACAGTTCAACAAGGTTAAAATAAATAAATGGGTTTGAAATGGGTCTGTTCATACAATAAATGTCAAAGGCCTAAAATGATTTAAAAAAGCAAAAGGAATTTAACAAAGTTGTCAAAATCCTGTGAATTCATTTTGGGTTCTGCAAAATACTGTGAAATTTGGCCTGCGTTTGCTCAAGTTTGTTGATGATGACCCAACAGAGGAAAAGCAGTGCCCTGGCACAATCCCAGGCCAAATTGACCCAGGATCCGAATCCAAGGCCTCCAGGGAGTGAACCAGTATCTTAGTTTTGAAATAGTGCCCTCTTCTTGCAAAAATTGAATTAGGCCCTCCAATTTGTCAGTGTTTACCTTGAGGTGCTCAGGTGGTATTCTCACAGTACTGGCACAACAGTGACAGGAGCAGATCCAGATGTGTGTGTAGCAGAGGGATCGGTATGGATCATGCCCAGTTATGCAGGAAAGGGTGCCTGCATGCCTCCAACATGCATGTGCCAACCTCATCCTCTTCCAGGATTAGAATGCTTTTCAGATTTAGAGGTCCAAGTTTAGATTCCGCTTTTGTTATTTTTGGAAGTTTATTTTTTCTCCTAGCCTTCTTCATCTATAAAAGAAAGGCAGGGGTATGGGTGTTTATTCATTCCGGTTTTGAGCTAGTGCAGTGATTTTCTTTTCAGATTTAATGAGAGGACAGTTGCAGGTTTGAGAGTCAATATTGTGTATTTGCTGTTCATATTTTCAGTAGTATATGTTTGCAGAGTCACACATTCAGAGATTATTGTTTTGATTGAAGTTTTTATGTTTTGAGCTACCTAGTTTTAAGGTTGAATTTTATGAGAGCAGAATCTGCTTACCATGGTATGAAAATTAACATGATTTGAGGGGGAGGGGTGCAGGTTACTTGTCATAGAACCAATGCTATCAATGCCTGCATTTGCTAAATAGTCAACTGCCCTGTTAGCTTCTCTGTAAATGTACATCCATGAAATGCTATCAAAGGTGCTTGCCATATTTCTTGCTTCATGTAGCACTAAAGCAATCTTTCACTTGGTGTTCTACCCTTTAGCCATTGCCCTGGTTATGATATGTGAATCACCTTTGATGAGAAGGTGAGAGATAATTTCAGTCCTTTCTCCACACCCACTGTGGCATCCATATTATTAGATTCATGACTGAATTTGACAGCAAAAGCCCACACAAAACAACATGGTTCATCTCTGATGAGGCCACTACATCTTTGGCTTTGGATTATCTCTAGATGCAGGATCAAAATCTGGTTTAAAATGGCCACACCAGGGGGTGTCCATTTAGCAATATCCTTTTTGCAATTTACTACTACTCAGCCTTTTATTGGGGCCTAATAAATTATATTCTTAGTTTTCTATACGAGCTATAATTTTTGAAGTAGGTTCAACTTCATACAAACTATGATTTCTGAAGGGGAGAATGACTAGTATTTCCACAAATGTCAATGGTCAAATTGTATTCAAAATTGCAAGGTAAATTATTAATGTAGCGAATGACAGATTGGAGAAAGCAAACACCATCAGGTTGAATTTCTGAAGGCCATTCTAGTTTTCATTTTGAGTGCTTTATAGCATCTCTTGTCTGCCAGTTGTATGTCATAATGTCTATTTTATTTTCTTTGTTAAAACTTCTACTTTGTGCTAAGCCTGAATGTGCTTAGACGCTTGGAATTTGCAATATTGTATGTTTTATATTTAGCTGTCCCATTGACCAGTTTTTGATCATCTGTGGATATCAAGTTTATTGTTTACTTTCTTTTCACACTATCCATAGCACTTTTCTTTTTGTTTTATTTATATCTTAACTTATTTTTGTAGTAGAACACCACCTATACCCTTCACCCTATAACAGCTTCAGTGAGCATCTGTAAGGGTGGTGCACTTTGTTGATGAAATTTGGTTCATATGCTTGACTTAGATGTAACTTGTTCATTTTGTTTGTTAAAAACAATGTTTAAAAGAGCATTCCTTTTTATCTTGGATATCTTAAAAGGTCTAAAATGCTAATGCACTGGCAATATATTGCAGGATCTTTTCAGATGTCCCCAGTGATATTGTCATAGAGGTTGATGGTGTATGTTTTGCATTGCATAAGGTAAAATCTACATTGTCCCATTGTAATGGAAATATCAGTGTTGTCTTTCTCTGCTTTTCATGATACCAATTCTATTTACCTAGAACATTTACATTTTTTGTTTACCATTCATGTCATTATTTGTCATACGAGATCTGCTTCTTGAAGCATTCAAGTATCAATTATCTGATTCATGAATCCATGATGTTTTCTATTTGAGTCTGGATATATTGCTTTGAAGTATTATTGTGTGTAATATTTGAATACAATTCTTATTGCCTTTGTTAAAAGGAAATATTTACATGAAATTACTACTAATCAAGTAGTAGGTTAAAGCTGGTTGATCTGAGGGCAGTTATGTTAAATTTCATGAAAGCTTACAACCATCATAGTTGTTAAAGAGTTTCTAAGATAAAAAATAACAGAACTTGCAGACTGAAACTGATTTAAAACAATAGTAGATCTTATGTAAGCTCCCACACTTGTAACCAACACAAACTCACTAGCAAGACTAACAAGCCAGCCTAAGGTCATACATTGGGAATAATTGATAAAACCATAATCAATATAGATCTGCTCCATGGGGCCCAAGATGGTGGCATGGAGGACAATACAATAAATTAGCTAGCAATCTTCTGCATTATAATGAACATGTAACAACATAAAGCGAGATAAATAATGAAACATTCAAAGAGGCAAAGAGATAGTAAGATAACACTCTTATATTCACTATGAAGTTATGAACAAGAATAGGACATATGGATGGTGGAGATCTAGAAGATGTAAGTGAGAATTCCCATGATGAGAGACTATGGATGAGAATTTTAGCCAATTTGTTTAGCTGGACTGCAACCGACCGATCCCCCTTATAGAGGTCAAATACTAGTATATATGAAATCACAAGAAGAGTTGGTTACATTCAGGAACAGTTCAGTTTTATAATGGAAAATGGTTCATATCCTTTTTGTGTCATATTGCCTTCCTTAGTTGCAGTAATGTCATTGTGCAAGTTCACCACTCAGGCAATGCCAATCTGACAAGCGCCAAATGGTGTGGGAATTGGTGTTAAACATGCAACATGCATGGAAACCTCATTTGACCAAGTGCCAACCCAGGAAGAACTAATCAGGATGACAACAATTTTTGTATGCCATTTTGGATGGCATTTTCTAGGATTGCCAATCCACATGGCACTTTCTTATGTGAACCAACATGCGTGATCAAAGAAGCTGTACTGGTGGTTAAGGTTGTGCTCAGATCATCATACTCTCTTTAGAAATCATGGTACGCATTGCATCTTTAGACAGCTGGGGAAACCAAGTCTAAAGTTGCAAAAGGTTGTACCACTTAGCTTGGTCAGCAGGTTGTCTAGCCTTGATGACTCCAAATAATTGATGGTGGCTAAGCATAGTTGTGATCTTGATGATCCGATTTGTTGGCACTGCTTTTAGATGTTCAGGATGCTAGTTAGAAAGAAGTCGAGTTGTGCAGGCTCAAGCAGTGTTGGAAAATCATGGCTTCATGAGCTCAAGAGTGAATACTTGGTGAAGGCACAAGTATGGGGGCAATAAAGAATGAAGGCATTGCCCTAGCTGCTCACAATATGGAGTAAAGACCATTGTGTAGAGGCTTGATCTTTTAGTATGAACCTTCAAAGCACTTTGTTTTTTGGTGCAGCCACAACTTATCACCAACCTTCGAATTGTGAAAGTTGTGATGTTTGTCATGGTACTCTTTATACTTTTGTTGTTGGTGCACTAGAATTCACTGATGCACTTGTTGAGGGTGCATTCCTTGTCCATTTACTTCTCATGTGCTCGTGATTGGTGCTTGTGGGAATGCATTATACATTGTCGAAAGTAGAAACTAACACTGAATTAGGTTAGCTTCTTATCCCATATGCCTAGATGTGCATTATTGTGCATGTGTAAGAAATGGGCAATTTTTGGTTGATCACTTTAGTTTTCTCATCTGTATGAAGGTTGACTACAATAGGCTGATTCCAATTGAGTATCCAAAATTTCCTACAATGCATGCTAAAAGAGGCTAACAAAACCTCAAGTTGTGATTGGACACAATAAACGAATGTAGTCCAAAGGGAACCCGAACGTGGTTGAAGAATAGCCATGTAGACATCTTTCTTCTAGAAAACCACGATGGCTATCTTGGAAAACCCATGCAGTACATCAAACACTAAGTCATGTTGCTGTCACAAGTAGCACAAACAAGAACTCCTTGTTGATAATTTTTCAAGGCTTGGATGGTATTACTATTGACAATGGTATAGATAGCCAAAATTTCTTATTTGTTGGCTTTGCTATCCAGCAACAAATGCATGGTTTGACATGGTGTTCTATGTCTTCACACATATGCAGCCAAAAGAGGTGTTGCTGGAGTTTGGAAAGCCTAAAGTGCCCAAATTTCTTGGAGTAGTTGCTTCCTAGAGGAGTTATTGGCAAGGTACTCTCGTGGGAATACAAAGATGTCTGATCTTTTAGAGAATCCTATTGGATAGATAGAGGTCAGCTAACTAGTTATCTTGTGCTAGAGCGGCACAGATGTGCATGATGTAATGTCCCCTTCTCATCAGTGATCAGTTTAGCCATTCATTAGTCTATTCCGGAACCCGTAGACTGGAATGAGGTGAAAATTAGGGTTTCTTGGGCTTGGAATTCTGTGGCATTTCATATTATTTACTATTTTTAGTAAATGCTAGTTGTGGCAGTATGCAGTTGGTTGTCTTCAGTCATCACTTCAGTTGAGCAAGTTATTTGTTGTTTCAACATTTTCCTCTCAAGCCTTAATTGATGAAATTTATTGATTAAAGGCATAAGTGTTATATTTTTCAGTTGACCACCCCTTGGCCTAAGGTTATAACTTGTATGTTGTTTTAAAAAGGGGTCTTGAAGGGTACGCCTTGTCATAAGGAGATAATTAATATTTTATTTTTGAACTTTTGCTTGGATGAAAGTGGACGCCACTTTATGAGGAATTATATTTTATGAAATTTCAAAAAAAAAAGTGAGAAGAATTCAAAAAGGTGTCTCTTGGCGTACTGTTTGGGGAAGTTGATGAGTTTCTCAGTTTTTATAAAATGAAGACATTGCTCCAGCTTTTGGTATCCATCATTTACCTTACTGTTATGCTGTCAAAATGACTATGGACATTTTGCTATTGCTTCGAGGATGCTACCTCCTAGCCCCTTCCCAATTTCGTGTTTGAAATACAACACCTAGTTGGAACATTGCTGCTTCTCACATCAGACTAGCAGATTGAGCAACAAAGATTGAAGAATTTTGGAGTATTCTACAGTTTTGAATTTCCTGGTTTTGCTACAGCTGAAGCTGTTTTCTGTTCATATCTTTTGGAGTGATTTTTATTTCGTTCTGGGTACTTGAGCAATCCAATTGTTGACTTGAGGCGCCATCTTCCTCAAAAAATCAGAATTTAATTTGAAGTTGTTGATTTTATCTTGAAAAATCGATTTTCTCAAGGGGCCGTACCATTTGATGATGCATTGGAATTCGTGCCAAATAAATTGGAGACTTTGGTGGCTGTTTTTGGATTCTATCTTGGGCGCCAGATTTATAAGGAGCATTTGCAACTTATTTCACGTCATTCGGAGAAGAATTGAGTGAGTTATGATCATTTCATTGATTCTCATAGTTGCAGATTGATATTTCCAGTTTACTGTTTTTGTATCAGATTGTAGAAGTTCTGATTTCTGATTCATTAGCAGCTGTTAGAGAGTTAAACAATCATTGAAAAACATCTATTAATCTTGTGTATGAAGATTACTGTATTTCCTATGTAATTTGCAGCTTATTTCTCATTGTACAAACTGTAAACAGTAGTACTGTTCCAGTTTAATTTGCTGCAATTTCTTTCTGTATCTTCTCACATAAGTCCCCTAGATGGTTTACCGCCAGTGTGGTTAAATTGATTGTAATATCTTATACCCACTCATAGTGGTGAATCCCCACAGCATTGTGGATGCCTGCCGCAGCGGATGAATTGCTTTCTATTGTAATCTTTTCCCCCCACTGTTTGGTGGTAGCGTGGAATTGTTTCTCATGGCTGGTTATCCGCCTAACAGTTTATAATTTCAATTTCTTAGACTCCGTCATATGTTAGCACCTCGCCCTCAGTGGGATCTTGAGTGCACATTCTTGACGTTGAGTAGTTTTCAATTCAAGTTCAGTATCTTCCATTCAAATTCAGATTTTCAGTTTGAGGCTAACGCTAATCCAATCATCTATTGCTGGTTATGTTGTGTTAATTCTTCGAAAAAATTGGTTAGCATATTTCACATGAAGATAGTTTTGGGTGAGTAGATAGAAACTTTGTTAGAGAAATTATGACCCTAAGTGTCAAGCATTGTGTTGAGCATACTTAAAAAAACGAACTCAACAAAAAAGGCTAAAATTTTGAATTGAACTTGAGACCAAACAAAAACCTGGAAAGTACTCTTGACATTTAGAAAACACATAAATTTATAAAATAATCTTAAAAGTAATGTTTAAAGCATAGTTGGAAAACTCGCCCCAACAAAAAACTCGCCAAGGGAAAAATTGGAGAGTTTTTAAAAACTCGCCAAAAACTCGGAAAAAACTCGGCAAAAAACTCAGGAAATGAAAAAATTGCTTAAATTTCATTAAAAACACATTTTTTTTGCAAAATTCAATGACAAGATGAATCCAATGAATCCATAAATGAGTACAAAAGTGTTTTCTATTAATTTTGATTGACTTTAATGTAAATTGATTACAAAATCGCATTCTCATGCGGAATCCTGATGGCTAAAAGCCTGAAAGTCTGATACATGAAAACAGTAAAACTAGAACTAGAAGCAAATACTAAACAACAACTAAATACAACATGCTAGGCTTTCCTCTTCCCTAGTCTAGCAACAGCTAGGGAAGAAGGGGTGGGTCCTCTAGTCCTGCCACGTGTGCGTGGTGCTAGTGGTGGTGGCTGCGGTGCTACTGCTGCTGGCTCTGGCTCTGGCTCTGGCTCTGGCTGGATCTCATCCAACCCTACATCTCCGACTCCTGATGCACCCACATCCTCCATTGCCTCTCTCTCAAAGTCAAGGATTTCATCTGCGCTAAACAATGGAGGCTGCTCCTCTCGCCCTGTCCAATCACTATAAGGATCTATCTCATCTAAGTCAATAGGATCCTGTGATTTTTCTTCAACTCTCTTTATGCGCAACCGAAGGTTGTATTGCACAAAGACCAAGTCATTGAGGCGCTTTTGTGTTAACTTGTTCCTCTTTTTCGTGTGAATGGACTCGAACAAGCTCCAATTGCGCTCACAATTGGATGCACTACAAGGCTGACATAGAATGCGGAGGGCAATTTTTTGTAGATTTGGGGTTTTTCCACCCCAATTTTTCCACCAAACATCTGCAAAAAAAAAAGAAAATTGAAGAGTTAGAAAACAAAGTCAAAGACTCAAAAGTCAAAAGTCAAAACACATTTTATCAAATTCTAAGATGCATGTGAAATAAACTTAAAATTTAAAGACTCTGAATTTTATACCTGGTGGCAGAGTGGTTCTTCCTCTAACAGCCAGCTCCGAAGAAAAGAGATTACCAGTTGCCTCCCTGTATATATCCATCTCCTTGACGATGAGGTCTCTCACTGCAACCTCGGGTTCCATCCTCTGAATGCATGTTGTGAGCCCCTCCATAACCTCTCCATTAGGATCAGAGAAGCTCTCTGAGAAGAGATAAGAAGGGTTGAGGAAGTACCCTGCTGCATGGATGGGTTGGTGGAGTTGATTGTTCCACCTCCTATCAACAATCTCCCATATGGGATCAAATTTGAGGCTGTCCCCCATGTAATAACTTTTGATGGCCTCCTTGGCCCTATCCATGGCCTCATAAATGTATCCCATTGGGTTTTCATCCCCATCTACCAAGCGGAGGACTCTAACCAAGGGCTCCGACACCTAGATTAAAAATACAAAAAGATCAAAGTTAGAAATTTATAATGAAAGGCTTAAAGTTAAATTAAAAAATATATATTTATATTCAACTTGAGATTAAAATTAAAATCAAAGTTTTGAAGTTACCCTCACGATCTCTGTAGCTTTTTGTGCAAACAAGGGGTCGAAGACTATTGTAGAAATTCTATCTCCTTCGGCCTTCTTTGAATATGAGGAGTCATTCCATGCTTGACTCACGAACATTTGTTTTAGAGAGCCCAAAGAATCCAAAATGCTTTGCAATGTTAGGAAAATTGTTGCAAACCTTGTGGCACCCGATCTCACCAACTCCTTCCCTTGCGTATGCTCTCTCATCAAATTAAGAACCCAAGGGTGATTGTAGATATATTTTGTGATGCTCCTTGCATCATCTACAATCGGTGCCACCCAAACAAGTTTGCCTATGGCCTCCAAAAGAAGGTCAAGGCAATGAGCCGCACAAGGTGACCAAAAGAGTGATGGATGTCTACTCTCAAGCATCCTTCCAACTGCCACATACGCTGCTGCATTATCTGTGATGACTTGCACCACATTAGCAATTCCCACCTCCATCACAACTTCATCCAACAACGTACACAATGTATCTGCAGTTTTTATCCTGTTGGAAGCATCCACCGACTTCCAAAACACAACTTCACCTTTGGAAGCAACCAAAAAATTAAGGATGGTGCGGTTTCTCCCATCCGTCCACCCATAGAAAGAATTGAGCAGCCAAATTTCTTCCATTTAGTTTTTTGCTCTTCCACCACATGCATTGCCCTTTCGGTTGCATTTGTGAGCAAACTGCAAGTACAAAGTAAAATAATTAAATAAGTACAAAATTGTAAGTTTTAAACAAAAAATAGCTTGAATTCAACATAAATAATAAATTAATTTAAATTTTAAATTAAAGAACATAAAATTTAAGTTGACTTGTCACTTACCTCCCACTCAAATCTTTGCGAGAAGGTGGCTTGAAGCCTTTTCCTGCAACTGTCAATGAAGTGACCATATTGTGCCAATAGGGACTACTCGCCACATTGAATGGTATGTTATTGAAATACCAAAAATCAGCACATGCCATGCTGGCATGTTCATGCACCTCCTTGTTCCACCTTGTAGCCTCCAATGATACCTGTGCTCCTGGTGTGTTTCTTGGCACAAAAAAACTCTGTGGGTTGCGTGAAGATGAAGGTGGTGGTGGCATTGGCACTCTAGTCGAACTAGAGGACAAGGGGGGCCTAGAGGATGTGGCTGTGGAGGATGTGCCATGAATGCGAATCCGTGGACCATGAAGAGAGCCCACAATGCCAATAATATCTGCATCCTCATCTGACTCTATCTCCATGTGCTCGACCCCGTGCTCCTGAGTCCCATGGGCATGCGCATGTCCACTAGCACTGGCTATGGATGCTGCTATGGCTTTTTTAGCCCTCTCCCTTTGCATTTTTTTTTCCTCAGCAAGTGAAAGTAGGGCAAGCATCTCTCTTCTAATCTCTTCTTTGGGCTGCCCACAAACCTTGGAATCACGCTGAGGAATGCCTGCTAGATGGTATTTGAGGCGATTTATGCCTCCATGATATGTATTTTTGCATTCACCGCAAACAACTGTTCCAGGCACTGGCCCTCTGACACCATATTTCCATGTAGGGTCTCTAGCCCCTGCAGGACGAGTGCCTGGAACCCATGATGATGGTGTGCGAGGGGTGGAACTTGATGGGGCGGGGGCGGAACCTGATGCTGAGCCTGAACCAAAGCCAAAAGCCATTATAGTGTGTAATGTGTATTCACTGATCAATGATCAATCTACACATTCAAAAATATGTACAACATATTAGTTTTTTAATACAAAAATTTTAAAAAACAACCTAAAATCATTAAAACTTCAAAAATCTAGAGCTAAATTTGATTTAAATTGATACAAATGTGTTTAAATGAATTATCAATTAACATTATTAACTAATCTTATCATTCTACACAAAAAATGAACCTAGGTCTGAAAATTTCAAAAAACAATGAAAAAAATGAAAAAAATCAGCAAAAATCAACAAAAGATTGTGATGAATCTTGTTTTTTGGATTCTAAATGCAAAAAAATTGTTTCTTTGTGCTCTATCATGTCTTTTTTTCAATTTGGAATGAGTATTTTGCAAGAAGAATGAAAGAAAATAATTAATCAAAAACAAAAAACAAAAACAAAAACCCTACTTGTGAATCAAATTTCCCTTCAAAATCCACACAAAATGGCGTTTGAATCCACTCTCCTCGATGGCAAATCGTTGGAAATGATATCTCCTTGCTTGGGGGGGGTTTTTAGCTCCTCACACAAAGTATCAAGTGATTTTGAAATGAAATGAACAACATAAAAGACGTCTTCAGCCTTTAACACTGCGCAGGCAAGTTTTTTGCACGGACTCGCGAGTTTTTGGCGAGTACTCGCCACTAAAAACTCGCAAGTTTTTTCAAAAACTCGAAAAAACTCGTTTTTCCCTATTTGGCGAGTTAACTTCGCAAAAACTCGTTTTTAAAAAAAACTCGCGAGTTTTTAAGACTCGGCGAGTTCTCTGCAAGTATGCCAACTATGGTTTAAAGTATTGTTAAAAATCACAAGAAAATAATTTAATTCTTGCATAGCTAGGAAAATTCTTCAAATCCACAACAAAAAACATTTGAACTTTTTTGGGAAAAAAATACTATTTCTAGTTGGAGAGTACTTAGGGAAAATTCAAACAAGTGCTTCCCACAACTTGGCAAGCAAATTTTTTTTCAGCATCCCGATGATGGATCATGGAGTATGATCCGAAACGTTGATGCAAAAAAAGTTCACACAGTTACAATCCAGAAATCTCAGCACTGATTAAGCAATTTTTTGTCAAGTGACTTACCAAGCACTTTTGTGTTGGGAGTTTATGAGTATCTCATAGGTTTTGTAAACTAAATGAGCACCTTGACAGGAGGGAAGCTAAAACTTGATAGCCCAAAAATTGAACTTGTATTTGGAGTTTGGACCCAATTGAAAAATTGGAATATAAAATTAACTTAAATGATGCTCATCAAGCAATAATTGCATGTCATATACCTCAAACACCGAAATTTCAAAATATTGTACAACTATAGTCTACAAATTCTTTCCCCTCGTAGTAGTCAGCCTTGAATTGTAAGGTAAATTTGAATCACCCTCCTTAGGAGTGAATGAATCATGATGTATGTGATCTCCTAGTGCATTTGATTTTGCTACTATTGCTACTTCCTTCTCCAATTAAAAAAGATCTTTGTCAGCTAACATGACATTTGCATGCTTGGCAATCCAATATGACCATGAATCAATGCCATCCAAGTCAATGACACCATGACACCATGAGACTCCTCTATTGAAGGTTGTATTGGATGAAGAAAAGGTCATCAAAGCAAACTTGGGTCAACTTGTTTCACTTCTTTGTGTGAATGCTCTTAAACAAGCTACAATTACACTCATTCCCAAAAGCATTATAGGGTTGGAAAAAAACATTGATAGCCAGCCTTTGAAGCACCATAATCTTCTCACCACAAATCTATGAACATGAAATTCGTAAAATTATGAGATTAAGTAAATGTTTGTAATATTAAGCTAAAATTGCATTTATCAAAGACGTGTGTGATTAAAGGACTCAATTTTTTTACTTGGATGCTAAATTACTTTCCTTCAAATGCATAGAGGTGAAGAAAAGGGCCTCCCTTTGTAGCTTTGTATACCCATAACTCATTTAGAATTATAGATGTAAGGCTTTTGTGAAGTGTCATCCTCTCTATGCATGTGGTGAGGCTCATGACCTCCTCATCAGCCTTAAGGGAATCAAAGAAGAAACATTTGGAGTTTAAGTAGTAACCAATGGCATGTATTGACTAGTAGAGTTAGTTGATCCATCTATGATTAATTATTTGCCAAATGACTTCATATTTTCATTGCTTTCCACCATAATAACGTAACATACACTCCTTGGCCTTGCCCATGGACTCATAGAGATGAACCATTGACGTTTATCCCTATCAACCAAAGATAAGCTTGGCCAAAAGCTTTGTTACCAAAAAAATTGAAATAAAAAAATTAAATTAATAGAAAATTGAAAAACATAAAAAGACATCAAATAAAAAATTTATTAATCATAAGTTTGTAATCTACCTTGAGTATCTCTTTTTCACTCTTGGGGAACACATCATCAAAGATTGTTGCCATGACTTCCCTTCCACCCTTTTACAATATGGAGACTTCAACCACCACTAGCTTACAAACTTTTGCTTGAG
>VDFB02379711.1:116959200-117012614 GCA_007258455.2 Sequoia sempervirens
TCCCTTTGCTTTGATCTTGGAGGCATGTCAATAAGTTTCCCCCAAAGTGTCAAAGGTTAGAAATTTCATCTTCTCATTGATATAATGGAAAATTCCACAAAGGTACTTTAGCACTATATTTTGGTTTGTATCCTTGATCCTTAGATCTAGGAAGTCATGAAATTCAATCATATAATCTTGCAATGACTAATCCTTCTTTTGGCATAGCTATTGGAATACCTAGGCAAGTGGTGTGGAGAATAACAAAATAAACTAGCTAGTAATCTATGGCATTGTAGCTGATAAGGGCGTGGTTCGGTAGTCAAGTTGATTGGTTGTAGTGACGGCCACCAGGGTTCAAACTCTTGCTAGGCCAAAGTGCTCGTAGGCCTTGTGCCTTCGCTTGACCATTGCGCTCGCGGGTTTGATTGTTTCTTGTGGTTTCTTGTACCCGGTTCATAGCTCCGGTCAAAAGCGTTTACCCCTAATAATATGGGTGCATTGCACCTTTTAGAAAAAAAAATCTATGGCATTGTATTGAACATTAACAACACCAAATGAGACAAACCATTACACATTCACAAAGGAAAAGAAATAGTAGAACAATGCTCTTATATTCTCTATGAAAAGGAAAGTACATATGGTACAAAGATTTAGAAGATTGAGAATGAATTTTTTTATGACTAAAGATTAAGAACATTGGCTGGAATGAAATTGGTTGACCCTCCTCCTAGAAGTCGAACATTGGTGTATATGCAATCACAAGAAGAGCCTATTACATTAAAGATTGGTAACAAAACAATTAGGTTTTGTAACAATTGATGATTCATCTTCTTATTATGGTGTTAATTCACATTCCTTAGGTGTGGTGATATCATTGCATGAGTTGATCATTGAGCTAGTGTTGACCAAGAAGGTGTCAATGGGAAGGGTGCTAACCAACATAGGAGTTGGCATTCAACATGTGATATGTGGGGAAGCCTAATTTGACCAAGTGTTGGCCCAGGGAGAACCAACCAGGATATCACTAATTTCAGTGAGCAATTGTGGATGGCATTGTTTTGGGAGCAACAATCTGCATGGTACTTGAATTTGCAAACACATCTATGGGACCAGAATTATTGCATTGGTGTTCAAGGTTGTGTTTGGATACCAATTACATAGCATAGTGGACTTAGGCTTCATGCTGGAGTAGTGCCAATACTTGAGCATCATTAAATTTCTTCATATTCTACTCTTAAGGCATGAAAAGCATAGCCTATGTTTTAGATGCATATTTCCTGGCATCTTGATATATTGCTGGTTGATGACTTCAACATCTCTATTTTTTCCCTTATTCATTTCTCTATTTGGGTGCAAACTTATTTCTAGACCTTTATCATGTACTTGCTGGTTTGTCATGGTTAGTCTCTAAACAAATTAAATTTTGTCTCTAAATCAAACTCTGGGATGTATACCAGCTACTTTGGATGTTATCTCTGCATCTTTCCCAAAATGGTTGCACTACAGAAAATCCTATCTCTAAAGAATTTTTCCTTCCCAGCCTCAAGGTGGCTGCTGTAATTTCCTTATTATAATTGTGTGTCATGTAATTCCCATAAAAATTGACCGCGATAAAACACCAAAGAAATATGTACTAACAATTTTTGTTTGTGTGTGCACACAACAAGGTAATTGGTCATCAAATGTAAATGACACCTAATAGCAGCCAATGTGTGAACTTGGCATTGCCTTTCCTGATACTGCCGAACTACAAGGTAATTGGTCATCAAATGTAAATGACACCTAATAGCAGCCAATGTGTGAACAACAATTAGTATTTACATTTTGGTTATAAAAATCAAGTTATTTAATGAAAAGGGTTTCATTTTGGTATTTTAATTGTTTAGATGTGGGTTTATCTATCTTCACTCTATCTATCTATCTATATATGTTGATGAGTTTAATAAGACCTTGTAGTTGGTAAAATAAAATAAAAAGGAAATAAACAAACATGTGGATAAATGAAAATTTATATTATGGAAAAAATTTCTTTATTCAAAAGCAAAATATATTGACAAAAATGGGAGAACTTTTACAACTAAACCAGTTGGTCTCCCCTCATCCTTATCCTTTTTGCTTCATACCTACAAAATATACAAAACATAACAAAAGCTAACAATATAGAAGAAAATAATATAATAAAATAACTAACTCTCTACTCTAAACCTAACCTAATCCGAGGTTGGCCATAGTATCATGGAGTGGGAGATGGGAGTGAGAGCAAGGTGTGGGATGTGTATTTCCCTTCTTCCTCTTCCATTCCTCTTACCTTGCTTAATGAGGGCTCACATATGTGAAACACCCTCTTATAACAAACCCTAGGATCTTTAGGGTTTCTAACGGGTTGTCCTAGATTCTAGGGTGAGGATTGATCGCTTCCAAAGGATGATATTTAATGCTCTGTTGGGTTTAAACCCTAATGAGGGTACTAATGACTTTTTATTTTTTAATCTTTTGTATCTAGAAAACAATGATGTCAAAACTAACAAAGTCATCTTGTTTAGGATGGTTTAGCTCGATTTATATAGTAGAAATGTTTCTGCGACCACCAACAATACCCAAATCTTCATTAAGGCCTTCAAGGTTAGCATCTTCCACAACTTGGACCTTCGACACCCAAGTCAAAAGTGAAATCCAGTTACCATTCCAACTGCCATTTGTTTCTCCTTATTCTGGTTGTGATTTCAGTGACCATCCTTTGGTATTTAAGTGGACATTTATTGGCCCCCTTTTTAGTGCTTTATCACAACTCTAGAACCGCCAGTTACTCATGGCCATTTTGCAAATAAAATATATCAAAATCAAGCAAAAGAAGCACTCAAAAATAACTTTCCCAAAATGTGTCATTCTACACCCCTCGGTGTTCTTAATAGTTGCCAAGGCTCTAAGTGAATGCCTTGTTGGGTAAGCTTGGTTGTTAGATTCCATCATTTCTACATACAATATCTTGTCATTATAATTACTTAAAACCAAACCACTCTACTCTATCATTGTGAACACCCTTCCAATCTTTTACATTTAATGGCAAAATCAATGCTTCAATAGGTTAGGAAGGTTGCCATCTATTGGAAATGCATCTAATTATTGAATGAAGATTCTAGATGACAATTTCTTTAGTATAAGGTCCAAAGTATCTTGATAATTTTTATCATTTAAAATATTGATTATTGTTATAGTCACCTTCATGGTAAGGTTGGCAATGCTATTTTGAAATATAAACTTTATGCCCCATAAGACATCCATGATCTTAACAACATTCTATTGACCAATGCCATTGTTGAAATATAGCTTCCCCCTTGTGTCTAATAATTTTACCTAGATTAGAGGTTCCTAGATCACCTTGGGAAGGGTAATTGGAATTAATCTTTGTCATGTCCCCTTTGCAAATTGAAGGATGGAGTCGAGGATGTTTCTTGATGAACACCTTAGACAAGATCAGGGGTGTGAACAAATGCCCACTAGGCCAACAAGGACAATTTGTGTAGCGTGTGGATGGATGGGTGAAGCGGTGGCATGTGGAACATTGGGAGAATTTGCAAGGCCCACAAGGCTAACTTAGGATAGTGTGTGGAATTCAAATTTGGGCCTTGGCACCATTTGGGTCCTAGACCCATTGAGTTTAACCTTTTGAAGGGTAGCATATAAAATTAGGGAGCTTTTCTATTGTAATTATCATGTTATGTTAGGTATTTTCTGGGCACTTTGTGTTCAATCTTTTGTGGACGAAAACCCATAGGAGACTATGATCAGTGGTTGAAACCCCATTGGTCATTGGAATCAAATGACGAAAACCCTTTGGTTCTAGGGGAGCAATTTCACTCAGAGAGTTCATTGGAGCATCAAGGATTTGTAAGGAAGTCTAGCATGAGTGTTGCTATTCCAGATTTGTATTTGTTCTCTCTGCTAGCGTATTGACTGTCATAACAGTCCATTGTCATCAATATAATCTATTGTTGGAGTTTGTTTCATTTGTGCAAGTTCATATGTCGATTAGCTAATCTCATGCATGCCATTTGAAGTATAACCAAATTGCTGCTGTTTAGATATTGTTTGTTTGTTATAAATCTGCTACTTTCATTAGAAATATAGAAAGGGACATGACAATCTTGATGCAAGATTTATTAGGACTTCAAAGAAGATAGATATTTGTAATTGGTTGCTTGATCTTCTCGTTGACAGTGATCCTACTGTCTAGATTGTTAACTGTTCTGAGAAGATCCCATGCTCTGAGTTATTGGCTTTTTTCAACTCTGTCAGCTCCCGAAAATTCCCTAGTCTCAATCTTTGACTCTGCTCCAAATTTTGATCCTTTGTCCTCTTTCAGATCCTAAAGATTTTTTTGTTCTTTTTAAGATAGATTTATCAAAGAAACAAGATTCAACTCATAATCTAGCACAAATAACTGCCTCACAATTGGAGCCAAGATATTCTCATAGCGTTTGGAAAAATTCATTGAGAATTGATGTTGGCTTGCCACTTTGGTACACATTGTACAAACTAACATTGAATGGCCATAACCGAGCAGCAAACAACAGGCAAATAGTTTGTATTTTCCCCTTGTATAAAGTTCAAACATTTAATAGGGCCACACTCTGTTGTTCTCTTTCGGATCCCAATGCTTTTTTTTGTTCCTTTAAAATAATTTGCTAGGAAACAATATCCAATTCACAATCTAGCACATATAACTGAGTCACAATTGGAGCCAAGAAATTCTCTTAGCATTGGGCCAAATTCATTGAGACATGATGCCAACTTTGGTAAATGTTACACAAACTAACACCAAATATCCATAACCAATCAATAAGAAATAAGCAGATGGTTTGTATTTTCCTCCTGTTAGGAGCAAGAACATTTAATAGAGCCATGCTCCATTGTCCTCTTTTGGATTCTAAAGTTTTTTTTTTTTTCCTTTTTAGATAAATTTGCTAGGAAACAAGATCCAACTCACAATCTACTACATATAACTACCTCACAATTCGAGCCAAGATATTTTCTAAGCATTGGGGTAAATTCATTGAGACTTGATGTTGGCTCCAATATACATTGCACAAACTAATTCTGAATATTAATAACTGACCAACAAGAGATAGACAATTGGTTTGTATTTTCATGTTGTTAGTAGTTATAAGTTAGAACATTTAAAAGGGCCACAAATGATCCCCTTTTCAAGTTCTGCATGAAGAAGTTTTTCATTCAGAACTGCCAGCCATAAGATAGATGAGATTTTGGTTGTAATCTTTTGTCCCAAAACTTAGACTAAAATCTATTATTTGGCAGTATGGTTTACGAGGGCCAAGGTTCCATATACTCCTTAGCTGAGATTTTTTTTTATTCCCCAATCCTTTCGAGACCTTTCCCAATGCTATCATATTTCTTCTTGAAGGCTATTGCAATGGCCAAAGAACCTCGATAGAATTAAGTGAGCTACACATCTTCGCATAGATAATAATATAATAATAGTTGTAAAACTCGGACTAGGCAATAACTCGGCAGGCCCAAATTCTAAAAAAATTGGGACTTGACAAAAACTCGGGGAAATACTCAGCAATTTTATTGAACATTTTAAAATACATAAATTTTTTAAAATATTCTTAGAAAACACATATCACTAAATTTGTAGAACATATTATTGATTTCCATCATATATAAATCAAAATTAAAGTTTAATATATATCATAGACCCCAATTAGGTGTTTGGTGCTTTTTTGCTTATAAAAATGTTTTAAAAATCATATATAATTTTTAATATTAGATGAAGAAAACAAACTTATAGTCATTTAGGTGAGTTTTTCATGAAAAATCACGAGTTTTTCAAAAAATTGCTGGCGAGTTTTTAGGTGAGTAACTTGCCAAGGTTTTTGGCTTGCGAGTAGTTGTGAGTTTTGTGGGCACTTTGTGAGTTTTTCAACTATGAATATAATACATCACAATAGCTTTCCAATGATATATAAGAACACCATGCTTGGAAATATTCCATGAATAGTGCAAATCTGAGACCTCAAAACCTTTAGGACTCAGGAGAACATGAATTGCAGATTAAACAATTAGAAATATTTTGGATGATGTTTGATATGCCCGTTGGTTAAGCTTTTAGAAAGTGAGATCTTGTTGAAATGTCCCTTAATCTATCCCTGACCACAAGTCCTAAAATAAATGAAATTGAGGACTTGTGCTATGGAGTAGATCTGCATTTGTTTATGAAGACCAAGATGTTGCCGATATAGTCTATCTAATTCTTATTAATGTATCATATGTTTACAATGAAGTTCTTTGCTGAAAATGTTCTTTTATGTGAAGTTAGAAAATGAAGTTGATAAGCATATATATGGTTTTTTAATGTAACTCCATAGGTGGTACTTGGGAATAATTTTTTGTTTACCTTATTCCAATGATATCATTGGGTGAGATTGCAGCCTTTCCAAGATAGTATATTGTGTCTGATGGATATGTAGTTGGTTTGAACTATGAATTAGTGGATCTACATCCTAATGAATTTAGATGATGAATGAAAAATTGTGTATGTTAAGGATTTCTCCTTGTTTCTCTATGCTTTGGAGATGGCATATTTTTATTTGGATTTTGGGGATGGCAAGATGACAATTGTTAAAATATTTAAAATAATATTGAAAATAAATATTTGAATATTTAATTACACAAAATAGCCATTTTATACCAAATTTCTAGGATGGGATAGTAGGAGACAAGGGAATGTGTTTCTTGGATGGATTTCTTGGGACACCATTTTTTAGGGATGGTAAGTGATGACTATAAGAAAAAAGGAAAAATTTATAAGCATAGAAAATTTCAAGTATTCATATGATAACATTGATAAGGCATTTGTCATATACATTATAGAACGTTAATACATAACATTAGAGTTGAATTGAGGTTTCATATGAGAGTTGACAAATGAATTAACAAAATTTGATTGCTTTCATTGTTAATGTGCATATATATATTGTATAAAATTTACAACAAAATGCGCAAAGGCTGCTAGTTTGAATTACACAATGGCAAAAACATAGAAAATATGCTGCTACCCTTAGTATTTGCTAACATTGCATCAAAATTGGAGTCTAAGTCTAAGTCATTGCCACTGCGTGGGACTACCTAATCTAATGGAACCCCAACCAATCTATTTTGTGTCTCGTCCTCATCAATCTGTGTGGCATCTTTAGGATCAACATCCCAATGTGAGGTTGAATTCTAATGATACTCAAAAGTCAAAACTATGTCAATCCTAAAGTTACAAGGCACTACACACAACCACTAACCTCTCCAATTTTCAAGAGGTAAGCCTATTCCTCTTGATTGACTATATGTAGTTGTAAGCAAGGTTGAGGGCTAGTGCTCCTCCTGAGGGTCTAGGGGTAGCCCCCTATTGGGGTTGAGGGGCAATACCTCTCATAGGGTAGGGGTTTGGGGGCAACACACCCAACAGGGTCAAGGGGCATTGCACTTTGTTGGGTCCAAGATAGAGCCCCTGCCACCAAGCCCAAATTAAAGTGTTTGAAACCACACAAACCTTCAAGGTGTATGCCATTTTTCATAATTTTATCACTTTTAAGTTAATGATGGAGCTTTGATGCTCTCTTGCCTTTTTCTCACTACCATACACTTCTTTTCGCATGACTATTCTCCTCCTTTGTCTTATTTACAATATGGAAAATGGAAAATGAGTTTGTTTTTTGTTTTTAGTTGTTAATGTGGTCTTTTTAAGTTTAGGCTTAATGTAAAGGGGTGAGGGGGTACTTGTGGGCCCCTAGTCCCCCTTATAGCTTTGTGATTTGAAAAAAATATGACCCTTATAGCTTTGTGATTTGAAAAAAATATGCAGTTTATGTTGATTGGGGTGTACAAGATGGTTAGCCATCCCTTGGTGTTTCCTATCTCAAATTGGCCATTCTCATAACATTTCCTTTTTTGTTCAAAATTAGGAATGGGGTGGGGATGTTTCCTACTTGATCCTATGTTGCCAAAACTCCCCCTATAGGGGATAGGGTCAAATTATGTGGGAGACGTGGTCCTAGGGAGCATAGAAAAATAGTAAAAGAAGTTGCAATTTATCATTTATGTAAACAATGAGTAAAAGAAGCTGAAATTTATACAAAGTTTGGCAATTGAGAATCAATTGATCCAAATATTCATCATGTTTAAGAACAAAGTACAATGGCTAATCTAACTCATTGTCCAATGCAAATGTGTTGGCATACTCATCAATATAATTTCTAGATTCATCTAGCTTCTATAACTAGACCCTATTAAAACTTGTATTTGCTACTTGATCCTATTGGGTTGCTAGACTCACCTTGTACATAAGTTTGATGTGGTCAATGAGATGCAAGCTACTATGGAAAACTACAAGCTTCTCTGCCACCCTAGAGGTAAGCTTCTTCCTCTTAATAGTGGATGAAGCTATGAGTAGACTAGTTCCTCTCATTAGCAAAAGAACTAGAAACTTGGGACAATAGATGAATGATTAGTGTGGTTGCCAAAGGAGGCCCAAGGCTTACCTCAAAGGCTTAATGAATATGTTGAATGATTGTTCTTCCTCTTTCTCTCATTCATAGTTCACTCTTGTTCAATGCAATGAAAAATTGATAGTAATTAGATTGAGGGTAGGATATCTTTTTATAAGTCTTTGGAGTGTTTAGGGTCCAATAAGGTTAGGGTTACCCACTTTTTGAAAAAAAAACTGTAACGACCTATCTCTTGCGTAAATTAATTTTTTTCAAATTCCACTTCAATCATATAAAGATAACAAGTAACAAAGGCAATACAATAAAATTTTTCCTTTCTTTATTGATAAATGTAAACAAATTACAATATATTTCCACATGAATTCCATTTTCATTGCAAATATAAATCAGAGTTCAAAAGTAATACAGTTACATACATAGCTTGTAAGCTTTTGCACAAATAGAAGTAAGAAGGTCCAGGAGTTCGTCCTTTCAAATCTTGGTACATCGGCCGCTTGCTGTGGAGGAGAAACATCACTCGAGCACTTTTCTGCCGACCATAGACTTATAATGTGGTCCCTCGCACACCTATCATTAGATAGATGGCCCTCCCTTCGAAGAAGAGATTGGTAGGGTATCCTTTAACGATTACCAACTGAGCATAGTGTTGTGTCCTACACAACTAGAACCTTGCTATTTCACAATCTCGAATCTAGTACCATCGATCACACAATGAACTGAATAAAGGTAGTCTCAACTATCTCATGGATGTCAGATTCTACTACTTTGGCCAAAGTATTCTCATTCAGTACTTCGAATGAAGGTCATCTATCATAAACACTACTCAGGGCCGATTTGACTTTGGGCTTCCTTACTCTATGCGTAGGCTATGTCCTTCAATGGGTTCAGCTTACCCCAGACTTCCTACCTCAAACAGTCTACTAAGAAATGAGTCAATCAACAAGTGTCTAATATCCTAACTCCTGATTTCGGAAATCTTTATCCTAGGAGTGAAGCTTGTCAGAGTTAACCTAATAACATAAGCTAAAGGTCATACTTGGTTTGACATCATTTCGTTCCTAGTAGATATTAATTACTCTACGTATTCTCCATATACAGAGCTCATACAAAATTGCAAACTCAATCAAATGCACATAAAAAAACCCTTCGTAGTATAATGCATATTAAGTAAAGCTACCCTTAAGCTCCTTAAACAATTGATTTCCTTTTTAAAACCCTTTTATTCATAAATCCTTCTTTTAATCTACCATTAAAATGTATTGAATTTCCTAAGCATTTACCCTTAATTGCATTGGTTTCCCTCATTCATTTGCCCTTCAAATATAATGAAATTCCTCACGCATTTATTCTTAATGAAAGTTCATCAAAACATTATTGATTTGCTATGAACTATTTGCATATTTCATACTAATTGCAAATATCAAACTCAAGAATAAAAGAGAGCAGCATTCAAATAAGAATTATTAAATAGATACCATGCCTGTTATAATAAGCTCCTTCCCAGCATTGCTCCGTCAGCAATTTCCAGAATTCCCAAATTGGAGATGGCAGCTTTGCAAAATAACTTTCTTTCAATGTAGATGACTCCTTCAAATCACTCTTCTTAATTAACACTTCTCTATTAGAGGTTGTTAATTTATTCTTCTACAAGGGATTTAGCACAGTCAATTAACAGCAGCTGGTAAAAACTTCTAATTCTCACACTCTCAGCAAAATGATGAAATGCAGCAATAGAAAAAAAAACACAGCAGCTTGGAAATTGGACAAGGAAGCTCTTAAATTCGCATAAAACAAATTGCACAAGCATATCTCTCAATGGATGGCTGGGCAAGTATTTATAAGCTTGTAATTGCAACTATTTCCTTCATTTTGGGCATGTAGAATGACAACAAGGCGCCTATACCCAGTCAAATGTCACTTGGCAAGCAACTAAACCCTATGTCACCTCAAAAAGGAGTGAGTCAACCCTTATGGAGCTAGCACAAGCAGAAAAATTCAACTTTAAGCTCAGAAATCGCCACCTACAGGAAAAACGTCTTTGCCAAGCGCATAAAAACACATGACTCATTTTGCTGCGATTTTGTCAAGTCTCAGCTTGTTACAACACAGAAACATTGGCTGGCATTCCCTATTATCTAGTGCTGAAAGTTTCCTCCTTCATTTTTGCTGCGTTGAAGCTTTCTTCCTTTTCACGTGAAAACTCTCAGCTGAGTTTTTTTGTTTATTTCCCAAATGTTTTACATCAAATATTTGATTCATAAAAAGGTTCGATACTTTATGTAGTTTCCATGTTTTGCTCAAGAGTAACGACTATATTCTTTTAATAGTTCACTTTAATAAACTTGCCCTTATACTTTTGAGTCCAATATTTATTTCTTTTAAATATCTACAAATATTTCCACTTTGGAGTTTATAAATATTTTCACTTTTAAATATTTAATAATGTATATTTATATATTTTATAATATATGTATTTTTATTAAGTATTAATATATTTATATATATAAATATATATATATTTTCGACATTACCATCGTAATGTATATATATATATATATATTTATATATATGCATATATTACCTTAATATTTATACATATATTTTATACCTTATAAAATATATAAATATATATATCTATTTACACATGTATTTATGTATATATATATATATATCATAAAATATAATTACTTCATCGATAGATACATTTATACATACATATATATGTAAATTTCCTATACAATAATATTAAAATATTATTTTCACCACAGATATTAGGCGGGGTGTGTACGTATATACATGCGTATAACCATATATACTCTTGTGTATACGTATGTATGCATATATACATGTCGACACATGCGTATGAGCATATCCATCTGCTTAACGTACGTATGTATCAATATGTCTATACATATAGATACGTGTACACAATGTATACATGTGTATATGTACCCACTCAACCTTTAACACATATCTATCACATCATTCATACAAGGGGTCACAATATTGTAAGTCTGATAATAAACAATCATCACTCACAAAGCACAAAGAAGTGAATTCAGACTCCTAAAGCCTATGGATGACTTATCAAGACATAACTTATCTGACTTGGTTTCTCATAACCTATTCTGACGTGTGTATGCTCAGATGGTTCTCGTTACTATTTACCCGACCAAGCTCCTCCTCGAGTGATATCCCTCCTCTGCCTAGAGGAATGATCCTCTTTCCTGCACATAATGACACGACAACAGAAGTCATATGCTCAAAACAAAGCAGTATACATAAACCATCTCAAAAGTTAGAATAAACATTATTTCATAACTTACTTGCAACATTTATTCAAGAATTACATCAATAAAAGTATCAAACAAATGAGACAATCATTTAAATAGGACTCATTCATTCGATAACAAGAACATGATGTTTTATTCATCTAACAGATTCAATCATTACAGTGCATTTCCCTATGCAGCAGTAGCTATACAATCGGGGTGTAACATAGATGAATGATTAGTGTGGTTGCCAAAGGAGGCCCAAGGCTTACCTCAAAGGCTTAATGAATATGTTGAATGATTGATCAATGAAGAATTGTTCTTCCTCTTTCTCTCATTCATAGTTCACTCTTGTTCAATGCAATGAAAAATTGATAGTAATTAGATTGAGGGTAGGATATCTTTTTATAAGTCTTTGGAGTTTTTAGGGTCTAATAAGGTTAGGGTTACCCACTTTTTGAAAAAAAAAACTCTCTTATTTGACCACACGAGTGGGGGACGAGCATAGGTTTCCAAAAATTTCAAGAGATGTAGGAAAGTTTCCTCAAGGTCTCAAGGATGTCTTGGTGTTTGCATCAAGGGGGATGCCTTAGAAACACCTCCTCTTTGAGGAAAACAATTTGGAGACATCTCCTTCTTATCAGTGGCAATGGGGGGATGTTGCCTTGGAGTTTCCAAGTCTTGGGGACATCCCTTTCTCTAGAGGTGACAACTTTTGGGGGCGAGGGGGTGTAGGGTGGGGACACATCTCATGGAACACTAAAATAAATTGACTTTGGAATGTCTCTTGATTCATGTGGTCTTGTTTTTTGTTCTATTTTTCGAAGAATCCAATGTACTCCCACATTTGAGACATCTTTCAACCTATGTAATAATTTCATGGTGATATTTGAGAGATTTTTGGCAGAACTTTAAAGGATGTTGCATCTCAACTTGTTTCCATTGATTGTTTGTAGCTTGTAGTTTTTCAATATAGAGCTGGTGACTGAAGATCTAAAGACCTGCAAATCTAATGTAACTACTAAAACAATCTCTCCAATGTCCTTTTTGTCATCCAAAGAGGAAAAGGAGGAAATCCAAGCCCATCTCTCACTTGACAATGGTGTTTAAACCTCCACACCTTGATCATGCTAGTCTCATAGTCCACAATGCAACCATTTCAAAAATTATTTATGCATTTTGGAAACCTTTGAAATTAGCTTCCCTTGACTTGAACTTTGTTTCCCACATAAGGTCATTGCATTATTTCCACAACTAGGTTTCCATTTCTTTCAACCATTCCCCCTGCATTGTACCATCTGTAGCATACCCCAAACTGCAATGTGGTATTATTGTCTGCTTTTTTTCTTTTCGAACTTCACACAGTAGCATATGATTTCTATGGAGACTCCTCATTGAAAAGCTTCCATCCCTTGGATTTAGATGAACACATGCAAGGATCTTAAACACATTTAACAATTGGGAATTTTAAAACACTTGTAGGATTCTTGAGGATCATGCTTGCTATCACTCTCTCTTTAAATAGGCTTTTTTGGTAGTATACTCTCATGTAGTGTCATTAAGCAAGCATTGACATCATAAGATGGGCCATTTTCGAGGGCCTTATATCTTAGAGTAAAGACAAGTGTCCCTCCAGCACAGTAGGAACTGACTTGGGAACCGTGTTCATCTTTTGAAAGGCAAGTGACTCCAATTGGTTTATTTGGTACCTTATCTAACATAGTGGACATGATGTTGGTGTCATTGGCCAAGCTTGCACTCAACAATATACCACCATAGGAGGACATCCAAAGTGTTCATTTTTTGTCCCAATCATTCTTCTACCACGGGCCACTTTCTAGATGTGGAAAAGCTTTGCACCAACAACTTAGCGTGCTTTTTCATTTTTATAGTGGATTAAGTATTTGGTAATCTGCTTTTATGGATGTCCCATTTAAAACAACCAAACAATATCTCTTCTTTATTTACAACTTATCAGCGTGAATAACCTTGGTTATATGTAGGGGCTAAGTTGCTGGAAATGGCAATGGTTTTCAAAACATAAATCACTTAATAAATGCAAGCACCCAGATCCCTTATGAAGGGAAAGACCGAACCAAAAGCAACTAACTAAAAATGTAGAAAGTTTAGAAATCTTTTTATACAGAAAAACCAAAAAGATGCCAAATGCATGAAGATTGTGTTTAATCCCATATAGAATTGCAATGCCTAATATCAAAATTTAGTCTTTATAGATGAGGCTAAATGTCCTGCTAGAAAGAAATATATGGAATGCATAGTAGTTTAAGTTTGTGTTTGAGCCTTCAGATCATAAACACTTTCTAGGTCAACCTGTAACATGTACTTGGCCTCTCACATGATCAAGATGATATATTCAATAGTATGGATTTTCAGAACTCATTGATATGGCATTAAATGTCCTGAATCATGCACCCGAAATGCTAAAGTGGCACACGACTATATTTACAGTGGCCTTCTATATCAATATCCCAAAATACAAAGTTGTCTTCATTGAAAAAGTATTAATATTGTGTTACTGCTAATTGCAGAAATCCAGAATAACGTGATGCCATTTAGGGGTTGGTCTACTACAAATTTGGTCTGTGTGTCATGGTGATACTATAATCTTGCCAGAAATTGGATGAAATGCACATAAACTTTCATGTCATACTTGGAGATGAACGTAGTTTTTTCAAGGACTATTAACATGGACATTTTGAAGTTCCTTTTCTGTCAACCTAGTGCTCTTTACTCGGTCATTCTATCAGGAGTCAAAGGAATTGAAGATTAAATGCATAAAAAATCTGTGGTTTTCTTTAAAGAATCAATTTTCTTAAAAGGTTAGTTTGAACTTTGGACCTCCCCCAGTCCCAACTACAAAAAAAAACATGAATTTTTCTGGAAATGGGCTGGAGTGGCCAGAAGCCTGTTAGAAACATTTCTTGTGGAGTCACCAAATTAAAAAATGCAAAGGAAAACATTTCCTGCCATTCTGTATGCATTTCTGTTTTCGGAATCAAGGCCAGGAATGCAAACCCCACTCCCTCCTCCCCTCCCCTGTGGGAGTTACCTACAAAATTGTTTAATGGTTTGGAGTAAACCTTTTGTGGACCTTGTGCAATGGATTAGACTTTCCTCCTTGTGCTATGATCTGAAAATTGAAAATTGCTTTTCTGTCTGTAATCATGCAGGTGAAAATTCCCAGTCCTCTGTCATGCTCTATAAAGCTGGGCCTCTGGTCTTGATGTGCTTTACTTTAAAGTAATATAATATTATATGGTATTTTGACTCTGAAGAAACATGTGAATGAAAGGTTTAATCAGTAAACCGCTTTCCAAAGTTTTGACTAACATTACAAGTAAAACAATACAAAAGTTTGTTTTTTCTACCTCCATGTTCCACATAAATAGGCTATCATTTTCTTCATAATTTACCATTCCAAGACACCATTAAGAGGGATGTGGAAGTTGGTACTGAAACATTGTAAAATAAAGAGGGACGAGCACAGTAATATCTAGATATATATTTGAAAAATCAATACCTATGGAAATAATCTCAAAAAGTTTATTTCTAGCTCAACTTGGATGGCAGAGGCTTGATCTGCCAAAGCAGAATGCAAATGGCAATAACACCATTTTCAAGGTTACTCTTCTATAATTTTTTTCCCCTTTAAATTGACTGTTCTATTGTTTAGGTACTACTGCTGATGATTGAAATGCTAACCCCACCTACAATGCTCTTTGAATGAAAATGTGCCTATAATGCAGAGTGCTCTAACCTCTCATGATTGTAAGTGTTCCTATTGGCACAATAATGCCTGTTAGTCAATCATATAATAATATACTTTGGTCCTGAAGCTCAAGCTCAATGTTAGCAACTTTGAAATGGTGATGTAAATTATCATCTTAATCATCCAGCAAGCTGTATGTGTTATAAATGTATTTCATTTTGATTTCCATCATTATAATCATTTTCAGCATGTTTGCATTTTACTTCTAGAGGACAGTCACAACGATAAAGAAATCCTTGTTTTTTAACTTGTAATTCATTCCCTTCGGATGCTTCCTTTGTCTGAAGTTTCCTCTGGTATCACAAAGTAGGTGAATAAGAAAGCTAGTAGCAGGGATTCATGAATGTAAATGTTCCCTTTGGCACAATAATGCCTGTGTCAGTAAATCATACAATAATATACTTTAGTGATGAAGCCTGAGATCAATTTTAGCATATTTGTGGTGTTGCAAAATTTCACCTTGATTATCCAGCAAGCTGTATGTGTTATAAATGTATTTCTTTTTTATTTTCACCATTATTATCATTTGCAATATGTTTGCATTTTACTTCTAGAGGAGTACCAACAACAAAGAAATCCTCGTGTTCTAAAATTCTTTGTAATTTATGCCCTTGGGGTCTTCCTGTGTCTGAAGTTTCCTCTAGTATCACGAAGTGGGCGAATAAGAAAGCTAGTAGCAGATCGCAGAGATTCAGATATCTCCAAACTGGAGTTTCCTGGTCTACCTGGTGGGGCTGAGACATTTGAACTAACTGCAAAGTTTTGTTATGGCATCAATTTTGAAATCACTACAGCAAATGTGGCTGCTCTTTTTTGTGCTGCGGAATACCTTGAAATGACAGTAGAATACACTGAAGAGAATCTGGTTTCTCGAACTGAAGCATATATGGAAGAAGTTGTAAGCCAAAGCCTTGAAAAATCCTTGGAAGTTTTACAAAATTGTGAGAATCTGCTCCCTCTGGCTGAAGAGTTGAAAATTGTGAGCATATGCATTGATGCAATTGCTTCAAAGGCCTGTAGGGAGCAAATGGCATCGAGTTTTTCACGGTTGGACTACAGCAGTTCAGGTCGACTTCACAGTAATGGCCAGCCAAAGAATTCTGGGGATTGGTGGGTTGAAGATCTCTCTGTTCTTCGAATTGACTTGTATCAGAGAGTTATAGTAGCTATGAAATCAAGAGGTGTACGTCATGAGAGTATTGGGGCATCCCTTATGCATTATGCTCAGCATTCTCTGAAAGGATTATGTAAGAAGCAAAGTGTGTGGGATGCAACTACAAGATCAAAACTAAATGCTGCTACAGCCATGGAGCATGAACAACGAATACTAGTAGAGACTATTGTGAGCCTCTTACCTGCAGAGAAGAGTTCAATTCCAATAAGCTTTCTTTTTGGGTTGCTGCGGACTGCTATAATGCTTGATACAACTGTGGCGTGCAGGCTTGATCTTGAGAGAAGGATTGGTCTACAACTAGATTTTGCAACATTGGATGATCTTCTTATTCCATCCTTCTTACATACTGGGGATACACTTTTTGATGTGGACATAATTCATCGGATACTGGTAAACTTTTTGCAGCAAGATGACAATGAAGATCAGATGGACTCTCATTCTGCTTATGAATCTGATGGTCTGAGTTCCCCATCACAGACTGCAATTATAAAAGTTGCAAAGCTAATAGATGGGTACCTTGCAGAAATAGCACCAGATGCAAATCTGAAGCTGTCAAAGTTCATTGCTATTGCCGAAATTTTGCCAGATTATGCTCGTGTGGTGGATGATGGACTATATAGAGCCATTGATATCTACTTAAAGGTAATAGCCGGCAACTTATGCCTTTGCTTTTCACTTTTTATTAAATCTTAAATAATTGGGAACAGTTAACCTATCATCTAAATTGTGCTTTTGTATTGGTGTATATTTAGTTTGATGCAGTTCTAGCAGCGTTTTTATTGAATTACAATTCCTCTTGCAACTGTATCCCAGGCACATCCAGGATTGTCCGATATGGAACGCAAGAGACTCTGCAAAATCATTGACTGCCAAAAGCTTTCACAAGAAGCATGTGCACATGCTGCACAGAATGAGCGCCTTCCTGTCCAACTAGTAGTTCAAGTGCTTTACTTTGAACAGTTAAGGCTGCGTAATGCGTTAGCTGGCTCTAATGGTGATGGAGAGCCGACTATGGTATATCAATCTCAAAGAATAAGCAGTGGTGTCCTCAGTGCTGCTATGTCTCCCAGAGATAATTATGCATCTTTAAGACGTGAAAACAGGGAACTCAAACTTGAGATAGCTCGAATGCGAATGAGACTGAATGACCTTGAGAAAGAACATGTTTGTATGAAACAAGACATGGAAAAGTCTGGATCTAACAAGTTTATGTACTCATTCTCAAAGAGGTTGGGTAAAATACAGCTCTTTTCTCGTAGCAATTCAAAACATCAGAGTACACCTTCAAAGCAATCACAAGTGCATGATTCTTTTCATTCAAGGAGAAAACGCCATTCATTATCCTAATCTGTAAACCTTTTTGACTCTGTAAGGTTTGATATCATTCTTAGAACCCTATATATAAGTATAGATCAACTCCTTTGGAGAATATCATAGTCTAAACCTTAAGACTTCCGCAACTTACATGGCTAACAGGACTTAGGGACAGCTATCTGCTTCTGTTGTCAAATCACATTTTGATAACTTGTATAGTATAACATTATATTCTGTGCAGGGTCATTTGTTCCGACCTACCAAAATAGATTGCTGGAATTTGTAGATTAAAATATTGCTTTCATATAATTTTTGAGAGAATAATTTACATTATTTGTCCACGTGCATACCCATAACATGCAATTTATATCATTATTAAATGAGATGCAATATCTTGGTCCCATGTTTCTAAATTTGAGTTTAGCGCACTGTTTAAGGTAAGCCACTTGCAGGTTCTGTGTCACAAACCAAATAAAGCTGTGTGATACCATTGCATATTGCATTGAATTGCATTAGGGCACTTCTCTATTGTGCAAGCTATATGCTATATTATATTGAGCCTGTTTCTAGTTTCCAAGGGTGATTTTCATTTCATGTGCAAACAAGCAGCGAACATGACATTGACTCACTAGGCTAGCATTGAGTTTCATCAAAACAAACTTGAGCTTACAGCTAGGCATGCCTATTGTTAGTTGGCGCTTTGTTGTTCCATATATCTTTTCATATAAATGCCATATCTTAGACTTCACGCTGAAGAATTTAACTAGAGAATGAAAATTTCATAACTAAATTTAAATCAAGCTCTAAATAAGTAATTGAAATTCTTTAAATGGTTTTTAGTATCAGCACTTTTGGGATCTGTATATAGAATCTAGATGGTTGAAATCGCACATAATGGTATCTTTGTTTTCAGCAAATATTGTTTAGCCTTTGCATCCATCCAACCTTTCTGAACTCCAGATATGGCTTCTGTCTCAGCTATCCAGATTGATGACATGAGCAAACCTGGTTAGACTTGAAACCTCATTTTATTCAACCTTTTGTTTGTAGCTTTGATGGTTTCATTGTACATGTATCAAATCATTCATCTGCTTTCGTGCTAATTTGCTATGCTTTTTTATGGGTATACACTCAAATGCATACTTCTTTTTGGAGTGAATTCTAATGGCAACCTTTTTTGAGTTCACGAGCTTTAGCGTTGAAATCCTTTCACCAGTCCCTAGTGTATATGCAATTGCATGTGGCCAGTAGCATAGGACCTTTGTGAAAACTCAATACAAATACTTTAATATTGAGTAACACATGATTTTAAGAAACAAGGTTAAAGTTTAAGAAGATAAAAGTTGTATAAAGCAAGGCCTTTTACTTGTAGGTAATTTTATGGGCTAATTTCTTAAATGGATTTTTTTCTTTCCAAAAACCCTTTGTCGATTGCACATCTTTCTGCATTTTGCAGTTATTATTAGCAAATTCTATCATGTATATATTGTTTATTTTTGAAAAACGAATTTCAGAGGTATTATCAATAAATCTTATAAATATATAACTTTATTCAGTTTTGGAAATGTCGATCCAAATAAACATACACAGTTGAATCCAGAAAATTGCATCTAATCTCTCATCCCTTTAAATTTTCTTCGCATTGTTGACTTATTTTTTTGGACTTGCAGTTGTTATTGGCATTAGCCAGCTTAGCCGACATCCTCTTTGCAATTCTATTAGTAGTCACCTCTTTGTTAAAGAATAATGGTACCCTATAAAAATATGTAGGTCAAGGTTTTGTCTAGTTGCATACAGAGGTATATGATGCTAAATTTACCATCTTCCTCAATCTCACACAATTTAAATATTCTTTCTTTCATGCAATTTATACAGTGGTTATGTAATTTGTAGGAATGTTCATGAATGCAATCAATGGATACGAGAAATTTATCATCTATTAAGTAGTGCCCAAAAAGATCAAATAATTCTCCAGTTTACCAATATGTTTGGAATACAAGCATTATTGTCAAATTCACATGTTAATGGTGCCCATATATGATGGGTGACACAATTAGGGATGCTTATTTAGACTTTATTGAACCTAATGTTTTAATGCTACTTTGACAAAATATTGTTGGAACATTTAGAAGTTCATTAAATTAAGTTTTCTATGTTTAATAAAGAAAACATGGAGATTTTAGATGCTTCAAGTAAATGTTAAAAATTGTATAGTCAAAAAGCTTCCAACTTCTTACCTCTTGGAAGACCCTATCAGCTTGCTCCACTAGAGTGTTATGTGTTTCTTCTAATTATAGATTCCAATGATGTTTTTTTGGAGTTATAAGAATCATAATTGTATTTTAGGATTAATTAGAGAATATTACTCTATAATCAAGGTTGTATGGCTCAATAGAGGCTATTGGTTTTGATTCTCATAACTTATGCTAAGACATATTGTGGTTAAGGGTTATTGTATGTAGTGTTTCTAACATGATATCCTTAGGCTTTAATAAGGATTTTATTTCATACTAAAAAGCAAAGTAAACAAGTGCAAATATGTTAACCTAAATTAGAGCACTTGTACATGACATATAATTACCTAATCAAACATGTAATCAATTATAATCTAGCCAACATGCATTATAACGATAGCAACAAAAGATGCACCACACATAATTCCCTATTGTAATGCAAATAAAAGGTATACACATGAGTTTGGACTAGGTCTAGCCCCTAGTTTTACTAAAGTTCTTTTTTCTTAGAGGTTGTAGGCTCGGTAGTGCCTTTGTCCTCCCCATACGAAGCTTATGAATCATTATGTGGTGTATCGGTAATTTAAGAACCTTGTCCTATTATTTGATAAGATTTTAGGGTATAAAATGAGAGACTTCTATATAGAATAGTAACCAATAACACTATATTCAAAACTTAACTTTTTAAAATAAAAGGGTGTAATGTCCCAAATTTTGAGTATGAGGGTGTTTAGATTACTTTCTAGCTTTGAGTAGGAGTATAAACTTTCTCATATTGTCATGCCTTCCTTTCATTCCTTGTACCTCCACTTTCCCAATCCTTTGCCTTTTGTGGCTTCCTAAGTTTTCCCTTACCTTGGTACTTGTTCTCTCGATCCCTTGTTCCCCAAACTCTTGCTTTTCCTTAACTATACAAAATTTGGACTTTCCCCTATTGGGATCCCTTTTCCTTCATCTCTCTCAGGTCCCTATTCCTTGTGTTTTGAACCTTCAAACTTCCCTCTATTTGCATGCATCACCTTCATTCCTTGCAACCCTACTCTCTATTCCATGGGCTTTTAGAGTTTTGTTTCCCTTCTTGCACTTGGTCCAAAGGAATTTGTATCTCCAATCCTCGATCCCCACTATATTAGATATCCTTGGCCCCTATTGTATTAGATATCCTTGATTCCCACTATATTAGATATCCTCAAAACTTGCCCTTCACTATATTGTGGCCTCTAGAACATTTCCCTATTAACATACCCATGGAGTACTCAATATCTTAGAATCCAAAGCCTTGATCCCCACTCATTTGTTACTCTTGGGTATTCATACATTTGGGGTTCTACTATCCCTCATTATGCTAGCAACGGGTATGTCATATCCTTAACCATCGATCCTCACTAGTAAGAGTGTCCCAATTCTCCCGATCCACGCTCCTTTTTGCATCAAGTATCTCCAAAGCCTAATTCTTGCTCCTTCTTTCATTGGTTATATCTAAAGCCTAATCCAATCTCCCTCATGTATCAAGTATCTTTGATGCCCTATCCCCACTCCCTCCTACACTAGGTATTTTTGAGGCTTGACCCTCACTCCCCTTCATACTTCCACGTTCCAAAATATCATGATTCTCTCTACCATCATCCCTCTTGTGAAAGCTATTAGGAAGTATCTTGACACCTTGTAATGTCTTTTCATTGTACCTATTCAAGCTTGTAGACCTTTCCTTTCTCTCACACCTTAGCATCTTAGCATTCTATTCCTTGAATCCCCAACTTCAAACCATTAGAGAACATAATGACAACATACCAAATGAAAATACTTTTGAGTGGAAATTTGAATCTTGATTGCTTGTTCCCTCTTACCATTGCATCCTTTTGGTACACATTTCCTTGGGCCTTTACCTTTAGGCATGCCTCTTCCTAAGTCCCCATCATTCGAACAAAGGATTTCACCCAATCACCATGGCTGACTAGGGATGCCATTAGTGGAATCAAATTTGAATGTAAAGTGATAAAAAACTTCCAAATGGATTTAGCACATGTGGGCCCATGCTAGGCCTTCAACCTTTATATAAGGCAAGTAATTTCATTAGTTTGCATTTTTGGTGAATTCATCAACAATCCCTAACCCTAGTTCAAGCACTTGTGTTCAACTACTAGATCTAAGGAAAAAAATCTCCTCAGTTTCTAGAAATTAGTGGATGAAACTCTAGTGATTTCTTCAAGTTCTAATGATGAAAACCTTTTGGATTCATGAGGGTAGCTTCATATGTAGACTACATCTACATTTAAAATTGGAAACTTTTAACAATTTGAAATATTTTAGAATTTAGGTATTTTTAGTGTATATCTATAATTGCTATAAAGAAAAACTATGTAATCAATTGTAAAAAAAATGTATTTCAATGAAATATTCATTTCTAGCCAATGTTTTGTGTGCAAATCCATTATACCTATTTTGTGTTTTTTTACTATTTCTACAATTTATTGTCAAAATATTTTGGTAGGTATTTTAGATTTAATCTTTTTATATGAATATTTTAGCTAAGGGCCATTGCAATGATATCAAATCTATGATCTTGGTATCCTATAGGGTAAACCAATTTTTGTTTATTCACAATGAAAAAGAGATCTACTACCCAAAGGAGAGAACAAAGGAAATTACAACCCCTTGATCAAGCCCAAGATCCAAAATATGATATGGTAGAAGGGGGAAGAGGAATGAGGAAATTAATAAATGAAGAAAAAGAGGAATTCTCCAAAGATACCATAGGTGGGATTTGTCACAACCAAGAGAGATTGATAGTCAACCCATAGAGATTGTTGGTTGGCAATTAGAGACTAATAGAAAACCAAGAAAAAATAAATATATTATTGACAATATTGTTCATCAATACACCCACCACTGTCCATCTAAATCAAGGTCACTTCAAAACACCACTAGGAGGGATATTTTTTCTATAAATAATTGAGAAACATGCAATTCCATTCCAATACCCTATAGACCCATGTTCTTACAAAGATAAGAAAGAGTGGAACATAAAATCATGGTGGAGAAGAGCTTGACATTTTTTTTGAGATTAATTGGGAAAGTCTGAAGAGTTTAAGGAGTGTAACATTTGACAGATTTTTGAAGTAGTTAGGGGAAAATATTTACCATAGAAGAGGTCAAGGGAGTCACTATAATAATAGTGGGAAATAATTAAAGCATAATGTGAGAAATCTAACAACACCAAATTTTGATGACACCAACAATATATTTATTAGGGGTTAGTTGTTATAATTGCATACTTACTTCACACTCAACTTCATGATTGAAGAAGGTGCAATCCAATTTGCTAAATCACACTTGGAGGGGGTTGCCTACAATTTCTGACACCATGGTCTAATCACACAACTTTGTATAGAAAAATTGATGAATTTAGTCAAATAATTTTGGACTGATTTGAGTGGATATATGAGGATGAGTAATTTAGAGAGCTTGAGAAAATAATACAACACTTAGTGAAATATTATCTTGTTGAATTTTAGTAAGTTATAATTATGGTACCTAATATCTATGAACATAGTCACTTTTCTATTTGTTGAAGGTTTGTTGGAACCCCTCAAGGTCTTGTTAAGGTTTTTGTACCCACTTCTCTACAATACACAATCAATAGAAATCCAATACGTGAACCATTTGTGGTTAAGGGAACATTTCTATCTCAACCCAAGGCACCCACCTTTGTGTAACATAAAATAGAATTTCAGAAAGGGATCATGTTCACATCCATAAAATATCACAACCCCATTGCTTACAACAAAGATGGAAAATGACTACAAAAAATAAGCTCATTTGGAAGACAATAGGTTTTTCTTGCAAGTATCCATAGAACTAGGTCACAGATTCCTTGACAAAGGCCAAATCCATTATATTGAGGTAAGATTGGATGATGATTTAGATATTGAAGAACATGAGCTATGATCAATTATAGAGGAGCATGCACTTGAGAAGATGGATGATGCAAACACAAATAGAGGTACACTTGTTTCTCTTTTAGGAGCACCTAGAAATAATCCTTTTAGCATTTTAGGAGTGTTATTCAAGTAGCAAATTATGGTTCTTATTAATAGTGGAGTCACCCATAATTCTTTTGATGAATGATTAGTGGTTAGGAGAGGACTAAAAGTTGAAGATTTTGAAGGATTAAATGTCACTGTTACCAATGGATTTGTCATTCCATGCACCAAAAATAATCCGACAACTCAACATAGGCATGGGAGATCGTAAGGTATGTGATGATTTTCATGTTGTGGGTTTAAGAGAAATTGACATGGTTTTGAAGGTACAATGGTTGCACTCCCTTGGTGTTTTTCACTAAATTATTAACTAATAGAGCTTAATTTTGAATCTAATAGTAAAAGAAGTGGTGCTTACAGGAATTTATGATGGGAAACCATGAGTGGCTATAACTTAATGAATAGACATAAATTTCTACAGGGGACAAGTTGCTTGGGCTATAAGTTTCTTTCTAATGCTTACAAAATTAATCCATTTATAAGAAAGTCATATATTATATTGATATTTAGAATATAATGGGTAAACATAGGGTGTGTTTGGTGATATGCCTCTAGGACTACCATTTAATAGAGGATTCCAACATATCATAGAGTTGGAACTAGGCTCTAAGCCTATCATGATCATTCCTTACCACCACCCAAGAATGTACAAGGAGGATTGGTGGTTAGGAGAGGACTAAAAGTTGAAGATTTTGAAGGACTCAATGCCACTGTTACTAGTCAATTTGTCATTCCATGCACCAAAAATAATTCAACAACTAAACATAGCCATGGGATATTAGAAGGTATGTGATGATTTTCATGTTGTGGATTTAAGAGATATTGACATGGTTTTGGGGGTACAATGATTACACTCCCTTGGTGATTTTCACTAAGTTATCAATTAAACGAGCTTAATTTTAAATATAATGGTAAAAGAAGTGGTGCTTAGAGGAATTTCTGATGGGAAACCATGAGTGTCTATAACTAGAAGAATAGAGAGAAATTTCTACAAGGGACAAGTTTCTTGGGCTATAAGTTGCTTGGTGATGCCTATAAAATTAACCCATACACAAGAAAGTCATATTGCGAGTAATCATAGGGTGTGTTTGGTGATATTCCTCCAGGACTACCATTTAATAGAGGATTCCAACATATCATAGAGTTGTAAATATGCTCTAAGCCTATCATGACCACTCCTTACGGCCATCCAAGAATGTACAAGGAGATATAAAAGACTATAAAAGAGATCTTAAAGATATGCAACATTAGGACCAATTCTAACCTATTTTCTTCATTCATTCTTCTTATGAAGAAAAAAGATGACACCATGTAGTGCCAAGATCTATTTGAGTCCCAACCCCCTTGCTCATTAGGCATCATTCTACCCATCATTTATAACTGATTTGAGAAATCTTCCAATGGGTCCCCCTTTGTCATTTTTTTCTAAGTGTTGTCCCTTTTCATCATCCATGTCCTTGTCAAACGATGGAAGTTGCCAAAATCCAAGAAAGTTCTAAGTTTGAGGGTATTTTGGTCCTTTTTTACCACTTTTATGAAATTGTAGACTTTTGGTGGACTATTGGATATTTCTTGCTCATCTAATGGACCTTTTATTGAGATTATTTTCTACATAACATCCCCATAATTTATTTTGGGTCCTTCTCCTCTTCCATTTCTTTTACTTCCTCTTGCTTGCAAGATTTCAATGGACATCCATACTTTTTTACTTATGTATTGAGCTCCCTTCCTTTCCTACAAATGTGCATTCTTCCATTTCATCCTTCTTTATACATATATACATGTCATATTTATTATTTCTATGTGATGCTATAAATTTCCATATGGTTTGATGTGTACAATGAGTAACTAAGAAACATGTACTATGAAATGTGACTTAATTCAAATAAATTAATATTTAATTTATGTAAGAATTAATTTAAATAAATAAGTTGAGGACAAGATCCTATATCTCCTTGAAGCTAATAATATTCATTATGGGTTAATTAAACACAAGGATATCCTAACAACCACTTAGGACATTGATAAACTAGATGAGAATGGTGACAGGGCCGCACAAAGTAGTTTAGGACACCCAAAATATAAGTGGACAGTCCTATTTCTCCAATTTATGATAGATCTATCTTGGTCATGACTCCATATCCAAATAAATTATTTGATTTCATCAACCTATAGGAATTTTATAGGGTTTTAATGAGCCATCTCAATTCGATATTTGGAATTCATAGTTTCATTCTTAGGTAAGTCACAGTCATGATAGCATCAAGGGATGATTGTTTTCCTCTCAAGTTTCATGGTGTAGTGTGGCCTAAAATGATTTGAAGACCTATGGAATGAATTGGGACCTCCAATATCATTTACCCACCCACCTTGATGTGCTAGCATAGTTGATTTGGTCGCATCAAGTGTGATATAACAAAATATTCTTATTGGCACCTTTATAATACTCTCAAATAAATAATTTTGTAAGAATGCATTCATTATTAGCATGGTCAAATGGTATAGATCTGAAAAAAAATGAGATAGTACTATAGAGGGACTCAACATCCACTTGTAGGTATAAATGAGATATTTGTCGGTGCCACATAGTGAGAGAATGGATAAGTGAAATTTTGGAAATATCATTCTCTTAGGGATATTAAGAGACTACCTCACTCAAATGTAGCCTAGAAGGATCCAAAGACCTAAAAGAGGAATTGAGGCCTCCAATAGCTTTGACCTACCTACCTTAATGTGTTAGTGTATTCAATTTGATCCTACTAGGTGTAGATGAACAAAAAATGGCTATTGGCACTTTTACACAGCTCTCAAATGATAAAATAACAAGAATTTATTTATTTTTGGCATGGTTAGATGGTCTAGAGCTAGAAAAATTGAGATAGTGAGTTGTAGAGGGACTTAACATCCACTTGTAGGAGAAAATGAGAATTCATAGGTTCCATAAATTGAGATAAGAGGAAGGAAAAAATGTGGCATAATTTTTCTCTTAGAGCTCTTAAGAGACTGCCTCAGTGTGATGTATCCTGGGGGGATTTAGAGACCTATAGAATGAATTAAGGTCTCCAGTACCATTGACCTACCCACCTCAATATACCAACATAATTAGTTTGGTCCCACTAGGTGTGGAAGAACAAAAAATACCTATTGGCACCTTTACATTGCTCTCAAATGAGGCATTTTGGAAGAATTCATTCATCATTGGCATGGTCAAATAGTTTGAAGTTGAAAAAAATTGAGATGGGGCATTGTAGAGGGAATTGGCATCCACTTTTAGATGCAAATGATACACTTGTAGACACCAAAGATTGAGAGAATAGGTAGGTGAAAGTTTTGCAACCTTTTTCTCTTAGGGCTCCTAAGAGATTACCTTAGAGCAATGTAGCCTAGACGTATCTGGATACCTATGGAATGAAGTCATCTCTCCAATAAGATCTCTCCTAACCACACCAGTTTGATAGCATAGTCAATTCAATCCCACGAGGTGTAGAAGAACACAAAATTCTTATTAAAACATATACATTACTCTCAAGTAAGGCATTTTACAAGAATGCATTCATTGTTGGCATGGTCAAATGGTTCAAAGTTGAAAAAAATGAGATAGGGTACTATAGAGGGACTTGACATCCACTTGTAGGTAAAATGAGACATTCATAGTGTCATGGATTAAGAGAATAGGTAGATGAACGTTTGAAATTTTTTTCCTCTCAAGGCTCTCAAGAGACAAGCTAGAACCTTACATCCTAGAGGGATCAACACACTTGGGTAATTAAAAGGGGCATCCCATAGAATTCATATTCCTACTATGATATGTTGGCATAATCGGCTCATTCCCATGAGCTATAGAACAAAAAAATGGCTCTTCACACCTTTACATTGCTCTCAAATAATAATTTTTGCAAGTATACATTCATTTTGTCATGGTCAAATGGCATCTAGTTGAAGAAAAAATATAGGTTATTTTGGAAGGATGCAACATACACTTTTAGGTCTAGATAGAACATTCATAGGCCCCATGAACTCTTAGAATTAATCCATCATAGTTTGATAGTTTTTTTCTCTCAAGGCTCTTAATAGACAGTTCAAAATTTGTAACTTGGAAGCATCAATAAAATCGGGGTAAAAAATAGGGCCTCCCCTTGCATTCAATAGCCCAATCTAATATGTTGGCATGGTTGGTTTGGCCCCATGAAGGGTAGAAAAAATATGGCTCCTGCCACCTTTACTCTGCTCTCAAATGACACTTTTTGCAAGAAATCACTTGATCTTTCCATGGTAAAATAATGTTGAGTTGAAAATTTTGAAAGATGTTATTTAGGAGGGACTCCACATCCACATATAGGTCTAGATGAACCATTCATAGGTTCCATGAACTCCAATAACTACTCCATCATAGTTTGGTAGTTTTTACTCTAAGGGCTCTTAAGAGACATATCCAAAACCTCATAACTTAGAAGGATCAATGTAACTAGGGAATTAAATGGGTAATCCCTTATCATTAACTCACCCACCATGTTTTTGCGTAGTTAGTTCGAACCCATGAACTATAGAATATGAAATATAGCTCTTGACACTTTTATATTTCTCTTAAATAATACTTTTTGCAAGAATGTGTTCAATCTTTCCATGATGAAGCAGTGTGGAGATGATGAAAACCAAGATAGGTTATTTTTTAGGGGCCCCACATCTACCTAAAGGTCCATATGGAAAATTTGTAGACCCCCCAAACTCTAAGAACTAATTCATCATAGTTTGATAGTTTTGTGTTGTTAGGTCTCTTAAGTGACCTAGTCAAAACCTTGCAGCTGAAAGGGATTGAAACACTTGGGGAATTAAATGAGACCTCCCCTAGGATTCAAATCACCACCCTTATGTTTTGACATATTTGGTTCATCCCCAAAAGGCATAGAACATAAAATATGATTCTTGGAAACTTTATACTACTCTCAAATGACACTTTTTGCACGAATGTGTTCAATTTTTACCATAGTCAAATGGTGTGGATTTGATAAAAAATGAGATAGGTTATTTTGGAGGGACCCCACGTCCAAATATAATTCCATACAAAATATTTTTAGGCCCAAAAAACTCCAAGAACTATTGCATCATAATTTAGCACTATTTTGCTCTCAAGGCCCATAAGAGACCTAGTTGGAGCATTGCAACCTAGAGGGATTGACAGACCTGGGGAGAAAATGGGGCCTTCCCTATAATTCACCCACCCACCCAACATATTCACATATTCAATTTGGCCCCATGATGCATAGTACAAAATCTTGGCACCTTTACATTGGTCTCAAATGATGCTTTTTGCAATAATGTGTTTGATCTTTACTTGGTCAAATAGTGTGGAGTTCATAAAAACTGAGATATTTTACTTTTGAGGGAAATAACATCCATCTATAGGTCTATAAATAATATTCAAAGGAATAATGAACTCCGAGAACTACTCCATAGTTTGGCAATCTTTCTATCTCAAGGCTCTTAAAAGACCTTGCTAGAACATTATAGCCTAGAGGAATTGACACACTTGGGTAAGTAAATTAGACCTCCCCTATCATTGACCCACCCAAATTGATGTTTTGTCATACTAAATTTGGCACCATGAGGCATATAATTGAAAAATAGCTCTTGGCATCTTTAAATCACTCACAAATTGATGCTTTTTACAAGAATATATTTGATCTTAACATGATCAAATAGTGTGGATTTGAAAAAATGTATACAAATTATTTTGGTGGAACCCCACATCCCCCTATAGATTTAGATGAAACATTCATAAGCCTCAAAAACTCTAAAAACTTTGTTGTCATAGTTTGATTATTTTTTACTCTTAGGGCTCTTAAGAGACCTAGCCAAAACCTTGTAGTCTAGAGTCTAGAGGGATTGAAATGCTGGGGGAATAAAATGGGACCTCCCCTTGCATTCAATCACCCAATATGGAATTTTGGACAATTTGGTTCAACTCCACAAGGTATAGAACAAAAAAATATGGCGCTTGGAAATTTTATATTGCTCTCGAATGATTATTATTGCAAGAATACATTTGATCTTGCCATAGCCAAATGATATGAGTTGATTAAAAATAATATTTTTATTTGGAGGGATCCCATATCCAAATATAGTTTTATATATGGAATATTCATAGGCCTCATGGACTTTGAGACCTAGCCTAAACCTTGTAACCTCAAGAAATTGACACATTTGGGGAATGAAATTAGGCTTCCCATAGCATTCACCCACTCACCCTAATGTGTTGACATAGCTATTTTATCTCCCAAAACGCATATAATATAAAATATGGCTCTTGAAACTTTTACAATAATCTTAAAAGACACTTTTTGCAAGAATTCATTCGATCTTTTCACAGTCAAATGGTGTGAACCTAACAAAAATTGAGATAGGTTATTTTGATGGGACACCACATCCAACTATAGGTCTAGAAAAATATTCATATGCCCCTAAAATGAAGAAACTATGGATTTGGTGGGGTCACTATCCTTTTGGGAGATAGAATAATAGGGTTAGAATCCTAGACCTATTTCCTTCAAGTTTCACTCAAGGATACCCTAGAGATCTCAATCCAATGAGAGAAATAAATATTGCAATAGGGTGTCCTAGGGTATGATCAAAGGCTAGAAAGGGGTTCACCACCAAGCTAGGGCTTGGAAAGACTAGAAACATGCAAAATCTAATGACAAAACCTAATGCTGGGAAAAACACAAATGAATGACCTAGAAATGAATGTAAATCAGAACAACAAATTGAGAGATCAGAGAGGTGCACATGGAAACCACTAGAAGCTCGGATGAAGGCATAAAATGTTGAAAACACTGAGTTTAATGCACACTGGGACTCATACGCTAGGTTGGATGATTTAGTCCCAAATTAGGGTTTCTAGGTAGGAATAAAAATCTGGTAGTGATAAGTCTGGAACTCCTAAAATTTGGAAATTTGACTATACTGGGACTCATATGCCAATAGTGTTGTATCAATCTTGTTTAGCTTCTTCAGAGGATCAAGATCTAAATCTGCTCTTTTGTCTTTGCTCTTCCTTCTCAACCTGATTTCTGGATTTGAATTGCTAAATTCTGCTTTGTAGGTCTCTTTTAATGATCTTGTAAACAAGGTAACAACTTTGACAACTTGACAACTTCTTCCAATCTTGCTCTTCAATGTATCTTCAAACTAGGTCTGCAAATCAGACTAAAGAGAGGAAAAAGTTTTGTTTTGCTAGTGGATAGGGGTTTGCCTTAGTCAAACCTTGTTTTGGTAATCAAACCTTGAAATGAAATGAAATAAAAAGGAGGAATGATGAATGAAAAAAATGATATGTTGCAACTCATCAAATCCTAGGAACAAAAGGCTGCAATATTGTATGTAATGGATACAATAAATGTAGATCTTGACTCTTGCTTGAATGATATGGATCTTGAATTGAATGCTTGCTTGAATCATAAAACCCTACATCATAAATGTTAGCTAAAAAAAAACATGATGCATGATGACTTTGACATGATGCTTGAATAATGCTCCAAAATGCATGAAAATCATGCTTGAAGGCTCTTGAATGCTCTTGTAAACACTTGTATGCTCTTGTGAACTCAAAATTGTGATAATGCATAAATACTTAAGTTGCTAGGAGAAAAATAAATGAAATAACCTTGTATTTATACTTGTTTATGCCAAATTTCTTGAAATTACAACACTACAAGCCAACATCAGATCTAGGGGAATAAAATACCATCAAGAATTTGAATTTAATTTAGGTCTAAGCTAAGCAAGACTCATATGCTAGAAGTGGCGTACGAGTCCCATTAGGCTAAGCTTGGGACATATTTTTCAAGGAATGTTTAGATTTATGTGAAATCCAAATCGGGGCTCCAAAAATTAGGTGGGACCCATACGCCCAAGATGGTGTATGAGTCCCAGATCACTAAATATGGGCCATACAGTCCAAAATCATTAATTTTGTATTGGTCTCTTGATATATGTCAGGATTATCCTCAGAAAGATGCATTAATTAAGGCGTGTAGATGCAAAATAAGGCCAAATAAGGCATAAAGAAGTCTAATTAATTAATAAAAACCCTAGATTAGTGTGAAAGTGTAAGAAAACACTTTGCAATACCCTGAATAAGGCATAATTAAGTCCATTTAGTTCACAAGGTTCCAAGACCTAATGTGAATGTGTTAAACACATTACAACACTAAATCAAGGCAACATTAAGCTTGATTTAACAAGGAGGGCCCAAACAAGTGTGAAAATGTAAAGGGATACACTTTTCTACACTACATTTAGCCCCCACTTTAGTGAGAGGAGGAACTTGCTTCAAACTCACACTAAAGTAGATGAAATACACATCAAGAGGGGTTCAATATGCCAATGCTAGTAAGAGAGGATGACAACGATCAAGAGAGTTGCATAGGCACCTAGGATCAAGATCCTATGGAAAACCAACATAAACACAAAAGAAAACACATGGAAAACAATGTAAGGATAAATAGAAAAGAACAAGCATACACCTCCAAATATAGGGAAAAAACAAAAACAAAAAAGGGTGGATCAAGCTTCGATCATTTATCCCGCACGTTGTGGATGATCAGATCTAATCTGTTTGTCTAAAAATGAACACTCACTCCGAGGCAATAAAACTTCAGGCTGTCTGCTAGGTGAGTATCCAAAGGGGTGAGACACATACACAAGTGGCTTGTATGCACTCACATAAACAAGCAAGTGGCTATGGGAAAGTCATGCCTAAGTTTAGCTTCCTGTTCAACCAAACCAAAGCTATACCTCTTGATAACTTTGATAAGGTGCCACACAAAAATGAACTACGAGCTTCATGAGGGAAGAAAAGCTTTGTATGCTTGATACTCATGAACAAACAAGATGGCTCCACAGACAAGCAAAGTGTGTTATGCAAGGTGGCCATATAAAATATATTGTAACTGTAAGGTACATTCAAAGGAGTTTTGCTTAGCTCTTGTAAGGTCTTAATTGAGGGAACATTGTGCCTAATGTCTCCAAGAGAGGACCAATCAAAGAATAAAAGATTCGTGCAACTTAGGGGATGCAATGTGTTGCATCAAGCCACTAAGAGGAATATAAAATGGTAAGAGATATCACACTCTTGATGTAGTGCCCTTCATGTTGTTATCCTTTAGTCTGATGATTGTCCTGTTAGGATATACACTATGATACCTTGTTGATGCTAGTTTTACTATTTTGGATTGGTTTTGGATGACAATTGATCATACTTTGAGGTTCATGATACTATTGACTTATGCATATGTTATGATGGTTATATGGATTTATTTGTGTGTTCAGATTAATTTAGTTATGAGTATCATGTGGTTATATGATTATGTTTATTGTGCATTTAATTCATGATTGATCTATGTTGTTTACGATGTAATTGTTGTGATTCATTGATGTGGATTATTGTTTGAAGTGTCTTGGTGGGAGGGACAGTGTAGCATTACTCGTTCACAAGTACCCTGCTACACTGCGATTTCCTCTCACGATGTGTTTGATTGTTTGATATATATATATATATATATATGTTGTTCGATAGTTTGTCTGATGCAGATTACAGGTACCAAGCATCAACTCCACCTGAATTGTCAGGTCTAAGCATTCCTTAAAACCCAATGGAAATGTTGTTAAAAACAGAGATGACAAAAGGTCCCCTACCCTTTCCATCATCCTCAATGAGGATGAGTACCCGTTTAGTCACCCCGTCAGTTTGGTTTGCACCTTTGGCCAGTTGTCTTGTTTTGACTTTATGGTTGTTGGGTGATTTGTGATGATACTTAGTTAATTGTTGATTATGTTGTTTAATTAGTTATTAAATTTAAATAATTTGTAATGGTAATTTGTGGAGAAATTAATGTTATGAGTTTCCTTGTTTAATTGATTTAATTAAATTAAATTGATTTATAAGGTTGTTTAAGTAACTTGGAATTCAATAAATCAAGAGTGAAAATGAATATTTATATGGAAATTTTGATAATTAATTTATTAAATTAGATTGTTATGTGATAAAGTATTTTATAATTAAATATAAAGATAATTGTTATTAATATCATTGAGATTTTTAAATTAAGAAAATGAGAAAAATAATATAATTTAAGATAAAATAGCTAATTGGATGTGATTTCGAACAAGCTGTTAAAGCAATTTAAAAGATAGAAAAAGTAATTTTGAAGCACATGCATTCCTTCGAACTGGTTATTGTTTGGAAACTTGCCATTTTTTATGAGATTTTTATCCACTTTTTGGTTTCAAAACAACAAGAGCTTTCCTTGGTTATAATGATCATTTTTGGGGAAGGTTTTTCATCTTTTCTTTTTGTTTTCGAACAAAAAATTCTGTCTGCAACAATATTTATAAAAATATAGATTTTCGATTTAAAAAAAAAAAATTCTGAAGGTTGATCAAGGATTTGGAGAAAAAGGATTGTTGCTGTGATAGAGTTATTCTCTACACTTCTTTTCCATCTCCGAAGCATTGGATCTCAGGTTAGCATCCTCTTTACTCTTTTTAATTTAGCTATTATTTGCAAACAATCTCTCTTTCTCTTGTCTGTTGAAAATGATTGTTTGTTTGTTGATTGTGTTTCAAAAGGTTGCATAAATCCAATATTTTGAGTGCTTCCTGGAAAATCTATCTTGAGCACTTCCTGTGATTTTTCTATTCCATTATTATGGCGTCGAATTTATTGTTCTACCAGCCATTGGAATTCATACTACATGTGATTTTTTTCATACAACCTTTGATTTTTATATTCAAGCATTCGATTTTAACCCTCGTAGCATTTTATTTATTCTACCATAATGTTCTACTCATCATATAAACAAGTATTGGAAAGTTGGGTAATTATTGGTTTTGCTCAGTGGCACTTTAACATATTCGCCATTTCCTTGTTTGCATCCAATAGAAGCTGGAGCTTAAAATATATGATAAAACTTGCTTTCATCTTTCAAAGACGTGATACTATATTGAAGGAATAGTTCATTTTCTTTCCTTAGATGAGTAGAGAACTCCATAGTATTACCCCTTTATGGTCCCTTATTAAATTGCTTATACTTCTATATATTGGCGAATATTTCTATTGTCTTTCATTTAATGTTGATAACCAATGACTTTACTGTGAGTTTGGATTTGATGGAAAAAGCGTCATATTTGTTTCCGCTTTCGATTTTATTTAAACTCATAACATTCTATACTTTGTAACTCAATCCTTTTTAAGCTTTTAAGCTTGTTGTTTCGATTTCTTTTAGTGGATATGATATGTGATTTGCTACCCATACTTTGCATTCTATATTCATTATAAATGGGAGTTTGGTTTGTAAGTATAAACTATACCATTCGATTTAGGTTGAGTGTATATCATTTAGAACTGTATTCAATATTCAAACATATTTTGTCTTTGGTTCGATATCCTCCACTGTGGTATATTTCGCTATTTGTGCTTGTTCATGGAATTTGATTTCTTTTTGTATTTTGTTGTATGTATTTAGATTGCTGATTTTCTGACATAGTGCACACTTTATAGTGCAAGCCTATTCTTCAATTTTTTTCATTTTGCATTACCAATATTCTCCACAAGAATGTCGAACTTGTTTAAGTGATGGAAATAGTTCACATCTCTCTAAACAAGTTCTCTTGCATCAATCAATTTTTGTCCTTTTAGCATTTGAATTTATACAAGTATCTAATTTTATGTTGAGGATCATTGTCTCTCTTGCTTTTGCTTGGAGGCTACTTTAGCCTTTAAGGCTGTGCCATGCATGCTACCTCTCCCTCTACCTTTGGTCACTACTTGTTGCTCTTTCCTGTGTGCATTCAATATGATATATGAAGTATATATGATATACTGTAGATAATTCTTTTTATATGGAGTTTCGGTTAAAAATATGTGGCATTCGGTATTATTTTTAGCATTTGATTTTATATATACATAAGATTTCATCTTTAATAATATGCATTCGATATGTTATATGAGTTATATTTGTGGCAATTAATAATTGAAAAATGAGGTATGTATATATGTATGGATTACTGCATTATGATTGAATTTGTCTTGTAAGATTTATCTAGTTATGCTATAAACAATAGATGGTAAAATGTGTAACTGAGGGTAATTTTCTAAGGTTAGATTAGATCAATCAAATCAATATAAAAGACAAAAACCCAAAGACCTATCGAGTACAAAGGAAATTAAACAATTAAATAGTTATACCTGTAAATTGAATTCTCCATGATCACCTCCATAGTACCTTCTTGCTTGCTGGATAATACTTTTCCCTTAGATTCGTCATGTGAGCAATCTACAAATATATGCCTATGTCCTACACCAAGCTTTGAAGGATTTGCATAAAATGTCTAAAGCCTATGCCTAAATGCCTATGATTGACAATGTCTAAACATACTAAGATTTGATCAAATAAAAAGACTATAATTGTAATGAGAAGCCTAAGTGTGCCAATGAGTAAATATGCAATGTGCCTATAATATGTCTACTTGTGTGTATGTGTGTAATCGAAAAGTGAGAGGAAAATGGCATTTTATAGATAATGTCATTTTGAATGGACAGGTGAGATTAATTCATGACGAAAACCTAAAATGAAAGGTCTAGATTAAATCTGAGAATCCCTAATTAGGGTTAGGGAAAATTCATTAATCGAACGGTCAAGATAATATCTCAGATAATCAAATCAGCGGTGGAGAATAAATGAGATAAACTAATTAGAAAATAAGGATTTTCACAAATCAAGAAGATAAAGATTGCCCGATTTGTGAGATTCGAAAAATCAAGAAGATAAGAGTTGGACTGAAGATCAGATTTGGAAAATCAAGAATCTGCCCGATTACTTGATTTTTGGAAGATTAGTTAATATTTTGAATTAAATTAATTCAAAATAATGATTTTGTGAGACAATAAATAATTTTTTTCAGATTATTTATCAAAATGGACTGACAGTTAAGAAAGTGATGACATTTTAAATAATTTCATTTATTTAAAATGAGAGGAATATTAATTTTGACAATTAAATAATTAAATATAATTATTTAATTTAGCAGATAAGATTAATTAATTAAATTAATTAATCAATTCATTTAATTATGACAGTTAGTGACATATTAAATAAATAAATAAAATTTATTTATTTAATAATAGGAAGAAATATATGAGAAGGGTAATTAAATAAATTAAGAAATTTATTTAATTAAGGGAAGACTTAGACAATTAATGATTATTTAATAAATAAATGTAATTTATTTATTTAATAATCATGAAGAATAAAGAACATGAATTAATTAAACAATTATGAATTATTTAATTTAATGTGGACCAAGGACATAATTAAATGTCATAATTATGCTAGGGACGAAAGTGGTAAAAATGAAGCTTTGCCTAGGTCATTTTTAGGTGTCTACATTTGCCCCTCTTTGTCATAATATAGCATGTCACATTGTGACAAAGAAAATAAGTCAAAAATATGCCCCAGTAAAGGTACGGAGTATCATTGCCCCCTCGAAATTTTTTCAAATTTTGGGTCGGCGACAGAAAAATTCGTAAAGGGTCCCGATAAATCAATTCAATGACTAGAAAAACAATGGCGCAGTCGGTTTTGAATTCTGAAATGTTTAAAGCAGCTAACGAGAAAGTCAAAGTTGGTCAAATGAGCCTCCAGTAATAACCTCGTTTGAGAAATGTCATTTTGACTTTATAAATAGGTTGACAAAGGGGTAAAAGTCAATTCATTTCCACTATTTACTTTGCAAACTTTGAGAGCCCAGAGCGAAAAGGAGCACAGTGAGGATGGTTATTCCAGTGATAAAGCATCGTGGCGAGATCGTACAAACATTCAGACGGCCAGAGGGCTTAGAGCCAGCAGTATGTACCCTTGTCTTGCTTTGTAATTTTTTTTTTGCATGCCAAATTTAAGTTTCTAGGGCAAACAACAACTGTGCCGCGACGCAACTGCGTTCGCGTAAGCCGCAATCGTCTACGCGTTCGACGCATATGATGTGTCGCGACGCAAATGACTAGTTAATCGTAGGGTGGGTGAGGCGTTGCGATGCATTCGCTTAACCGAGTCGCATATGAGTGTTTAAATTCTGCAATTGTCATTTTGTGCTGCAATTGCACATTTTAGCGATGCATTCGCCATCCTGTGTCGCAATTGCCAAAATTCGTAACGTAATCGCCATAATGCAATGCATTTGGGCAACCGAGCGATGCAACTGTCATGTTGCAACACATTTGATGATTTTAGAGACGCATGCGAATATTTGTTACGCAACTGCTATAATGCGACACATTTGATTTTTGCTTTTACTGAGACCGATTGTGGTACTTGTGAAACCCTTAATACTCTTGATGATGCTGATAGTTGCCTAGAAAGTACTGATATATTGTTTGTCTTTTTGTAGAGGCAGCTTGCCCCTATCTACACGCGAGAGAGAAAACTAACAACATTTTGGTTTGCCGACCAGTTGAGCCCACGAGAGTAGCGTCGATTGATGTGACTAGGGTTGTTCTACGTTGCCTACATGCCCGCCATTCGGGCGAACATGGGATTACTGACTGCGCTATGTGAGCGTTGGCATTCGAAGACTTCTCGTTCCACCTGCCGACAGGTGAGGCTACCATTACTCTGGAGGACGTCTACCGGATTTTGCGAGTGTCGATCCAAGGGGAGTGGATCGTCTACAATCCTCGGCATGGTGAGCAGACCTTCCGAGCGTACTACCGAGATCAGGCGCAGGACTGGGCATCCAGGGTTATGAGATCAGGTGGGAGTTCATGGCGGATCACTATAGTCATTTTGATGCATTCCTTGCAACTCTGATTGGGGGGATCTTGATTCCCGATTGTCGGGGACACGGATTTCCTATTGGTTGGGGAGACGTCCTAATTGGCATGAGACGAGACAGGACCGTTTATGCTTGGGGTCCTTGCTTATTGGGGACACTCTACCATCAGTTGCATGATATTGCCTATAAGAGAGGAGAGAGCATTTCATGTGGGACTATGTTGATGATGATATGGGTCTGGGAGCACATATCCATATTTCATCCAGCGATTGACAGACCACAGTTGGCCGACGGTATGCCCTATGCTTATTACTACGCCGGTGGGTATGTGCAGGATCATCATGGAAAAAACAGGCCCTTAAGTGGCAAAAAATTCAGAAAAATTAGAGTTAGGCAACTTGACATAAAAATTTGAATAAGTTATCTATATTATTTTAAAAATATGTAAGAATAGAATCTGTAGAAAATTGAATGTAGTTTTCTAAACTACTAGGTTTATTTAAAAAAATAAAAATCTATTTGGTGAAAATTTGAAATTTCAATGTAGTAGTACTTAAATTTAAGGGAAAAAATAAGAAGTAAGTGTTTGTCTGACCACCCTAACCACAATAAAATGATAATATTTTTTTATAAGATTTTAGACGTAAGTAGAGGACTCATATTCGGATGTGATGCATATTTTTTTATAATATTTTTCCAAGTAAATAATTAATTATGAATTTTTATTACAAGTTTTAAAAATATAAAAACTCGTATGTCTGACCACCTTAACTTGGTCAAAACTTCATGAAATTCAATTTTTCTTTTTTAATCCTAGAGTATGTGAAGCATAGAATGTGATGCATGTTTTGGATTCAAAAAATGTGATACTATTTGAAAGCTATAGATGTTTTTCAATCAGCCTATCAATCAACACTTTAGTCATAATTCAAATTGAAAATAAATAATAATAATTTATTAAATTCAAAGTAAATCATAATTTAAATATTGGTGGAAAGATGAGAATCTCCTTTAAAAATCCTTTTCATTTCATCAATTTTGGGTTTAAAAAAAGTCATCAGCCACATACCCTACAAATACCCATCATATTGCCACTTTTTGGTCCATCATGATCCTGCACATACTCCGGTGCCTTACAGCAAACCTGGATGGGTGAGATAGGTTGGTGGCGGCATCGGATTGACACGATGTTGTCCTTTATCTGGAGGCCGTATCGAGACTGCGGACAGTGGGATGATGAGGTAGACCACTTGAGTTTGTGCAGGCAATACAAATATTTGATTGGCAGGACAATGCAAACTTCATTGATCATTGAGATGTATTTACCACAGCGTGTCCTGAGGTAGTTTAGAGAGCAGCAGGGTGTACCTGCAGGGACAGCCGAGTACGCCCGGTCTTCCAGAGAGTATGCTTGGGGACCAGCCGTTCCAGTGGCCTTTGTGGAGCAGCAGATTGACGGGCTAGTAGCCCAGGCATGGGGATGGAGGGGAGGAGCAGCTGATCCCAGGATGACAGCTTATGGTGACAGACACATAGGCCAATGCCATTGACGATCCGGATGGGCCAGCACCGGTGGATAGACGATCAGTTATTCCTCGTGTGCCGCGGGCCAGGCGAGGTGGCAGGGGCAGAGATGGAGGCAGGGGGAGAGGCGGAGGTAGAGACGGAGGTAGGGGTGGAGACAGAGGTAGAGACAGAGGCAGGGGTGGAGATGGAGGCAGAGATGGAGGAAAGGGTGGAGACAGAGGTAGAGGTGGGGATGATGGCGGAGACGGCTAGAGGCAACGACAGGATGGGAAAAGACAGGTCCGAAGAGTGTGCCCACGTGTGGTGAGGGTAGCATTAGACGCTATCCTCGAGGTTGGCGAGGAGGGGGAGAGAGAGGAGCAGCCCCGACAAGAGGGAGAGGGTGAGGAGAGATGGGAGGAGGAGGTGGCAGAGGACGTGGCAGAGGTGGAGAGGCAGGAGGAGGGGGTGGAGGTGGGGGGACAGGAGGAGGAGGTAGATGTGGGGGGACAAGAGGAGGAGGTGGCCGAGGATGTGGCAGAGGATGATGATGATGAGGACGATGCCATGGATGAGGCCGAGAGACTCCTTAGATGGCAGATGGTGGAGGGAGAGGAGGAGATACCCTCTAGTTCAGCGTTGCCTCAGGATGCCACGACATATCAGAGGGTGGCCGACCTATAGCGGAGACTAGATGAGAGCATGGCCTAGGTTAGAGCCCTGCAGTCAGAGTTAGAGGTAGTTCAGGTCGAGCGGGATCAGGTAGTGATCCGCTAGCTGGATTTGGCTCAGTGGTGCACACAGTTTGCAGCATTATGCACAGGGCCTATAGGGGACATGGCTCGCGAGTTGGCTAGAGTGAGCACGAGATTGGGGAAGTATCGGACATTATACGAGTAGGCAGTGCCACCTGAGCGACGGGATCCTACTGTGTCACGTCACAGACGAGGACAGGCAGTGGCCATAGATCAGGCAGTGCCAGTGGTAGCAGGAGACACACCAGTGTCGGAGGATCTACCTCGATAGGGCACACATTAGTGCACAGGTCACATCACTCACGCCGGCACACCCCGAGTCACCATTCGGGTCACAGTCATGGGTTGACTGGTTCAGTGCAGAGGTTGGCACAAGTACAACCACCAGTGATTGATCCATCTACTTCTCAGAGTCAGGCCGTAGTGACATCACAGGTATCTGTTGCCATAGAGATGATGCCTTCATTCGCAGTTCCACTAGTGGCATAGGCAGAGGTTGCGGCAGGTCCACCTATCGATTTAGTCCCAGTTTCAGAGTTGCAGTCACCACATTCTTCACCACGAGGGGATGATGAGAGTCTACCCTAGGGGCATTTTGTTATTATGACACACTATATATAGATTATTGAGCCTGCGAGCTCCATTTTTGGGATATCCCTTGACTTTATCCTGTGACATTGTACATTTTTGAGATGATACTACATGATGATGTAGTTTTGATGTGGCCTACATGTGTTATGTGATGCTCTGTGATTTAATGTATTATGATATGTATGATGTATGATGTAGCATGTATGTCCTATGATGTTTATTTATGATTTTGATGCCATGATGATGCAATGCTTACTTATGATAATAATGATGTGCATAAATTATTTAGTAAAAGATGCAATGTTGATGACAATGTTAATGCAATGTTTGTGATTATGTATATGATTTAATGATGTGGATGATGTATGTATGGATCTAATGCAATGTTTATATGATCATGTATGCACTTATGTTTTTGGATGTCACAAGATATCATCGTGAGATGGACGAGAGAAGACGACGAGACTGATGAGAGAAGATGACCAGACCGAAGAAGAGAAGATGACCATACCGATGAAAATGCATGTTAATTCCTAGACCAAATCCTTCAAAGCTTTACCATAGGACATTAGTATTTATTGCTCTTAATCATCATTGGACAGACTGTTGTAATGGCCTACAAACACCATGATATGACATAGATCAAGGTGTACAAGATCGTACCATCACGCAAGAAAAGCAGTCACAGAAAAGGATGATCATGACTCATACTAAGAGCGAGATTACCCCAGTCTTTTTGTCATAAACAACCACTAGGGGAAAAAGACAAGGACAAATCATGAAACGTCGTTGCTTCTCTAAATCCTGTTTCCAAGATATCTCTGAGAAACTAGCAACATGATTGCCAAAATATAAAAATAGAGCCCTTATCATGATACGTTGTTGTTTTTCTAAATCCCAGAATTAGGACCTCGCTGAGAAACTAGTAGTCATGCATGCCAATAGTCATGATACGTCATTGCTTCTCTAAATCCTGTTATTGGGATCTCGCTAAAAAACTAATAAGATGATAAAAAGCCAAAAGACAATGTCAAGTGTTTGCCAAGTGCGTCTGGATATCCATTGTTCTGATGTGAAGATGTCATGTTTGATAATGATGAGATGCCAGAGTGTCAAAGCATTGATGCCCAGATGACAAATGTCCAAAATTGCCAAATTCAGGAAGAACACATCCTGAATAATGTTGATGTCGAGAGGATTTGATCCCTAACAGTCGAAAGGGGTTCCTCGAGATGATGACGATGCCTAGGAAGGACCCATCCTAAGGCATAGATGACAAAGTATGTTCTTCAGAAGGACACATATGAAAAAAACTGATGTTAAGAGGAGTGATCCTTAGATGCCAAGAGGATCCCGCGAAATGTCGAATGACAGTGACGATGTCTAGGAAGGACACATCCTAAGGCATGATGACCGAGGCTATCTTTCAGAAGGACACATGTGAAAATTAACCTAAAGTTGACAGTTTGACAGGTTATGATGATTTGACTTGCTTTGACCAAGTTTGACTTGTGTTTGACTATATGCCGATATTGTCATGATGATATGATTGACCTGTTGATGAGATTGTCATATTGAAATAACTGATTGTCATGATTTGTTCTTAGGAGTTTTCCCATCTGGAAAATGATTTGTCGTGACCTGAAGACTTTTGATGTGTGTGCCAGTGTAGTGCCATGAACCCTAATGGACTGACCTAGTGCAGCCTTTGGGGCTCATTGACAGATGGCCTTGCCTACGTCATACACTCAGAGACCTCGTAGTTCGACACGACCAATGACTTTGTCCAAAGGACAAAAGTTTGAATCGTGATTTTATTCTGACAGACCTAAATGGACTGACCTAATGTCTCAGGGACTCAAATGTGAGTCTTGCCTACGTAGCAAATGCGTAGAGACAACATAGTTCAGACAAATGACAAAGACTGATTGATATGACTGACTTTGACAAGAGATGACAATGTGTTTGCGCCCTTCAAGCAGTCTGATGTTTTGTTTATGGTTTTCTTTAGGACATTTTATGATTTTTAGGTCTTTCTTCACGACATTTTATGATGTTTTTGTCTTTTTTCAAGACTTTTTGTGATGTTTTTGTGTTTTTTCAGGACTTTTTACGATGTTTTTGTCTTTTTTCAGGACTTTTTATGATGTTTTTGTCTTTTTTTTTCAGGACTTTTTACGATGTTTTTGGTCTTTTTTCAAGACTTTTTTCCAATTGCCAAGATCATGTGTGACATCCATTGCAGTTTCATGATAAATTTTTTTCCCCCAGTCAGGTCCAAGACTTAGCCATTTTTAAGGAACATGGACGGGATGCTGCTAATTTACTAGATGGATGGTCGTCTGGACTTGATGTCAATCGTTTATCCACCATGAGAGGTAGGGTAGAATGTGGTGGCGATTTGCGTAATAATGGCGGAAATACCTTTCATCCTAGGCCAAGGCAGACAAAGTGACAATAGATGGCAGAGCAATGATTGATTACACATGGCGCCTGTTTTCCAAGTTTTCACCATGGTACTTATCCAAAGCGCCTGTTTGCCAGGTTTTCACTATTGAACGAATCATTTTTCTCTTTACTATTTTTCTTGAATTTTTTATTTTTTTAGTGTCACCAAGACGCTTGTTTGCCAGGTTTTTATCAAGGCAACAATTTTTTACCATTTTTCAATTTTTTTTGTATTTTATAGTTTTCAACTCAATCCTTTGATGCTATGCATAGAACCTTCGGAGATGTAAACTATTGATGGACTCTATCAGTTGTTCTCCATCTGGTGTGGCCAGTTGATAAGCTCCAGAACCGAAAGAAGATATGATAATGTAGGGACCCAACCAGTTTGGTTCAAACTTTCCCAGCTTTTCTCTGTCAGCTTGGTTCTTGGGGTTCTGCATGAGAACTAGGTCGCCAATGTCAAACTTTTTGACCATAAAATTTTTATTGTAGCTGCGACAAAGACGATTCTGATATGCTTGGAGATGGTTCAGTGAATTTTTCCTTCTTTCTTCCAGCATTTCCAGCTCGTGCAAGCGTGATTGTCGATACTCCTCTTCATTAGTTAGACCCTTCAGGGAGACTCATAACGAAGGAATTTCAACCTCAATGGGCAAGATGGCCTCAGTGCCAAAGACTAGGGAAAATGGAGTGGCTCTTGTAGGCATACAAATGCTAGTTCGATAAGCCCACAGAGCAAGGTTGAGTTGTATGTGCCAGTCACGGCCAACGTTGTTGACAGTCTTTTTGAGGATTTTGACAATGGTTTTATTTGACACCTCAGCTTGACCGTTTCCTTGTGGGTAGTATGGAGATAAAAAATGGTGTTGAATGTGAAATCACTCACATAACTCTCGAACGTCTTGGTTTTTAAACGGACGTCCATTGTCAGTGATGATGGATTACAGAAGGCCATACCGACAAATGATGTAGTTAAGGATGAACTTGGATATTTGTTTGTCAGTAATATATGTCAATGGAATGGCTTCAATCCACTTCGTAAAATACTCAGTGGCAGTGATAATGAATTTGTGTCCGTTGGACGAGGTTGGATGAATTTTACCCACGAGGTCGAGTCCCCATTGAGCGAAGGGCCAAGGAGAAGTGATTGGTCAAAGTTCCTGTGCTGGAGCATGGATCAAATTACTGTGAATCTGACATTTGTGACAAGTTCTGACATATTCAATTGCATCATTTTCAATGGTCGGCCAATAATACCCAAGTCTCGTTACTTTCTTAGCTAGAGTAGGACCACTCGAATGAGACCCACATATACCGTCATGCACTTCGTGTAAGGTCGTACGCGCTTCGTTGGTGTCGAGACATCTAAGGAGGGTGTTGTCAAAACTACGACGGTAAAGGGTGTCACTGACGATGGCATATTTTGTAGATTTTCAGATGAAGGACTTCCTTTGGTTATTGGACAGGTTCAGTGGAAGGGTTTGAGATTTTAGGTAGTCATAAATATCCTGATACCAGGGAGAGTTGGGACCAACAAGTTCGCAAACCATTTCTGATTCTGGGATATCATATGCCGGCATTAAAAGCTGTTCTACTAAGAACTCAAATTGTGACACATTTTGAGGGATGTCCAAGAGAGAACCAATAGTAGCCATTGCATCAGCTGCCTTATTCTGTGTCCTGGGGATTTGTTCAAAAGAAATCAATTGGAAGTATGTCAGAAAACTATCCACCATCCTCTTGTAGGGAAGCAAATTCTCATCCTTTGTTTCATAGTCATCATTCACTTGGTTGATAACGAGCTGGGAATCCCCGAATACAAGCAACGTCTAAATTTTCCATTTAATTGCCATTTTGAGACCTGTGACTAGTGCTTCATATTCGGAAATGTTATTTGTACAAGGGAAAGCGATCCAGAATGCCTTAGGAATTGAATCCTCCTGTGGTGTGATAAACAAGATTCCAGCGCCTGAGCCATGACCAGTATGAGACCCATCAAAATATAGTTTCCATGGTACCACCGGTTCCGCATGAAAAATGGACTCATCAGGAAAATAAGTTACTAGTGGATGAGTGACTTGAATCAGTGCATCCACCAGTTGATCTGCTATTACCTGTCCTTTTATTGCCTTACGCTCGACATATTGTATGTCATACTCACTTAGTATCATGACCCATTTTGCCAACCGGCCTGTTAATGCCGCCCAACTTAAGAGATATTTCAGTGGATCAATCTTGGCGACCAGTTGTGTCTGGTGACTGAGCATATAGTGTCTTAGTTTTTGGGATGCAAAGACAATAGCAAGGCATGCACGTTCAATGTTTGTGTAGTTCAACTCATACCCTATCAATGTGCGGCTGATGTAATAGATGGCTCTTTCTTTTCCTTCATAATCATTTTGTGCCAGTAATGCCCCTAGTGCTGAACTAGTAGTCGAGATGTATAGGATCAATGGCTTTCCATGAATGGGAGGCATGAGGACTAGTGTTGACAATAGGTAATATTTGATTTTCTGAAAGGCTTCTTGACATTTATCTGTCCATACAAAGGGGATACCCTTGCGCAACAGATACTGGAATGGGTGACACTTATCTGCCAATTGGGCTATGAAACGTCGAATAGATTGTACTCTGCCTTGTAGAGTTCTGAGTTCATGGATTCCTCTGGGTGGAGGCATGTCTATGATGGCTTTGACCTTTGCTGGATCAACCTCTATGCCTCTTCGAGAAACTATGTATCCCAAGAGTTTTCCTGATGTAACCCCAAAAACACACTTCTTAGGATTTAGCCAAATTTTGTACTCTTCAAGTCTCTTGAAAATCATGTCGAGCACCTTCAGATGATCTTTCCTAGTTACTGATTTGGCCAATAGGTCATCTACATAATCTTCCATTATTTTGTGCATCATGTCATGGAAGATTGTGGTCATAGCCCTTTGGTATGTGGCACCTGCATTTTTGAGACTGAATGGCATGACATTCCAACAATATGTACCCCATGGGCAAGTAAATGTTGTTTTGTGCTGGTCTTTAGGAGCAATGTGAATCTAATTATAGCCGAAGAAACCATCCATGAGGGATAGCATCTCATATCCTGCTGTGAGGTCAACTATGATGTCAATGTTTGGCAAAGGAAAGTCATCCTTTGGGCATGCTTTATTTAGGTCTCAAAAGTCTGTACATACGCGGATTAGCCCATTTGGCTTTGTTACCGACACCAGGTTAGAAATCCATTCAGCATAGTCAATAGACCGTATGAATCTGACATCTAGCAATTTCTTTAACTCGGCCTTGACCAATAGAGCAACTTGAGGGTGCATTTTGCGCAACTTTTGATTGACTGGTTTAGCATTAGGTAATAGCAGCAGATGGTGCAGAACCAGTTCTGGGTCCAATCCTGGCATGTCAGCATAGGACCATGCGAAGTTGATTTTTCATTCTACAAAGAATTTATGAAATTCTAATCTCTCATCTTCAGTTAATGATGCAGCAAAGAGGACCATCTCTGGATCTTCTGCAGTTGATATGTTATCCTCTATTGTGTCTTTGATAAGCATAGCCAATTTTTCCTGTTGCACGGGGAGAAAGTACAGTCCTCCATCTTTGGGCGCCTCGGAGAGGTTTTCACCCGTAGATACATCCTTTATTTTTACTATTTTATCGTCAAAAGGTGCCTTTTGGTTTTCACCTAGAGACATTTCATTTTTTATTTTATTCTTATTTTTACTTTTGCAACTAGAGGACGAAGCAGTCTCGCCGAAGTATGCCGTGCAGTCTAAATCAATGGAAAATCTTGATTTGTGGTCCCCACTGGGTATGCCTTCTCGTAATCCCATAAATTTAGCAATTGCCTCATCATTCTGAAATGTGTCCAGGGCTGGCGGTCCTTGTTGGTCCCAATCGACTAGCTCAGGGTAAACTAAGGAAATTCCATCGTCAATGTTGGTGAATTGAGGTGAGGATGCAGACAACATGCAGATAGATTCAGTGATGTTGTAGATGAGATTATCATCATCCAACTCGACATCGAACTCTATCCAATATTCTCCTTCACTAGTGTCATATTCATTGTCAAAATAAGGGGTGAAGGTTTTAGAGCCCTGGTTGTCAATGTCGTCTGATACTTCAGATGGATTGGACTGAAGGGGTTCAGATGATGGGTGTTGTACGTCATGGGAAGTGGTAATGGGACTTTGACTATTTGCTGCCTGTTCAATTTTGAATGTTTTCCAAAACCGTTGTTCAGAGGTCAGTTCCCCTAGTTCGACAAACAAATCATCAAGACAACAGTCACTTAGGGATCGTTCTGAGCCAAATTCCCACTCTTGGGAGTCAGTTTCAGTGAGGGTTTCCTTAGTGGTCTCGACACTTTTCAAAGCATGTACTCGCTCACTCGAAAGTCCAATGATACATCGATCGTCATTGTCGGGTGATCCAAACCCTAATCCAAGATACTTCAAAATTTGAAAAGTTTCTATGGGTTCCCTTCAGCTAGTTTTATTTCTTCCTAGGCCACTAGTACCATCGTGGCCTTTAGCCTTCATTATGTCATAACCCTTGCAATACTTTTGAACTGGTAATGGGGGTAGTGCGATAGTATCCTTATAGATCCATCCTATAATGTCAGCAAGGTCTTCATTACTCATGTCTCCCCACTTGATAAAAACTATTTTTGGTGGAACTTTGAAAGTTTCCCTGGGTTCCATTCTGAAACATGGCTGACCATACATCTTTGGAGACTTGGGTATTGTTGTTATGCTGTATGCTGTATTTAGTTTGAACTCTCCGCAGCCGAGGTCCTAGATTTTGACAGTGGATTCAATCTTAGGGTTTGACAAAGGCGATGGTGTGGCGGAAGACGTGGATGGAGTGGATGCGGAAAATGATGTGAGTGTGGATGGATCAATGTATTTGGATGACAAGGAGCCAGGTGCTTCCTGATTAATAGGCACTTATTTTTCAGAAATACCCCTTAGGTTGGTACAATACTAGAAGGGGTCGGGGTCTCCGTATATGGTTATTTCCATGCCGTCAAATGGAAACTTTAGGCATTGGTGATATGTGGACATAACGACTTTTTAAGGCATGAATCCATGGACGCCCGAGCAAGATGTTATATGGTAGCTCCAAATCCAGGACCTGGAAGGTTGTGTCCACAATGACTGGTCCCACTCTGATAGGGAGAGAGATAACGCCACACGAAGAGCGTTCCTCGTCATCGTATGCTTTGATCACTATACTCTTTGTTGGGTCTACGCACGCATCAGAGAACCCTAGAGCCTTAACCAGTTTGAGGGAGTATATGTTTAATCCTGCTCCCCCATCTACTAAAACCCGTCTAACTTTGTGCTTGTGGACAAAAGTTTCTATGTGCAATGCATCATTGTGGTTGGTTTTAGGTGATGAGTAATCTTGATCCAAGAAGGTGACGTGGTGAGGCGTAGTGAGATATCCCACCATGGTTTCAAATTGATTGACATCAATGTCCTTGGGGACCGACGACTCGAGCAGGGTTTTATCTAGGATATCTTTGTGTGCGGGAGATATACGAAGCAGCTCAAGTATATAGATTTGTGCGGGAGTCTTTCCTAGCTGGTCGATGAGGTTGAATTGACTTTTGGGTTTCCATTGCTTTGTGGTCGGGACAGGTTCTGGCTGTTTAGCAGATGGGCCAGGTATGGTTATTTTGGGTTGTCTAGCGGGAGGTGGACTAGCTATGGTAACCTTGCCACTGCGAGTAGTAGCGTTACATTGGGGTGCTCTCCTGACCGTAATGGTATTGATGTATTCATTGTCAGTTCGGATATTGTTTATAATAGGTCCACTAGAATAGTCGTACTTGACTCGGGCGAAGTTAGCTTGATTATTGTGCATCTGTGGACCTGTTGTGGAAGCTTTATGAGAACCATGGTCCTGTAGTGGATTCTTATGGATAGTATGATCTGAATTGGAGGCAAATTGAGATCCACCTACTTCAATGACGCGACTTTCGATAAGATCTTGTATTAGGTTTTTCAATTGTCGACAGTTAGAGGTTGTATGTCCTTTTGCTCGATGGTATTCACAAAATGCATTGTCATTCCACCATGCTGGTTTGAATTGTCCTGGGTCATACGGTTTTGGTTCTTGGAGTGTAATGACCCCATTCTGGAGACATTTCTTAAGGACTTCTTCAGTGGGTTCACCCAAAGAAGTGTATGTGCGACCTTTAGGAAATCGTCTCATCTGACGGTACTATCCCTAATTATTTTGACCGTTTTGATTGTTTGAAGGGACATTAGTAGGAGGTTTCGATGTTGTTGTTGGTTTGTTTTGTTGTTGAACCCCTTTTAGGGCAAGTACATGACCCACAATGTTTGCAGTCTTGGCGTCAACAACACCGTCATTCATAACGTGTTTATTTTTTATCTAGTATTTATTCTTGTCAGTGGTTGGATTGACATTTGTGTTTTTGGAACCATATCGTAATTCTCCCTTTGCGATAAGGGCTTTCTCAATCTGGACCCCTTTTTCGACTAAATATGTGAAGTTTGTGCAACAATGTATTTGCAATGCATATTTTAGAGGCCCCAGAAGTGTTTGGAAAAACATGTCGACTTTCTCCCTTTCGGGGATGTCAATGTGACATCGACTAGCAAGGCTTCTCCATTTTTGAAAAAATGGGATAAATGTCTCTCCAACATCCTCTTGTGTGAGAGTGCACAAGCTAGTGATAGAAGTATCCATGTCGATGTTGTACGCGCAATTTTTTATGAATTTTTGTTTAAGCTCATCCCATGTCTAGATATCCTTTTGCGTGGAAAACCATTCAAGGGAAGGACCCACCAGACTTTTAGAAAAAGTCTCATTAAGTATGTTTGTTCATAGGCGATGTCCATACAATTGGTTGCAAATTCATGAACATGTTCAATGGGGTTTGTCTTGCCTCTGTATTTTGTGAAATTGGGTGACACATATCCCAGAGGAAATAGAGGCATGTATAAGCTCATGTCGAATGGGTATACATTTAGGTCATATGATATTTCCGATTTCTTGCCTGAAATGTATATGTTTTGAATAGTTTTTCTACCCCCATCAGTCTTGTTTGGAGGGCATCCATAATAGGATCATTTGTGTTTCCATACGTTGTATTGCTTGGTACACCATAGGTTCCCGTTTGTTGTGCGTGAATATTGGTGTATTGTGGCGGTATGGATTGTTGTGATATGTATGACGTGTGCGGATTGACGTGTTGTTGATATTGAAAGTTATGATTGGGTGCGTGTTGGTGAGTATGAACATTAGATGAGTAGGTTGGGATGTGTCCCCCAGCCATGTGTGTCGTTATTTGGGGAATGTGATGACCATGAATGTTATGATGCATTATGATGTGTTAATGATGCCATAGGTTGTGTTACTTGGCCACCTTGTGCGAATTGTTGGGTTTGCACAAGGGGAATGTTTGTATTTGTACCTTGGGAGGCAATGACATGTGACTGTGTTGTCGTGTTAACATTTGGTTGTTGTCCTTGGATAAAAATGCGTCCCTTGCCCCCTCCCAAAGGATTTTGTGAAATACCACTGAGTGGATATGTCGAAGGTGTACTCATGGTAGTAGATGTAGCTATCAAGGGGGGGTTGTTATGACTTGATGATGCCCCCATGGCATTTATCGTAGTGGTGAAGAGAGGGTTGGAGTAATTTTCCCATATTGTTGAGGAGCCAAGAGTGGTTTCAGCCGATTGGGATAGTGTCGTGGATGTTGTGGGCATTGTGGATGATTGTGATCCTCTAATAGATGTAGTATTTATTATGTTGGAGGTGTTTGGGATGTTGGAGGTAGCATGCACTGTCGTTGTGGTGTCAAAGAAGGTATTGCTCGTAGTGTTTGGAGGTTGACCACTGTGTGACATGTTACGCATGTTGTTGTCATTAGGGTCTGGAGGTGTTGATTGTATTGTGGTAATGTCAAATCCTTGGGGTAATTTGGCTCCTTGACTCAAGAGTATGGCCAAGTATCTATCTCTGTCGTAAAGGACCATTGTTTCAACAAATTGAGAGGCCTCTGGTCTTGTGCTGCTACCTCTAAGTTTTCCTCGAGTATTTGACCATACTCATCTTTACGCAAGAATGGTTCAAATGGACTGTTTGATGAGGGTGGTGTCGTCGTTAGAGGTTGATTGTTTGTATTGCCAAATGGATCGTCAAAGGTCCAGTTTGGGTCATACGTTGGATTGTTGACAGTGGACGTGGGGTCTTGCCAAAAGTTTGCCATTTGTCTTTGTTGTTTTTGAAGTCTAGTTTCCACCATAAATGAGATTGCTCAAATGAAAAGGAATGACAACTAAATGCAGTGATGATGCTATGCAAGGTCTAAATTCCAAATGACGACTAGGATGACTAATGTTTTTGGATTTTTGTGAATAGGATATGCAATGTGAAGACTTAAAATGCAATTTAAGACAAGGGTACCTAAGCACTTCTAAGCTCAAACTTTGTTTTCGATTTTGGTTACTAGAGGACTTTGTTGAAAATGACAAGGTGACAAGGTCGAAATGACTAGTGAATTTTCCTAACTAGACTTTTGAGTTGGAAAATCCCACAAAAGAGGACAATGACTGAAAAAGGGGTTTGATAACTTAGTCCAAAAGATCCTAGTTTCGAAAGCAATGATGTTGCAAATTGTGCTGAGATTTACCTAATCCTAAGGATGCAAAATGTGAACCTAGGGACAACCTAATGCCGAATGTATGCAACTAAAAAAAAATGAAGGATGAAACCTATGGTGATGAATGCAAACTAATGGTCAAGACTTTGAGCAATTTCAAAACTTGGTTTCTAACAGAATATTCTTAGAAACAGTGTTTGACAAACTATTGACAAGATGAAGACTTCGGATTTGACTTTGTATGAAGTTTTCAATTGTGACAGGCAAATGCGTCGTTTGAGTTTTCAATTGCATCTCAGTTTTGCGAGTG
>VDFB02379711.1:117012714-117149084 GCA_007258455.2 Sequoia sempervirens
CCCAGTCCCAACTACAAAAAAAAACATGAATTTTTCTGGAAATGGGCTGGAGTGGCCAGAAGCCTGTTAGAAACATTTCTTGTGGAGTCACCAAATTAAAAAATGCAAAGGAAAACATTTCCTGCCATTCTGTATGCATTTCTGTTTTCGGAATCAAGGCCAGGAATGCAAACCCCACTCCCTCCTCCCCTCCCCTGTGGGAGTTACCTACAAAATTGTTTAATGGTTTGGAGTAAACCTTTTGTGGACCTTGTGCAATGGATTAGACTTTCCTCCTTGTGCTATGATCTGAAAATTGAAAATTGCTTTTCTGTCTGTAATCATGCAGGTGAAAATTCCCAGTCCTCTGTCATGCTCTATAAAGCTGGGCCTCTGGTCTTGATGTGCTTTACTTTAAAGTAATATAATATTATATGGTATTTTGACTCTGAAGAAACATGTGAATGAAAGGTTTAATCAGTAAACCGCTTTCCAAAGTTTTGACGAACATTACAAGTAAAACAATACAAAAGTTTGTTTTTTCTACCTCCATGTTCCACATAAATAGGCTATCATTTTCTTCATAATTTACCATTCCAAGACACCATTAAGAGGGATGTGGAAGTTGGTACTGAAACATTGTAAAATAAAGAGGGACGAGCACAGTAATATCTAGATATATATTTGAAAAATCAATACCTATGGAAATAATCTCAAAAAGTTTAATTCTAGCTCAACTTGGATGGCAGAGGCTTGATCTGCAAAAGCAGAATGCAAATGGCAATAACACCATTTTCAAGGTTACTCTTCTATAATTTTTTTCCCCTTTAAATTGACTGTTCTATTGTTTAGGTACTACTGCTGATGATTGAAATGCTAACCCCACCTACAATGCTCTTTGAATGAAAATGTGCCTATAATGCAGAGTGCTCTAACCTCTCATGATTGTAAGTGTTCCTATTGGCACAATAATGCCTGTTAGTCAATCATATAATAATATACTTTGGTCCTGAAGCTCAAGATCAATGTTAGCAACTTTGAAATGGTGATGTAAATTATCATCTTAATCATCCAGCAAGCTGTATGTGTTATAAATGTATTTCATTTTGATTTCCATCATTATAATCATTTTCAGCATGTTTGCATTTTACTTCTAGAGGACAGTCACAACGATAAAGAAATCCTTGTTTTTTAACTTGTAATTCATTCCCTTCGGATGCTTCCTTTGTCTGAAGTTTCCTCTGGTATCACAAAGTAGGTGAATAAGAAAGCTAGTAGCAGGGATTCATGAATGTAAATGTTCCCTTTGGCACAATAATGCCTGTGTCAGTAAATCATACAATAATATACTTTAGTGATGAAGCCTGAGATCAATTTTAGCATATTTGTGGTGTTGCAAAATTTCACCTTGATTATCCAGCAAGCTGTATGTGTTATAAATGTATTTCTTTTTTATTTTCACCATTATTATCATTTGCAATATGTTTGCATTTTACTTCTAGAGGAGTACCAACAACAAAGAAATCCTTGTGTTCTAAAATTCTTTGTAATTTATGCCCTTGGGGTCTTCCTGTGTCTGAAGTTTCCTCTAGTATCACGAAGTGGGCGAATAAGAAAGCTAGTAGCAGATCGCAGAGATTCAGATATCTCCAAACTGGAGTTTCCTGGTCTACCTGGTGGGGCTGAGACATTTGAACTAACTGCAAAGTTTTGTTATGGCATCAATTTTGAAATCACTACAGCAAATGTGGCTGCTCTTTTTTGTGCTGCGGAATACCTTGAAATGACAGTAGAATACACTGAAGAGAATCTGGTTTCTCGAACTGAAGCATATATGGAAGAAGTTGTAAGCCAAAGCCTTGAAAAATCCTTGGAAGTTTTACAAAATTGTGAGAATCTGCTCCCTCTGGCTGAAGAGTTGAAAATTGTGAGCATATGCATTGATGCAATTGCTTCAAAGGCCTGTAGGGAGCAAATGGCATCGAGTTTTTCACGGTTGGACTACAGCAGTTCAGGTCGACTTCACAGTAATGGCCAGCCAAAGAATTCTGGGGATTGGTGGGTTGAAGATCTCTCTGTTCTTCGAATTGACTTGTATCAGAGAGTTATAGTAGCTATGAAATCAAGAGGTGTACGTCATGAGAGTATTGGGGCATCCCTTATGCATTATGCTCAGCATTCTCTGAAAGGATTATGTAAGAAGCAAAGTGTGTGGGATGCAACTACAAGATCAAAACTAAATGCTGCTACAGCCATGGAGCATGAACAACGAATACTAGTAGAGACTATTGTGAGCCTCTTACCTGCAGAGAAGAGTTCAATTCCAATAAGCTTTCTTTTTGGGTTGCTGCGGACTGCTATAATGCTTGATACAACTGTGGCGTGCAGGCTTGATCTTGAGAGAAGGATTGGTCTACAACTAGATTTTGCAACATTGGATGATCTTCTTATTCCATCCTTCTTACATACTGGGGATACACTTTTTGATGTGGACATAATTCATCGGATACTGGTAAACTTTTTGCAGCAAGATGACAATGAAGATCAGATGGACTCTCATTCTGCTTATGAATCTGATGGTCTGAGTTCCCCATCACAGACTGCAATTATAAAAGTTGCAAAGCTAATAGATGGGTACCTTGCAGAAATAGCACCAGATGCAAATCTGAAGCTGTCAAAGTTCATTGCTATTGCCGAAATTTTGCCAGATTATGCTCGTGTGGTGGATGATGGACTATATAGAGCCATTGATATCTACTTAAAGGTAATAGCCGGCAACTTATGCCTTTGCTTTTCACTTTTTATTAAATCTTAAATAATTGGGAACAGTTAACCTATCATCTAAATTGTGCTTTTGTATTGGTGTATATTTAGTTTGATGCAGTTCTAGCAGCGTTTTTATTGAATTACAATTCCTCTTGCAACTGTATCCCAGGCACATCCAGGATTGTCCGATATGGAACGCAAGAGACTCTGCAAAATCATTGACTGCCAAAAGCTTTCACAAGAAGCATGTGCACATGCTGCACAGAATGAGCGCCTTCCTGTCCAACTAGTAGTTCAAGTGCTTTACTTTGAACAGTTAAGGCTGCGTAATGCGTTAGCTGGCTCTAATGGTGATGGAGAGCCGACTATGGTATATCAATCTCAAAGAATAAGCAGTGGTGTCCTCAGTGCTGCTATGTCTCCCAGAGATAATTATGCATCTTTAAGACGTGAAAACAGGGAACTCAAACTTGAGATAGCTCGAATGCGAATGAGACTGAATGACCTTGAGAAAGAACATGTTTGTATGAAACAAGACATGGAAAAGTCTGGATCTAACAAGTTTATGTACTCATTCTCAAAGAGGTTGGGTAAAATACAGCTCTTTTCTCGTAGCAATTCAAAACATCAGAGTACACCTTCAAAGCAATCACAAGTGCATGATTCTTTTCATTCAAGGAGAAAACGCCATTCATTATCCTAATCTGTAAACCTTTTTGACTCTGTAAGGTTTGATATCATTCTTAGAACCCTATATATAAGTATAGATCAACTCCTTTGGAGAATATCATAGTCTAAACCTTAAGACTTCCGCAACTTACATGGCTAACAGGACTTAGGGACAGCTATCTGCTTCTGTTGTCAAATCACATTTTGATAACTTGTATAGTATAACATTATATTCTGTGCAGGGTCATTTGTTCCGACCTACCAAAATAGATTGCTGGAATTTGTAGATTAAAATATTGCTTTCATATAATTTTTGAGAGAATAATTTACATTATTTGTCCACGTGCATACCCATAACATGCAATTTATATCATTATTAAATGAGATGCAATATCTTGGTCCCATGTTTCTAAATTTGAGTTTAGCGCACTGTTTAAGGTAAGCCACTTGCAGGTTCTGTGTCACAAACCAAATAAAGCTGTGTGATACCATTGCATATTGCATTGAATTGCATTAGGGCACTTCTCTATTGTGCAAGCTATATGCTATATTATATTGAGCCTGTTTCTAGTTTCCAAGGGTGATTTTCATTTCATGTGCAAACAAGCAGCGAACATGACATTGACTCACTAGGCTAGCATTGAGTTTCATCAAAACAAACTTGAGCTTACAGCTAGGCATGCCTATTGTTAGTTGGCGCTTTGTTGTTCCATATATCTTTTCATATAAATGCCATATCTTAGACTTCACGCTGAAGAATTTAACTAGAGAATGAAAATTTCATAACTAAATTTAAATCAAGCTCTAAATAAGTAATTGAAATTCTTTAAATGGTTTTTAGTATCAGCACTTTTGGGATCTGTATATAGAATCTAGATGGTTGAAATCGCACATAATGGTATCTTTGTTTTCAGCAAATATTGTTTAGCCTTTGCATCCATCCAACCTTTCTGAACTCCAGATATGGCTTCTGTCTCAGCTATCCAGATTGATGACATGAGCAAACCTGGTTAGACTTGAAACCTCATTTTATTCAACCTTTTGTTTGTAGCTTTGATGGTTTCATTGTACATGTATCAAATCATTCATCTGCTTTCGTGCTAATTTGCTATGCTTTTTTATGGGTATACACTCAAATGCATACTTCTTTTTGGAGTGAATTCTAATGGCAACCTTTTTGAGTTCACAAGCTTTAGCGTGAAATCCTTTCACCAGTCCCTAGTGTATATGCAATTGCATGTGGCCAGTAGCATAGGACCTTTGTGAAAACTCAATACAAATACTTTAATATTGAGTAACACATGATTTTAAGAAACAAGGTTAAAGTTTAAGAAGATAAAAGTTGTATAAAGCAAGGCCTTTTACTTGTAGGTAATTTTATGGGCTAATTTCTTAAATGGATTTTTTTCTTTCCAAAAACCCTTTGTCGATTGCACATCTTTCTGCATTTTGCAGTTATTATTAGCAAATTCTATCATGTATATATTGTTTATTTTTGAAAAACGAATTTCAGAGGTATTATCAATAAATCTTATAAATATATAACTTTATTCAGTTTTGGAAATGTCGATCCAAATAAACATACACAGTTGAATCCAGAAAATTGCATCTAATCTCTCATCCCTTTAAATTTTCTTCGCATTGTTGACTTATTTTTTTGGACTTGCAGTTGTTATTGGCATTAGCCAGCTTAGCCGACATCCTCTTTGCAATTCTATTAGTAGTCACCTCTTTGTTAAAGAATAATGGTACCCTATAAAAATATGTAGGTCAAGGTTTTGTCTAGTTGCATACAGAGGTATATGATGCTAAATTTACCATCTTCCTCAATCTCACACAATTTAAATATTCTTTCTTTCATGCAATTTATACAGTGGTTATGTAATTTGTAGGAATGTTCATGAATGCAATCAATGGATACGAGAAATTTATCATCTATTAAGTAGTGCCCAAAAAGATCAAATAATTCTCCAGTTTACCAATATGTTTGGAATACAAGCATTATTGTCAAATTCACATGTTAATGGTGCCCATATATGATGGGTGACACAATTAGGGATGCTTATTTAGACTTTATTGAACCTAATGTTTTAATGCTACTTTGACAAAATATTGTTGGAACATTTAGAAGTTCATTAAATTAAGTTTTCTATGTTTAATAAAGAAAACATGGAGATTTTAGATGCTTCAAGTAAATGTTAAAAATTGTATAGTCAAAAAGCTTCCAACTTCTTACCTCTTGGAAGACCCTATCAGCTTGCTCCACTAGAGTGTTATGTGTTTCTTCTAATTATAGATTCCAATGATGTTTTTTTGGAGTTATAAGAATCATAATTGTATTTTAGGATTAATTAGAGAATATTACTCTATAATCAAGGTTGTATGGCTCAATAGAGGCTATTGGTTTTGATTCTCATAACTTATGCTAAGACATATTGTGGTTAAGGGTTATTGTATGTAGTGTTTCTAACATGATATCCTTAGGCTTTAATAAGGATTTTATTTCATACTAAAAAGCAAAGTAAACAAGTGCAAAGATGTTAACCTAAATTAGAGCACTTGTACATGACATATAATTACCTAATCAAACATGTAATCAATTATAATCTAGCCAACATGCATTATAACGATAGCAACAAAAGATGCACCACACATAATTCCCTATTGTAATGCAAATAAAAGGTATACACATGAGTTTGGACTAGGTCTAGCCCCTAGTTTTACTAAAGTTCTTTTTTCTTAGAGGTTGTAGGCTCGGTAGTGCCTTTGTCCTCCCCATACGAAGCTTATGAATCATTATGTGGTGTATCGGTAATTTAAGAACCTTGTCCTATTATTTGATAAGATTTTAGGGTATAAAATGAGAGACTTCTATATAGAATAGTAACCAATAACACTATATTCAAAACTTAACTTTTTAAAATAAAAGGGTGTAATGTCCCAAATTTTGAGTATGAGGGTGTTTAGATTACTTTCTAGCTTTGAGTAGGAGTATAAACTTTCTCATATTGTCATGCCTTCCTTTCATTCCTTGTACCTCCACTTTCCCAATCCTTTGCCTTTTGTGGCTTCCTAAGTTTTCCCTTACCTTGGTACTTGTTCTCTCGATCCCTTGTTCCCCAAACTCTTGCTTTTCCTTAACTATACAAAATTTGGACTTTCCCCTATTGGGATCCCTTTTCCTTCATCTCTCTCAGGTCCCTATTCCTTGTGTTTTGAACCTTCAAACTTCCCTCTATTTGCATGCATCACCTTCATTCCTTGCAACCCTACTCTCTATTCCATGGGCTTTTAGAGTTTTGTTTCCCTTCTTGCACTTGGTCCAAAGGAATTTGTATCTCCAATCCTCGATCCCCACTATATTAGATATCCTTGGCCCCTATTGTATTAGATATCCTTGATTCCCACTATATTAGATATCCTCAAAACTTGCCCTTCACTATATTGTGGCCTCTAGAACATTTCCCTATTAACATACCCATGGAGTACTCAATATCTTAGAATCCAAAGCCTTGATCCCCACTCATTTGTTACTCTTGGGTATTCATACATTTGGGGTTCTACTATCCCTCATTATGCTAGCAACGGGTATGTCATATCCTTAACCATCGATCCTCACTAGTAAGAGTGTCCCAATTCTCCCGATCCACGCTCCTTTTTGCATCAAGTATCTCCAAAGCCTAATTCTTGCTCCTTCTTTCATTGGTTATATCTAAAGCCTAATCCAATCTCCCTCATGTATCAAGTATCTTTGATGCCCTATCCCCACTCCCTCCTACACTAGGTATTTTTGAGGCTTGACCCTCACTCCCCTTCATACTTCCACGTTCCAAAATATCATGATTCTCTCTACCATCATCCCTCTTGTGAAAGCTATTAGGAAGTATCTTGACACCTTGTAATGTCTTTTCATTGTACCTATTCAAGCTTGTAGACCTTTCCTTTCTCTCACACCTTAGCATCTTAGCATTCTATTCCTTGAATCCCCAACTTCAAACCATTAGAGAACATAATGACAACATACCAAATGAAAATACTTTTGAGTGGAAATTTGAATCTTGATTGCTTGTTCCCTCTTACCATTGCATCCTTTTGGTACACATTTCCTTGGGCCTTTACCTTTAGGCATGCCTCTTCCTAAGTCCCCATCATTCGAACAAAGGATTTCACCCAATCACCATGGCTGACTAGGGATGCCATTAGTGGAATCAAATTTGAATGTAAAGTGATAAAAAACTTCCAAATGGATTTAGCACATGTGGGCCCATGCTAGGCCTTCAACCTTTATATAAGGCAAGTAATTTCATTAGTTTGCATTTTTGGTGAATTCATCAACAATCCCTAACCCTAGTTCAAGCACTTGTGTTCAACTACTAGATCTAAGGAAAAAAATCTCCTCAGTTTCTAGAAATTAGTGGATGAAACTCTAGTTATTTCTTCAAGTTCTAATGATGAAAACCTTTTGGATTCATGAGGGTAGCTTCATATGTAGACTACATCTACATTTAAAATTGGAAACTTTTAACAATTTGAAATATTTTAGAATTTAGGTATTTTTAGTGTATATCTATAATTGCTATAAAGAAAAACTATGTAATCAATTGTAAAAAAAATGTATTTCAATGAAATATTCATTTCTAGCCAATGTTTTGTGTGCAAATCCATTATACCTATTTTGTGTTTTTTTACTATTTCTACAATTTATTGTCAAAATATTTTGGTAGGTATTTTAGATTTAATCTTTTTATATGAATATTTTAGCTAAGGGCCATTGCAATGATATCAAATCTATGATCTTGGTATCCTATAGGGTAAACCAATTTTTGTTTATTCACAATGAAAAAGAGATCTACTACCCAAAGGAGAGAACAAAGGAAATTACAACCCCTTGATCAAGCCCAAGATCCAAAATATGATATGGTAGAAGGGGGAAGAGGAATGAGGAAATTAATAAATGAAGAAAAAGAGGAATTCTCCAAAGATACCATAGGTGGGATTTGTCACAACCAAGAGAGATTGATAGTCAACCCATAGAGATTGTTGGTTGGCAATTAGAGACTAATAGAAAACCAAGAAAAAATAAATATATTATTGACAATATTGTTCATCAATACACCCACCACTGTCCATCTAAATCAAGGTCACTTCAAAACACCACTAGGAGGGATATTTTTTCTATAAATAATTGAGAAACATGCAATTCCATTCCAATACCCTATAGACCCATGTTCTTACAAAGATAAGAAAGAGTGGAACATAAAATCATGGTGGAGAAGAGCTTGACATTTTTTTTGAGATTAATTGGGAAAGTCTGAAGAGTTTAAGGAGTGTAACATTTGACAGATTTTTGAAGTAGTTAGGGGAAAATATTTACCATAGAAGAGGTCAAGGGAGTCACTATAATAATAGTGGGAAATAATTAAAGCATAATGTGAGAAATCTAACAACACCAAATTTTGATGACACCAACAATATATTTATTAGGGGTTAGTTGTTATAATTGCATACTTACTTCACACTCAACTTCATGATTGAAGAAGGTGCAATCCAATTTGCTAAATCACACTTGGAGGGGGTTGCCTACAATTTCTGACACCATGGTCTAATCACACAACTTTGTATAGAAAAATTGATGAATTTAGTCAAATAATTTTGGACTGATTTGAGTGGATATATGAGGATGAGTAATTTAGAGAGCTTGAGAAAATAATACAACACTTAGTGAAATATTATCTTGTTGAATTTTAGTAAGTTATAATTATGGTACCTAATATCTATGAACATAGTCACTTTTCTATTTGTTGAAGGTTTGTTGGAACCCCTCAAGGTCTTGTTAAGGTTTTTGTACCCACTTCTCTACAATACACAATCAATAGAAATCCAATACGTGAACCATTTGTGGTTAAGGGAACATTTCTATCTCAACCCAAGGCACCCACCTTTGTGTAACATAAAATAGAATTTCAGAAAGGGATCATGTTCACATCCATAAAATATCACAACCCCATTGCTTACAACAAAGATGGAAAATGACTACAAAAAATAAGCTCATTTGGAAGACAATAGGTTTTTCTTGCAAGTATCCATAGAACTAGGTCACAGATTCCTTGACAAAGGCCAAATCCATTATATTGAGGTAAGATTGGATGATGATTTAGATATTGAAGAACATGAGCTATGATCAATTATAGAGGAGCATGCACTTGAGAAGATGGATGATGCAAACACAAATAGAGGTACACTTGTTTCTCTTTTAGGAGCACCTAGAAATAATCCTTTTAGCATTTTAGGAGTGTTATTCAAGTAGCAAATTATGGTTCTTATTAATAGTGGAGTCACCCATAATTCTTTTGATGAATGATTAGTGGTTAGGAGAGGACTAAAAGTTGAAGATTTTGAAGGATTAAATGTCACTGTTACCAATGGATTTGTCATTCCATGCACCAAAAATAATCCGACAACTCAACATAGGCATGGGAGATCGTAAGGTATGTGATGATTTTCATGTTGTGGGTTTAAGAGAAATTGACATGGTTTTGAAGGTACAATGGTTGCACTCCCTTGGTGTTTTTCACTAAATTATTAACTAATAGAGCTTAATTTTGAATCTAATAGTAAAAGAAGTGGTGCTTACAGGAATTTATGATGGGAAACCATGAGTGGCTATAACTTAATGAATAGACATAAATTTCTACAGGGGACAAGTTGCTTGGGCTATAAGTTTCTTTCTAATGCTTACAAAATTAATCCATATATAAGAAAGTCATATATTATATTGATATTTAGAATATAATGGGTAAACATAGGGTGTGTTTGGTGATATGCCTCTAGGACTACCATTTAATAGAGGATTCCAACATATCATAGAGTTGGAACTAGGCTCTAAGCCTATCATGATCATTCCTTACCACCACCCAAGAATGTACAAGGAGGATTGGTGGTTAGGAGAGGACTAAAAGTTGAAGATTTTGAAGGACTCAATGCCACTGTTACTAGTCAATTTGTCATTCCATGCACCAAAAATAATTCAACAACTAAACATAGCCATGGGATATTAGAAGGTATGTGATGATTTTCATGTTGTGGATTTAAGAGATATTGACATGGTTTTGGGGGTACAATGATTACACTCCCTTGGTGATTTTCACTAAGTTATCAATTAAACGAGCTTAATTTTAAATATAATGGTAAAAGAAGTGGTGCTTAGAGGAATTTCTGATGGGAAACCATGAGTGTCTATAACTAGAAGAATAGAGAGAAATTTCTACAAGGGACAAGTTTCTTGGGCTATAAGTTGCTTGGTGATGCCTATAAAATTAACCCATACACAAGAAAGTCATATTGCGAGTAATCATAGGGTGTGTTTGGTGATATTCCTCCAGGACTACCATTTAATAGAGGATTCCAACATATCATAGAGTTGTAAATATGCTCTAAGCCTATCATGACCACTCCTTACGGCCATCCAAGAATGTACAAGGAGATATAAAAGACTATAAAAGAGATCTTAAAGATATGCAACATTAGGACCAATTCTAACCTATTTTCTTCATTCATTCTTCTTATGAAGAAAAAAGATGACACCATGTAGTGCCAAGATCTATTTGAGTCCCAACCCCCTTGCTCATTAGGCATCATTCTACCCATCATTTATAACTGATTTGAGAAATCTTCCAATGGGTCCCCCTTTGTCATTTTTTTCTAAGTGTTGTCCCTTTTCATCATCCATGTCCTTGTCAAACGATGGAAGTTGCCAAAATCCAAGAAAGTTCTAAGTTTGAGGGTATTTTGGTCCTTTTTTACCACTTTTATGAAATTGTAGACTTTTGGTGGACTATTGGATATTTCTTGCTCATCTAATGGACCTTTTATTGAGATTATTTTCTACATAACATCCCCATAATTTATTTTGGGTCCTTCTCCTCTTCCATTTCTTTTACTTCCTCTTGCTTGCAAGATTTCAATGGACATCCATACTTTTTTACTTATGTATTGAGCTCCCTTCCTTTCCTACAAATGTGCATTCTTCCATTTCATCCTTCTTTATACATATATACATGTCATATTTATTATTTCTATGTGATGCTATAAATTTCCATATGGTTTGATGTGTACAATGAGTAACTAAGAAACATGTACTATGAAATGTGACTTAATTCAAATAAATTAATATTTAATTTATGTAAGAATTAATTTAAATAAATAAGTTGAGGACAAGATCCTATATCTCCTTGAAGCTAATAATATTCATTATGGGTTAATTAAACACAAGGATATCCTAACAACCACTTAGGACATTGATAAACTAGATGAGAATGGTGACAGGGCCGCACAAAGTAGTTTAGGACACCCAAAATATAAGTGGACAGTCCTATTTCTCCAATTTATGATAGATCTATCTTGGTCATGACTCCATATCCAAATAAATTATTTGATTTCATCAACCTATAGGAATGGGCTGCATGGACATCCCACTCAGACAACGGTAGTCATCTTGAAATGCACGGAGAACACAGGGAAGATGGTTTCTCAAAGCCAGGGGCTGAAAGGATTAGGAATGGACCGGAAGATTTACAACAAACAAATGAAAGGGAAGATGGACGGGAAGATGGAATGGAATGGGGAAGGGAATAAAGGAGAAATGGAATGGATGGAAGGAGGGAATGGATGGAATGGAATGGAATGGAGTCAAGAGCTGGAATCACCAAATGGAAGGGGTGAGGGGAATGAATGGACCCAAATAAATGGAAGAAGAAGGAAGGAATGGAAATAAATGAGAAAAGGAATGGATGGAAGGGTGGATGGAATGGAGAGGGACAAATGGAATGGAATGGGGAAAGGAATGGAAGGGACTGGGGAATGGAATGGAATGAATGGAAGAGAATAGCTGGAATGGAAGGAAGGGAATGGAATGGAATGGAATGGATGGGTGGGAATTCCAGCATCCACTTTTAGATGCAAATGATACACTTGTAGACACCAAAGATTGAGAGAATAGGTAGGTGAAAGTTTTGCAACCTTTTTCTCTTAGGGCTCCTAAGAGATTACCTTAGAGCAATGTAGCCTAGACGTATCTGGATACCTATGGAATGAAGTCATCTCTCCAATAAGATCTCTCCTAACCACACCAGTTTGATAGCATAGTCAATTCAATCCCACGAGGTGTAGAAGAACACAAAATTCTTATTAAAACATATACATTACTCTCAAGTAAGGCATTTTACAAGAATGCATTCATTGTTGGCATGGTCAAATGGTTCAAAGTTGAAAAAAATGAGATAGGGTACTATAGAGGGACTTGACATCCACTTGTAGGTAAAATGAGACATTCATAGTGTCATGGATTAAGAGAATAAGTAGATGAACGTTTGAAATTTTTTTCCTCTCAAGGCTCTCAAGAGACAAGCTAGAACCTTACATCCTAGAGGGATCAACACACTTGGGTAATTAAAAGGGGCATCCCATAGAATTCATATTCCTACTATGATATGTTGGCATAATCGGCTCATTCCCATGAGCTATAGAACAAAAAAATGGCTCTTCACACCTTTACATTGCTCTCAAATAATAATTTTTGCAAGTATACATTCATTTTGTCATGGTCAAATGGCATCTAGTTGAAGAAAAAATATAGGTTATTTTGGAAGGATGCAACATACACTTTTAGGTCTAGATAGAACATTCATAGGCCCCATGAACTCTTAGAATTAATCCATCATAGTTTGATAGTTTTTTTCTCTCAAGGCTCTTAATAGAAAGTTCAAAATTTGTAACTTGGAAGCATCAATAAAATTGGGGTAAAAAATAGGGCCTCCCCTTGCATTCAATAGCCCAATCTAATATGTTGGCATGGTTGGTTTGGCCCCATGAAGGGTAGAAAAAATATGGCTCCTGCCACCTTTACTCTGCTCTCAAATGACACTTTTTGCAAGAAATCACTTGATCTTTCCATGGTGAAATAATGTTGAGTTGAAAATTTTGAAAGAGGTTATTTAGGAGGGACTCCACATCCACATATAGGTCTAGATGAACCATTCATAGGTTCCATGAACTCCAATAACTACTCCATCATAGTTTGGTAGTTTTTACTCTAAGGGCTCTTAAGAGACATATCCAAAACCTCATAACTTAGAAGGATCAATGTAACTAGGGAATTAAATGGGTAATCCCTTATCATTAACTCACCCACCATGTTTTTGCGTAGTTAGTTCGAACCCATGAACTATAGAATATGAAATATAGCTCTTGACACTTTTATATTTCTCTTAAATAATACTTTTTGCAAGAATGTGTTCAATCTTTCCATGATGAAGCAGTGTGGAGATGATGAAAACCAAGATAGGTTATTTTTTAGGGGCCCCACATCTACCTAAAGGTCCATATGGAAAATTTGTAGACCCCCCAAACTCTAAGAACTAATTCATCATAGTTTGATAGTTTTGTGTTGTTAGGTCTCTTAAGTGACCTAGTCAAAACCTTGCAGCTGAAAGGGATTGAAACACTTGGGGAATTAAATGAGACCTCCCCTAGGATTCAAATCACCACCCTTATGTTTTGACATATTTGGTTCATCCCCAAAAGGCATAGAACATAAAATATGATTCTTGGAAACTTTATACTACTCTCAAATGACACTTTTTGCACGAATGTGTTCAATTTTTACCATAGTCAAATGGTGTGGATTTGATAAAAAATGAGATAGGTTATTTTGGAGGGACCCCACGTCCAAATATAATTCCATACAAAATATTTTTAGGCCCAAAAAACTCCAAGAACTATTGCATCATAATTTAGCACTATTTTGCTCTCAAGGCCCATAAGAGACCTAGTTGGAGCATTGCAACCTAGAGGGATTGACAGACCTGGGGAGAAAATGGGGCCTTCCCTATAATTCACCCACCCACCCAACATATTCACATATTCAATTTGGCCCCATGATGCATAGTACAAAATCTTGGCACCTTTACATTGGTCTCAAATGATGCTTTTTGCAATAATGTGTTTGATCTTTACTTGGTCAAATAGTGTGGAGTTCATAAAAACTGAGATATTTTACTTTTGAGGGAAATAACATCCATCTATAGGTCTATAAATAATATTCAAAGGAATAATGAACTCCGAGAACTACTCCATAGTTTGGCAATCTTTCTATCTCAAGGCTCTTAAAAGACCTTGCTAGAACATTATAGCCTAGAGGAATTGACACACTTGGGTAAGTAAATTAGACCTCCCCTATCATTGACCCACCCAAATTGATGTTTTGTCATACTAAATTTGGCACCATGAGGCATATAATTGAAAAATAGCTCTTGGCATCTTTAAATCACTCACAAATTGATGCTTTTTACAAGAATATATTTGATCTTAACATGATCAAATAGTGTGGATTTGAAAAAATGTATACAAATTATTTTGGTGGAACCCCACATCCCCCTATAGATTTAGATGAAACATTCATAAGCCTCAAAAACTCTAAAAACTTTGTTGTCATAGTTTGATTATTTTTTACTCTTAGGGCTCTTAAGAGACCTAGCCAAAACCTTGTAGTCTAGAGTCTAGAGGGATTGAAATGCTGGGGGAATAAAATGGGACCTCCCCTTGCATTCAATCACCCAATATGGAATTTTGGACAATTTGGTTCAACTCCACAAGGTATAGAACAAAAAAATATGGCGCTTGGAAATTTTATATTGCTCTCGAATGATTATTATTGCAAGAATACATTTGATCTTGCCATAGCCAAATGATATGAGTTGATTAAAAATAATATTTTTATTTGGAGGGATCCCATATCCAAATATAGTTTTATATATGGAATATTCATAGGCCTCATGGACTTTGAGACCTAGCCTAAACCTTGTAACCTCAAGAAATTGACACATTTGGGGAATGAAATTAGGCTTCCCATAGCATTCACCCACTCACCCTAATGTGTTGACATAGCTATTTTATCTCCCAAAACGCATATAATATAAAATATGGCTCTTGAAACTTTTACAATAATCTTAAAAGACACTTTTTGCAAGAATTCATTCGATCTTTTCACAGTCAAATGGTGTGAACCTAACAAAAATTGAGATAGGTTATTTTGATGGGACACCACATCCAACTATAGGTCTAGAAAAATATTCATATGCCCCTAAAATGAAGAAACTATGGATTTGGTGGGGTCACTATCCTTTTGGGAGATAGAATAATAGGGTTAGAATCCTAGACCTATTTCCTTCAAGTTTCACTCAAGGATACCCTAGAGATCTCAATCCAATGAGAGAAATAAATATTGCAATAGGGTGTCCTAGGGTATGATCAAAGGCTAGAAAGGGGTTCACCACCAAGCTAGGGCTTGGAAAGACTAGAAACATGCAAAATCTAATGACAAAACCTAATGCTGGGAAAAACACAAATGAATGACCTAGAAATGAATGTAAATCAGAACAACAAATTGAGAGATCAGAGAGGTGCACATGGAAACCACTAGAAGCTCGGATGAAGGCATAAAATGTTGAAAACACTGAGTTTAATGCACACTGGGACTCATACGCTAGGTTGGATGATTTAGTCCCAAATTAGGGTTTCTAGGTAGGAATAAAAATCTGGTAGTGATAAGTCTGGAACTCCTAAAATTTGGAAATTTGACTATACTGGGACTCATATGCCAATAGTGTTGTATCAATCTTGTTTAGCTTCTTCAGAGGATCAAGATCTAAATCTGCTCTTTTGTCTTTGCTCTTCCTTCTCAACCTGATTTCTGGATTTGAATTGCTAAATTCTGCTTTGTAGGTCTCTTTTAATGATCTTGTAAACAAGGTAACAACTTTGACAACTTGACAACTTCTTCCAATCTTGCTCTTCAATGTATCTTCAAACTAGGTCTGCAAATCAGACTAAAGAGAGGAAAAAGTTTTGTTTTGCTAGTGGATAGGGGTTTGCCTTAGTCAAACCTTGTTTTGGTAATCAAACCTTGAAATGAAATGAAATAAAAAGGAGGAATGATGAATGAAAAAAATGATATGTTGCAACTCATCAAATCCTAGGAACAAAAGGCTGCAATATTGTATGTAATGGATACAATAAATGTAGATCTTGACTCTTGCTTGAATGATATGGATCTTGAATTGAATGCTTGCTTGAATCATAAAACCCTACATCATAAATGTTAGCTAAAAAAAAACATGATGCATGATGACTTTGACATGATGCTTGAATAATGCTCCAAAATGCATGAAAATCATGCTTGAAGGCTCTTGAATGCTCTTGTAAACACTTGTATGCTCTTGTGAACTCAAAATTGTGATAATGCATAAATACTTAAGTTGCTAGGAGAAAAATAAATGAAATAACCTTGTATTTATACTTGTTTATGCCAAATTTCTTGAAATTACAACACTACAAGCCAACATCAGATCTAGGGGAATAAAATACCATCAAGAATTTGAATTTAATTTAGGTCTAAGCTAAGCAAGACTCATATGCTAGAAGTGGCGTACGAGTCCCATTAGGCTAAGCTTGGGACATATTTTTCAAGGAATGTTTAGATTTATGTGAAATCCAAATCGGGGCTCCAAAAATTAGGTGGGACCCATACGCCCAAGATGGTGTATGAGTCCCAGATCACTAAATATGGGCCATACAGTCCAAAATCATTAATTTTGTATTGGTCTCTTGATATATGTCAGGATTATCCTCAGAAAGATGCATTAATTAAGGCGTGTAGATGCAAAATAAGGCCAAATAAGGCATAAAGAAGTCTAATTAATTAATAAAAACCCTAGATTAGTGTGAAAGTGTAAGAAAACACTTTGCAATACCCTGAATAAGGCATAATTAAGTCCATTTAGTTCACAAGGTTCCAAGACCTAATGTGAATGTGTTAAACACATTACAACACTAAATCAAGGCAACATTAAGCTTGATTTAACAAGGAGGGCCCAAACAAGTGTGAAAATGTAAAGGGATACACTTTTCTACACTACATTTAGCCCCCACTTTAGTGAGAGGAGGAACTTGCTTCAAACTCACACTAAAGTAGATGAAATACACATCAAGAGGGGTTCAATATGCCAATGCTAGTAAGAGAGGATGACAACGATCAAGAGAGTTGCATAGGCACCTAGGATCAAGATCCTATGGAAAACCAACATAAACACAAAAGAAAACACATGGAAAACAATGTAAGGATAAATAGAAAAGAACAAGCATACACCTCCAAATATAGGGAAAAAACAAAAACAAAAAAGGGTGGATCAAGCTTCGATCATTTATCCCGCACGTTGTGGATGATCAGATCTAATCTGTTTGTCTAAAAATGAACACTCACTCTGAGGCAATAAAACTTCAGGCTGTCTGCTAGGTGAGTATCCAAAGGGGTGAGACACATACACAAGTGGCTTGTATGCACTCACATAAACAAGCAAGTGGCTATGGGAAAGTCATGCCTAAGTTTAGCTTCCTGTTCAACCAAACCAAAGCTATACCTCTTGATAACTTTGATAAGGTGCCACACAAAAATGAACTACGAGCTTCATGAGGGAAGAAAAGCTTTGTATGCTGGATACACATGAACAAACAAGATGGCTCCACAGACAAGCAAAGTGTGTTATGCAAGGTGGCCATATAAAATATATTGTAACTGTAAGGTACATTCAAAGGAGTTTTGCTTAGCTCTTGTAAGGTCTTAATTGAGGGAACATTGTGCCTAATGTCTCCAAGAGAGGACCAATCAAAGAATAAAAGATTCGTGCAACTTAGGGGATGCAATGTGTTGCATCAAGCCACTAAGAGGAATATAAAATGGTAAGAGATATCACACTCTTGATGTAGTTCCCTTCATGTTGTTATCCTTTAGTCTGATGATTGTCCTGTTAGGATATACACTATGATACCTTGTTGATGCTAGTTTTACTATTTTGGATTGGTTTTGGATGACAATTGATCATACTTTGAGGTTCATGATACTATTGACTTATGCATATGTTATGATGGTTATATGGATTTATTTGTGTGTTCAGATTAATTTAGTTATGAGTATCATGTGGTTATATGATTATGTTTATTGTGCATTTAATTCATGATTGATCTATGTTGTTTACGATGTAATTGTTGTGATTCATTGATGTGGATTATTGTTTGAAGTGTCTTGGTGGGAGGGACAGTGTAGCATTACTCGTTCACAAGTACCCTGCTACACTGCGATTTCCTCTCACGATGTGTTTGATTGTTTGATATATATATATATATATATATGTTGTTCGATAGTTTGTCTGATGCAGATTACAGGTACCAAGCATCAACTCCACCTGAATTGTCAGGTCTAAGCATTCCTTAAAACCCAATGGAAATGTTGTTAAAAACAGAGATGACAAAAGGTCCCCTACCCTTTCCATCATCCTCAATGAGGATGAGTACCCGTTTAGTCACCCCGTCAGTTTGGTTTGCACCTTTGGCCAGTTGTCTTGTTTTGACTTTATGGTTGTTGGGTGATTTGTGATGATACTTAGTTAATTGTTGATTATGTTGTTTAATTAGTTATTAAATTTAAATAATTTGTAATGGTAATTTGTGGAGAAATTAATGTTATGAGTTTCCTTGTTTAATTGATTTAATTAAATTAAATTGATTTATAAGGTTGTTTAAGTAACTTGGAATTCAATAAATCAAGAGTGAAAATGAATATTTATATGGAAATTTTGATAATTAATTTATTAAATTAGATTGTTATGTGATAAAGTATTTTATAATTAAATATAAAGATAATTGTTATTAATATCATTGAGATTTTTAAATTAAGAAAATGAGAAAAATAATATAATTTAAGATAAAATAGCTAATTGGATGTGATTTCGAACAAGCTGTTAAAGCAATTTAAAAGATAGAAAAAGTAATTTTGAAGCACATGCATTCCTTCGAACTGGTTATTGTTTGGAAACTTGCCATTTTTTATGAGATTTTTATCCACTTTTTGGTTTCAAAACAACAAGAGCTTTCCTTGGTTATAATGATCATTTTTGGGGAAGGTTTTTCATCTTTTCTTTTTGTTTTCGAACAAAAAATTCTGTCTGCAACAATATTTATAAAAATATAGATTTTCGATTTAAAAAAAAAAAATTCTGAAGGTTGATCAAGGATTTGGAGAAAAAGGATTGTTGCTGTGATAGAGTTATTCTCTACACTTCTTTTCCATCTCCGAAGCATTGGATCTCAGGTTAGCATCCTCTTTACTCTTTTTAATTTAGCTATTATTTGCAAACAATCTCTCTTTCTCTTGTCTGTTGAAAATGATTGTTTGTTTGTTGATTGTGTTTCAAAAGGTTGCATAAATCCAATATTTTGAGTGCTTCCTGGAAAATCTATCTTGAGCACTTCCTGTGATTTTTCTATTCCATTATTATGGCGTCGAATTTATTGTTCTACCAGCCATTGGAATTCATACTACATGTGATTTTTTTCATACAACCTTTGATTTTTATATTCAAGCATTCGATTTTAACCCTCGTAGCATTTTATTTATTCTACCATAATGTTCTACTCATCATATAAACAAGTATTGGAAAGTTGGGTAATTATTGGTTTTGCTCAGTGGCACTTTAACATATTCGCCATTTCCTTGTTTGCATCCAATAGAAGCTGGAGCTTAAAATATATGATAAAACTTGCTTTCATCTTTCAAAGACGTGATACTATATTGAAGGAATAGTTCATTTTCTTTCCTTAGATGAGTAGAGAACTCCATAGTATTACCCCTTTATGGTCCCTTATTAAATTGCTTATACTTCTATATATTGGCGAATATTTCTATTGTCTTTCATTTAATGTTGATAACCAATGACTTTACTGTGAGTTTGGATTTGATGGAAAAAGCGTCATATTTGTTTCCGCTTTCGATTTTATTTAAACTCATAACATTCTATACTTTGTAACTCAATCCTTTTTAAGCTTTTAAGCTTGTTGTTTCGATTTCTTTTAGTGGATATGATATGTGATTTGCTACCCATACTTTGCATTCTATATTCATTATAAATGGGAGTTTGGTTTGTAAGTATAAACTATACCATTCGATTTAGGTTGAGTGTATATCATTTAGAACTGTATTCAATATTCAAACATATTTTGTCTTTGGTTCGATATCCTCCACTGTGGTATATTTCGCTATTTGTGCTTGTTCATGGAATTTGATTTCTTTTTGTATTTTGTTGTATGTATTTAGATTGCTGATTTTCTGACATAGTGCACACTTTATAGTGCAAGCCTATTCTTCATTTTTTTTCATTTTGCATTACCAATATTCTCCACAAGAATGTCGAACTTGTTTAAGTGATGGAAATAGTTCACATCTCTCTAAACAAGTTCTCTTGCATCAATCAATTTTTGTCCTTTTAGCATTTGAATTTATACAAGTATCTGATTTTATGTTGAGGATCATTGTCTCTCTTGCTTTTGCTTGGAGGCTACTTTAGCCTTTAAGGCTGTGCCATGCATGCTACCTCTCCCTCTACCTTTGGTCACTACTTGTTGCTCTTTCCTGTGTGCATTCAATATGATATATGAAGTATATATGATATACTGTAGATAATTCTTTTTATATGGAGTTTCGGTTAAAAATATGTGGCATTCGGTATTATTTTTAGCATTTGATTTTATATATACATAAGATTTCATCTTTAATAATATGCATTCGATATGTTATATGAGTTATATTTGTGGCAATTAATAATTGAAAAATGAGGTATGTATATATGTATGGATTACTGCATTATGATTGAATTTGTCTTGTAAGATTTATCTAGTTATGCTATAAACAATAGATGGTAAAATGTGTAACTGAGGGTAATTTTCTAAGGTTAGATTAGATCAATCAAATCAATATAAAAGACAAAAACCCAAAGACCTATCGAGTACAAAGGAAATTAAACAATTAAATAGTTATACCTGTAAATTGAATTCTCCATGATCACCTCCATAGTACCTTCTTGCTTGCTGGATAATACTTTTCCCTTAGATTCGTCATGTGAGCAATCTACAAATATATGCCTATGTCCTACACCAAGCTTTGAAGGATTTGCATAAAATGTCTAAAGCCTATGCCTAAATGCCTATGATTGACAATGTCTAAACATACTAAGATTTGATCAAATAAAAAGACTATAATTGTAATGAGAAGCCTAAGTGTGCCAATGAGTAAATATGCAATGTGCCTATAATATGTCTACTTGTGTGTATGTGTGTAATCGAAAAGTGAGAGGAAAATGGCATTTTATAGATAATGTCATTTTGAATGGACAGGTGAGATTAATTCATGACGAAAACCTAAAATGAAAGGTCTAGATTAAATCTGAGAATCCCTAATTAGGGTTAGGGAAAATTCATTAATCGAACGGTCAAGATAATATCTCAGATAATCAAATCAGCGGTGGAGAATAAATGAGATAAACTAATTAGAAAATAAGGATTTTCACAAATCAAGAAGATAAAGATTGCCCGATTTGTGAGATTCGAAAAATCAAGAAGATAAGAGTTGGACTGAAGATCAGATTTGGAAAATCAAGAATCTGCCCGATTACTTGATTTTTGGAAGATTAGTTAATATTTTGAATTAAATTAATTCAAAATAATGATTTTGTGAGACAATAAATAATTTTTTTCAGATTATTTATCAAAATGGACTGACAGTTAAGAAAGTGATGACATTTTAAATAATTTCATTTATTTAAAATGAGAGGAATATTAATTTTGACAATTAAATAATTAAATATAATTATTTAATTTAGCAGATAAGATTATTAATTAATTAAATTAAATTAATCAATCTACTTAATTACGACAGTTAGTGACATATTAAATAAATAAAGAAAAATTTACCATTTAATAATTAGAAGAAAATATATGATCTATGTGGTACTAAACAAATTAAGAAATTTATTTAATTAAGGAAGACTTAGACAATTAATGACGATTTAATAAATAAATGTACTTATTTATTTAATAATCATGAAGAATAAAGAACATGAATTAATTAAATAATTATGAATTATTTAATCAATAGTCGAATGTGGACCAAGGGCATAATTAAATGTCATAATTATGCTAGGACGAAAGTGGTAAAAATGAAGCTTGCAGGCCTAGGTCATTTTTAGGTGTCTACATTTGCCCCTCTTTGTCATAATGTAGTATGTCACATTGTGACAGAAAATAAGTCAAAAATATGCCCCAGTAAAGGTACGGAGTATCATTGCCCTCTAGGGAAATTTTCAAATTTTGGATCAGCGACAGAAAAATTTGTAAAGGGTCTCGATAAATCAATTCAATGACCAAAAAAACAATGGCATAGTCGGTTTTGAATTCTGAAATGTTTAAAGCAGGTAACGAGGAAGTCAAAGTTGGTCAAATGAGCCTCTAGTAATAACCTCGTTTGAGAAATGTCATTTTGACTTTATAAATAGGTTATTATTTGCAAGGTAAAGTCAATTCATTTCACCATTTACTTTGGTAAACTTTGAGTATTCGTGACCAAAAGGAGTACAAAGGAGGATGGTTATTATTCCAGTTGATAAAGCATCAGTGGCTGGTGATCGCATTAAACATTCAGACGGCCAGAGGGCTTAGAGCCAGCAGTATGTACCCTTGTCTTGCTTTGTAATTTTTTTTTTGCATGCCAAATTTAAGTTTCTAGGGCAAACAACAACTGCGCCGCGACGCAACTGCGTTCGCGTAAGCCGCAATCGTCTACGCGTTCGACGCATATGATGTGTCGCGACGCGAATGACTAGTTAATCGTAGGGTGGGTGAGGCGTTGCGATGCATTCGCTTAACCGAGTCGCATATGAGTGTTTAAATTCTGCAATTGTCATTTTGTGCCGCAATTGCACATTTTAGCGATGCATTCGCCATCCTGTGTCGCAATTGCCAAAATTCGTAACGTAATCGCCATAATGCAATGCATTTGGGCAACCGAGCGATGCAACTGTCATGTTGCAACGCATTTGATGATTTTAGAGACGCATGCGAATATTTGTTACGCAACTGCTATAATGCGACACATTTGATTTTTGCTTTTACTGAGACCGATTGTGGTACTTGTGAAACCCTTAATACTCTTGATGATGCTGATAGTTGCCTAGAAAGTACTGATATATTGTTTGTCTTTTTGTAGAGGCAGCTTGCCCCTATCTACACGCGAGAGAGAAAACTAACAACATTTTGGTTTGCCGACCAGTTGAGCCCACGAGAGTAGCGTCGATTGATGTGACTAGGGTTGTTCTACGTTGCCTACATGCCCGCCATTCAGGCGAACATGGGATTACTGACTGCGCTATGTGAGCGTTGGCATTCGAAGACTTGCTCGTTCCACCTGCCGACAGGTGAGGCTACCATTACTCTGGAGGACGTCTACCGGATTTTGCGAGTGTCGATCCAAGGGGAGTGGATCGTCTACAATCCTCGGCATGGTGAGCAGACCTTCCGAGCGTACTACCGAGATCAGGCGCAGGACTGGGCATCCAGGGTTATGAGATCAGGTGGGAGTTCATGGCGGATCACTATAGTCATTTTGATGCATTCCTTGCAACTCTGATTGGGGGGATCTTGATTCCCGATTGTCGGGGACACGGATTTCCTATTGGTTGGGGAGACGTCCTAATTGGCATGAGACGAGACAGGACCGTTTATGCTTGGGGTCCTTGCTTATTGGGGACACTCTACCATCAGTTGCATGATATTGCCTATAAGAGAGGAGAGAGCATTTCATGTGGGGATTGTTGACACTACATGGTCCCAAAGGCTATATCCAGAGCCTCATCCAGCTGCATTGACGTAATTCACAGCTTGGTCAACGGCATGTCCTTATGCTGGCCACAATGCCTCTGGTATGTGCGTGATCTACTCCGGAAAAATGAAACTTTAAGTGGCAAAAAAAATTCAGAAAAAATTGAGTTAGGCAATCCTGACATAAAAAATTTGAATAAGTTATCTATTATTTTAAAAAATATGTAAGAATAGAATCAGAAAAATTGAAATGTAGTTTTCTTAAACTACTATTAGGTTTTATTTAAAAAAATAAAAATCTATTTGGTGAAAAATTGAAATTTCAATGTAGTAGTAATTTCTAAATCTCTATAAAATTAAGAGGTTTTGTCTAACCAACTTAACCACAATAAAATGATATTTTTTTTATACTCTTAGACGAAGTGAGGACCCATATCTCGATGTGATGCATATTTTTATAATATTTTTCCAAGTAAATAATTAATTATGAATTTTTATTACAAGTTTTAAAATATAAAACTCAGAGGTTCCGGACCACCTTAACTTCATCAAACTTCATGAAATTCAATTTTCTTTAACCAGAGTATGTAGTATAATGATGCATGTTTTGATTCAAAATGTGATACTATTTGAAAGCTATAGATGTTTTTCAATCAGCCTATCAATCAACACTTTAGTCATAATTCAAATTGTACAAATAATAATAATTTATTAAATTCAAAGTAAATCATAATTCTAAATATTAAGGAGGACAGAATCTCCTTTAAAAATCCTTTTCATTTCATCACCTTAGTTGCAGTTACTACATACCCTAAATACCCACCGGTATTGCTACTTTTGGTCATGATCTCAGACATACTCCTACTACAAAGAACCGATGGTGAGACAAGTTAGTATGCATCGGATTGACACGATGTTGTCCTTTATCTGGAGGCCGTATCGAGACTGCGGACAGTGGGATGATGAGGTAGACCACTTGAGTTTGTGCAGGCAATACAAATATTTGATTGGCAGGACAATGCAAACTTCATTGATCATTGAGATGTATTTACCACAGCGTGTCCTGAGGTAGTTTAGAGAGCAGCAGGGTGTACCTGCAGGGACAGCCGAGTACGCCCGGTCTTCCAGAGAGTATGCTTGGGGACCAGCCGTTCCAGTGGCCTTTGTGGAGCAGCAGATTGACGGGCTAGTAGCCCAGGCATGGGGATGGAGGGGAGGAGCAGCCGATCCTGGGACGATAGCTGATTATGACTTATGGTGGCAGACACATAGGCCAATGCCATTGACGGATCTAGATGGGCCACGACCAGTTGATAGATGATCAGTGATTCCTCATGTGCCACGGGCCGAGTGAGGTGGAAGGGGGAGAGGCAGAGGACGTGAGGCGTGGTGGAGAGGACAAAAGAGGTGGTGGAGATGGAGATGGAGGTGGTGGAGGATGGAAGGATGGAGGAATGGAATGGAAGGGTCTGGAAAATGGAATGGAGGGGAGGGTGGAATGGAGGATCGGGAGGTGGAGGGGACAAGGGATGGATGGATGGACATGGATAAATGCGGTGGAGGGAGAGGGAGGAGATACCTCTAGTTCAGCTGCTACCGTGATGCCATTTAATGCATCGTAGGGTATCAATCTATAGCAGTAGACTAGGGATGAGAGCATGGCCTAGGTTAGAGCCCGCAATGAAAGTTAGAGGTAGTTCAAATGAGCGATCGTGTAGTATCCGGGCCAGCTGATTTGGGTCGCAACAGCCGCCGTTGATTACCGTGGCCCCGAGGGGGGGCATGGCTCATGAAGTTGGCTAGGGGAGTGAGCACGGTAGATTGGGGAAGCATCTACATTATAATGAAAGCAGGCGTAAGTACACCGAGCTGACAGATCCCACCGTCACCGCCACGTAACGCAGGACAGTAAAGGCCAGGACGTGCAAAGCGTCAAAGGTGAGACACACCAGTGTCGGAGGATCTACCTCGATAGGGCACACATTAGTGCACAGGTCACATCACTCACGCCGGCACACCCCGAGTCACCATTCGGGTCACAGTCATGGGTTGACTGGTTCAGTGCAGAGGTTGGCACAAGTACAACCACCAGTGATTGATCCATCTACTTCTCAGAGTCAGGCCGTAGTGACATCACAGGTATCTGTTGCCATAGAGATGATGCCTTCATTCGCAGTTCCACTAGTGGCATAGGCAGAGGTTGCGGCAGGTCCACCTATCGATTTAGTCCCAGTTTCAGAGTTGCAGTCACCACATTCTTCACCACGAGGGGATGATGAGAGTCTACCCTAGGGGCATTTTGTTATTATGACACACTATATATAGATTATTGAGCCTGCGAGCTCCATTTTTGGGATATCCCTTGACTTTATCCTGTGACATTGTACATTTTTGAGATGATACTACATGATGATGTAGTTTTGATGTGGCCTACATGTGTTATGTGATGCTCTGTGATTTAATGTATTATGATATGTATGATGTATGATGTAGCATGTATGTCCTATGATGTTTATTTATGATTTTGATGCCATGATGATGCAATGCTTACTTATGATAATAATGATGTGCATAAATTATTTAGTAAAAGATGCAATGTTGATGACAATGTTAATGCAATGTTTGTGATTATGTATATGATTTAATGATGTGGATGATGTATGTATGGATCTAATGCAATGTTTATATGATCATGTATGCACTTATGTTTTTGGATGTCACAAGATATCATCGTGAGATGGACGAGAGAAGACGACGAGACTGATGAGAGAAGATGACCAGACCGAAGAAGAGAAGATGACCATACCGATGAAAATGCATGTTAATTCCTAGACCAAATCCTTCAAAGCTTTACCATAGGACATTAGTATTTATTGCTCTTAATCATCATTGGACAGACTGTTGTAATGGCCTACAAACACCATGATATGACATAGATCAAGGTGTACAAGATCGTACCATCACGCAAGAAAAGCAGTCACAGAAAAGGATGATCATGACTCATACTAAGAGCGAGATTACCCCAGTCTTTTTGTCATAAACAACCACTAGGGGAAAAAGACAAGGACAAATCATGAAACGTCGTTGCTTCTCTAAATCCTGTTTCCAAGATATCTCTGAGAAACTAGCAACATGATTGCCAAAATATAAAAATAGAGCCCTTATCATGATACGTTGTTGTTTTTCTAAATCCCAGAATTAGGACCTCGCTGAGAAACTAGTAGTCATGCATGCCAATAGTCATGATACGTCATTGCTTCTCTAAATCCTGTTATTGGGATCTCGCTAAAAAACTAATAAGATGATAAAAAGCCAAAAGACAATGTCAAGTGTTTGCCAAGTGCGTCTGGATATCCATTGTTCTGATGTGAAGATGTCATGTTTGATAATGATGAGATGCCAGAGTGTCAAAGCATTGATGCCCAGATGACAAATGTCCAAAATTGCCAAATTCAGGAAGAACACATCCTGAATAATGTTGATGTCGAGAGGATTTGATCCCTAACAGTCGAAAGGGGTTCCTCGAGATGATGACGATGCCTAGGAAGGACCCATCCTAAGGCATAGATGACAAAGTATGTTCTTCAGAAGGACACATATGAAAAAAACTGATGTTAAGAGGAGTGATCCTTAGATGCCAAGAGGATCCCGCGAAATGCCGAATGACAGTGACGATGTCTAGGAAGGACACATCCTAAGGCATGATGACCGAGGCTATCTTTCAGAAGGACACATGTGAAAATTAACCTAAAGTTGACAGTTTGACAGGTTATGATGATTTGACTTGCTTTGACCAAGTTTGACTTGTGTTTGACTATATGCCGATATTGTCATGATGATATGATTGACCTGTTGATGAGATTGTCATATTGAAATAACTGATTGTCATGATTTGTTCTTAGGAGTTTTCCCATCTGGAAAATGATTTGTCGTGACCTGAAGACTTTTGATGTGTGTGCCAGTGTAGTGCCATGAACCCTAATGGACTGACCTAGTGCAGCCTTTGGGGCTCATTGACAGATGGCCTTGCCTACGTCATACACTCAGAGACCTCGAGTTCGACATTAATTTACTAATGACTTTGTCCAAAGGACAAAGTTTGAATCGATTTTATTCTCGACAGACCTAAATGGACTCGACTCTAATGTCTCGTGTGGACTAAATGTGAGTCTTGTCAATGAAGCAAATGCTTAGAGACAAATATATAAGTTCCAAATAAAGGACAAAAGACTCCATTGATGAATCGGGACTTTGGACAAGAGATGACACAATGTGTTTGCTTCCTTCAAGCCTGGATGTTTTGTTTATGGTTTCTTTTAGACATTTTATGATTTTTAGGTCTTTTCTTCACCTACATTTATGATGTTTTGTCTTTTTCAAGACTTTTTGTGATGTTTTTGTGTTTTTTCAGACTTTTATGATGTTTTTGTCTTTTTTCAGGACTTTTTATGATGTTTTTGTCTTTTTTTTTCAGGACTTTTTACGATGTTTTTGGTCTTTTTTCAAGACTTTTTTCCAATTGCCAAGATCATGTGTGACATCCATTGCAGTTTCATGATAAATTTTTTTCCCCCAGTCAGGTCCAAGACTTAGCCATTTTTAAGGAACATGGACGGGATGCTGCTAATTTACTAGATGGATGGTCGTCTGGACTTGATGTCAATCGTTTATCCACCATGAGAGGTAGGGTAGAATGTGGTGGCGATTTGCGTAATAATGGCGGAAATACCTTTCATCCTAGGCCAAGGCAGACAAAGTGACAATAGATGGCAGAGCAATGATTGATTACACATGGCGCCTGTTTTCCAAGTTTTCACCATGGTACTTATCCAAAGCGCCTGTTTGCCAGGTTTTCACTATTGAACGAATCATTTTTCTCTTTACTATTTTTCTTGAATTTTTTATTTTTTTAGTGTCACCAAGACGCTTGTTTGCCAGGTTTTTATCAAGGCAACAATTTTTTACCATTTTTCAATTTTTTTTGTATTTTATAGTTTTCAACTCAATCCTTTGATGCTATGCATAGAACCTTCGGAGATGTAAACTATTGATGGACTCTATCAGTTGTTCTCCATCTGGTGTGGCCAGTTGATAAGCTCCAGAACCGAAAGAAGATATGATAATGTAGGGACCCAACCAGTTTGGTTCAAACTTTCCCAGCTTTTCTCTGTCAGCTTGGTTCTTGGGGTTCTGCATGAGAACTAGGTCGCCAATGTCAAACTTTTTGACCATAAAATTTTTATTGTAGCTGCGACAAAGACGGTTCTGATATGCTTGGAGATGGTTCAGTGAATTTTTCCTTCTTTCTTCCAGCATTTCCAGCTCGTGCAAGCGTGATTGTCGATACTCCTCTTCATTAGTTAGACCCTTCAGGGAGACTCATAACGAAGGAATTTCAACCTCAATGGGCAAGATGGCCTTAGCGCCAAAGACTAGGGAAAATGGAGTGGCTCTTGTAGGCGTACGAATGCTAGTTCGATAAGCCCACAGAGCAAGGTTGAGTTGTATGTGCCAGTCACGGCCAACGTTGTTGACAGTCTTTTTGAGGATTTTGACAATGGTTTTATTTGACACCTCAGCTTGACTGTTTCCTTGTGGGTAGTATGGAGATAAAAAATGGTGTTGAATGTGAAATCACTCACATAACTCCCGAACGTCTTGGTTTTTAAACGGACGTCTGTTGTCAGTGATGATGGATTACAGAAGGCCATACCGGCAAATGATGTAGTTAAGGATGAACTTGGATATTTGTTTGTCAGTAATATATGTCAATGGAATGGCTTCAATCCACTTCGTAAAATACTCAGTGGCAGTGATAATGAATTTGTGGCCATTGGATGAGGTTGGATGAATTTTACCCACGAGGTCGAGTCCCCATTGAGCGAAGGGCCAAGGAGAAGTGATTGGTCAAAGTTCCTGTGCTGGAGCATGGATCAAATTACTGTGAATCTGACATTTGTGACAAGTCCTGACATATTCAATTGCATCATTTTCAATGGTCGGCCAATAATACCCAAGTCTCGTTACTTTCTTAGCTAGAGTAGGACCACTCGAATGAGACCCACATATACCGTCATGCACTTCGTGTAAGGTCGTACGCGCTTCGTTGGTGTCGAGACATCTAAGGAGGGTGTTGTCAAAACTACGACGGTAAAGGGTGTCACTGACGATGGCATATTTTGTAGATTTTCAGATGAAGGACTTCCTTTGGTTATTGGACAGGTTCAGTGGAAGGGTTTGAGATTTTAGGTAGTCATAAATATCCTGATACCAGGGAGAGTTGGGACCAACAAGTTCGCAAACCATTTCTGATTCTGGGATATCATATGCCGGCATTAAAAGCTGTTCTACTAAGAACTCAAATTGTGACACATTTTGAGGGATGTCCAAGAGAGAACCAATAGTAGCCATTGCATCAGCTGCCTTATTCTGTGTCCTGGGGATTTGTTCAAAAGAAATCAATTGGAAGTATGTCAGAAAACTATCCACCATCCTCTTGTAGGGAAGCAAATTCTCATCCTTTGTTTCATAGTCATCATTCACTTGGTTGATAACGAGCTGGGAATCCCCGAATACAAGCAACGTCTAAATTTTCCATTTAATTGCCATTTTGAGACCTGTGACTAGTGCTTCATATTCGAAATGTTACTGTACAAGGAAAGCGATCCGTAATGCCTTTGAATTGAATCCTCCCGTGGTGTGATAAACAAGATTCCGCCTGAGCCATGACCAGTATGAGACCCATCAAAATATAGTTTCCATGGTACCACCGGTTCCGCATGAAAAATGGACTCATCAGGAAAATAAGTTACTAGTGGATGAGTGACTTGAATCAGTGCATCCACCAGTTGATCTGCTATTACCTGTCCTTTTATTGCCTTACGCTCGACATATTGTATGTCATACTCACTTAGTATCATGACCCATTTTGCCAACCGGCCTGTTAATGCCGCCCAACTTAAGAGATATTTCAGTGGATCAATCTTGGCGACCAGTTGTGTCTGGTGACTGAGCATATAGTGTCTTAGTTTTTGGGATGCAAAGACAATAGCAAGGCATGCACGTTCAATGTTTGTGTAGTTCAACTCATACCCTATCAATGTGCGGCTGATGTAATAGATGGCTCTTTCTTTTCCTTCATAATCATTTTGTGCCAGTAATGCCCCCAGTGCTGAACTAGTAGTCGAGATGTATAGGATCAATGGCTTTCCATGAATGGGAGGCATGAGGACTAGTGTTGACAATAGGTAATATTTGATTTTCTCTCGAAGGTTTCTTGACATTTATCCGTCTATACAAAGGGGATACCTCATAAATGTGAGCACCGGAATGGGTGACACTTATCTCCGGCCAATTGGGCTAAGAAACGTCAATAGATTAAAATTCCGCCTCAGAGTTCGAAGTTCATGGATCTCCTCCGGCTATGCATGTCTATGATGGCTTTGACCTTGTCGGATCAACTCCTCTATGCCTCTTCGAGAAACTATGTATCCTACATTTTCCTCGATAACCCAAAACACAATTTCTTGTATTTGCTTCTACCAAAATTTTCTAAGTCTCTGAAATCACGTCGAGCACCTTCAGATGATCTTTCCTTTAGTTACCCATTTGGCCAATAGAGTCATCTTACATAATCTTCCATTATTTTGTATCATGTCATGGTTATCGTACCAGCCCTGGTATGTGGCACCTCACGATTTTGGAGATCGAATGGCATGACATTCCAACAATATGTAAACCCCGGCGCAAATGTCACAGCCGTCTCTTTAGAGTACCGTGGAATCAACATAATTTAAGAAACCATCCATGAGGGATAGCATCTCATATCCTGCTGTGAGGTCAACTATGATGTCAATGTTTGGCAAAGGAAAGTCATCCTTTGGGCATGCTTTATTTAGGTCTCAAAAGTCTGTACATACGCGGATTAGCCCATTTGGCTTTGTTACCGACACCAGGTTAGAAATCCATTCAACATAGTCAATAGACCGTATGAATCTGACATCTAGCAATTTCTTTAACTCGGCCTTGACCAATAGAGCAACTTGAGGGTGCATTTTTCGCAACTTTTGATTGACTGGTTTAGCATTAGGTAATAGCAGCAGATGGTGCAGAACCAGTTCTGGGTCCAATCCTGGCATGTCAGCATAGGACCATGCGAAGTTGATTTTTCATTCTACAAAGAATTTATGAAATTCTAATCTCTCATCTTCAGTTAATGATGCAGCAAAGAGGACCATCTCTGGATCTTCTGCAGTTGATATGTTATCCTCTATTGTGTCTTTGATAAGCATAGCCAATTTTTCCTGTTGCACGGGGAGAAAGTACAGTCCTCCATCTTTGGGCGCCTCGGAGAGGTTTTCACCCGTAGATACATCCTTTATTTTTACTATTTTATCGTCAAAAGGTGCCTTTTGGTTTTCACCTAGAGACATTTCATTTTTTATTTTATTCTTATTTTTACTTTTGCAACTAGAGGACGAAGCAGTCTCGCCGAAGTATGCCGTGCAGTCTAAATCAATGGAAAATCTTGATTTGTGGTCCCCACTGGGTATGCCTTCTCGTAATCCCATAAATTTAGCAATTGCCTCATCATTCTGAAATGTGTCCAGGGCTGGCGGTCCTTGTTGGTCCCAATCGACTAGCTCAGGGTAAACTAAGGAAATTCCATCGTCAATGTTGGTGAATTGAGGTGAGGATGCAGACAACATGCAGATAGATTCAGTGATGTTGTAGATGAGATTATCATCATCCAACTCACATCTAACTCTCTATCCAATATTCTCCTTCACTAGTGTCATATCTACTACAAAATAAGGGGTGAAGGTTTTAGAGCCCCTGGTTGTCAATGTCGTCGATAATTTCGATGGATTGGATCAAGGGGTTCATGATGTAAGTTGCACGCCAAGTGGAAGTGGTAATACTGGACTTTGACTATTTGGTCGCCTGTTCACTTTGAATGCTTTCCAAAACCGCTGTTCGTAGGTCAGCCTCTGGTTCGACAAAACAAATCATCAAGACAACAAATACCTAGGGATCGTCAGCCAAACAAATTCTAATTCCTGAGTCACAAGAGGGTTTCCTTAGTGGTCTCGACACTTTTCAAAGCATGTACTCGCTCACTCGAAAGTCCAATGATACATCGATCGTCATTGTCGGGTGATCCAAACCCTAATCCAAGATACTTCAAAATTTGAAAAGTTTCTATGGGTTCCCTTCAGCTAGTTTTATTTCTTCCTAGGCCACTAGTACCATCGTGGCCTTTAGCCTTCATTATGTCATAACCCTTGCAATACTTTTGAACTGGTAATGGGGGTAGTGCGATAGTATCCTTATAGATCCATCCTATAATGTCAGCAAGGTCTTCATTACTCATGTCTCCCCACTTGATAAAAACTATTTTTGGTGGAACTTTGAAAGTTTCCCTGGGTTCCATTCTGAAACATGGCTGACCATACATCTTTGGAGACTTGGGTATTGTTGTTATGCTGTATGCTGTATTTAGTTTGAACTCTCCGCAGCCGAGGTCCTAGATTTTGACAGTGGATTCAATCTTAGGGTTTGACAAAGGCGATGGTGTGGCGGAAGACGTGGATGGAGTGGATGCGGAAAATGATGTGAGTGTGGATGGATCAATGTATTTGGATGACAAGGAGCCAGGTGCTTCCTGATTAATAGGCACTTATTTTTCAGAAATACCCCTTAGGTTGGTACAATACTAGAAGGGGTCGGGGTCTCCGTATATGGTTATTTCCATGCCGTCAAATGGAAACTTTAGGCATTGGTGATATGTGGACATAACGACTTTTTAAGGCATGAATCCATGGACGCCCGAGCAAGATGTTATATGGTAGCTCCAAATCCAGGACCTGGAAGGTTGTGTCCACAATGACTGGTCCCACTCTGATAGGGAGAGAGATAACGCCACACGAAGAGCGTTCCTCGTCATCGTATGCTTTGATCACTATACTCTTTGTCTATGCACGCATCAGAGAACCCTAGAGCCTTAACCAGTTTGAGGGGAGCATGTTTAATCCTGCTCCCCCATCTACTAAAACCCGTCTAACTTTGTGCTTGTGGACAAAAGTTTCTATGTGCAATGCATCATTGTGGTTGGTTTTAGGTGATGAGTAATCTTGATCCAAGAAGGTGACGTGGTGAGGCGTAGTGAGATATCCCACCATGGTTTCAAATTGATTGACATCAATGTCCTTGGGGACCGACGACTCGAGCAGGGTTTTATCTAGGATATCTTTGTGTGCGGGAGATATACGAAGCAGCTCAAGTATATAGATTTGTGCGGGAGTCTTTCCTAGCTGGTCGATGAGGTTGAATTGACTTTTGGGTTTCCATTGCTTTGTGGTCGGGACAGGTTCTGGCTGTTTAGCAGATGGGCCAGGTATGGTTATTTTGGGTTGTCTAGCGGGAGGTGGACTAGCTATGGTAACCTTGCCACTGCGAGTAGTAGCGTTACATTGGGGTGCTCTCCTGACCGTAATGGTATTGATGTATTCATTGTCAGTTCGGATATTGTTTATAATAGGTCCACTAGAATAGTCGTACTTGACTCGGGCGAAGTTAGCTTGATTATTGTGCATCTGTGGACCTGTTGTGGAAGCTTTATGAGAACCATGGTCCTGTAGTGGATTCTTATGGATAGTATGATCTGAATTGGAGGCAAATTGAGATCCACCTACTTCAATGACGCGACTTTCGATAAGATCTTGTATTAGGTTTTTCAATTGTCGACAGTTAGAGGTTGTATGTCCTTTTGCTCGATGGTATTCACAAAATGCATTGTCATTCCACCATGCTGGTTTGAATTGTCCTGGGTCATACGGTTTTGGTTCTTGGAGTGTAATGACCCCATTCTGGAGACATTTCTTAAGGACTTCTTCAGTGGGTTCACCCAAAGAAGTGTATGTGCGACCTTTAGGAAATCGTCTCATCTGACGGTACTATCCCTAATTATTTTGACCGTTTTGATTGTTTGAAGGGACATTAGTAGGAGGTTTCGATGTTGTTGTTGGTTTGTTTTGTTGTTGAACCCCTTTTAGGGCAAGTACATGACCCACAATGTTTGCAGTCTTGGCGTCAACAACACCGTCATTCATAACGTGTTTATTTTTTATCTAGTATTTATTCTTGTCAGTGGTTGGATTGACATTTGTGTTTTTGGAACCATATCGTAATTCTCCCTTTGCGATAAGGGCTTTCTCAATCTGGACCCCTTTTTCGACTAAATATGTGAAGTTTGTGCAACAATGTATTTGCAATGCATATTTTAGAGGCCCCAGAAGTGTTTGGAAAAACATGTCGACTTTCTCCCTTTCGGGGATGTCAATGTGACATCGACTAGCAAGGCTTCTCCATTTTTGAAAAAATGGGATAAATGTCTCTCCAACATCCTCTTGTGTGAGAGTGCACAAGCTAGTGATAGAAGTATCCATGTCGATGTTGTACGCGCAATTTTTTATGAATTTTTGTTTAAGCTCATCCCATGTCTAGATATCCTTTTGCGTGGAAAACCATTCAAGGGAAGGACCCACCAGACTTTTAGAAAAAGTCTCATTAAGTATGTTTGTTCATAGGCGATGTCCATACAATTGGTTGCAAATTCATGAACATGTTCAATGGGGTTTGTCTTGCCTCTGTATTTTGTGAAATTGGGTGACACATATCCCAGAGGAAATAGAGGCATGTATAAGCTCATGTCGAATGGGTATACATTTAGGTCATATGATATTTCCGATTTCTTGCCTGAAATGTATATGTTTTGAATAGTTTTTCTACCCCCATCAGTCTTGTTTGGAGGGCATCCATAATAGGATCATTTGTGTTTCCATACGTTGTATTGCTTGGTACACCATAGGTTCCCGTTTGTTGTGCGTGAATATTGGTGTATTGTGGCGGTATGGATTGTTGTGATATGTATGACGTGTGCGGATTGACGTGTTGTTGATATTGAAAGTTATGATTGGGTGCGTGTTGGTGAGTATGAACATTAGATGAGTAGGTTGGGATGTGTCCCCCAGCCATGTGTGTCGTTATTTGGGGAATGTGATGACCATGAATGTTATGATGTGTTAATGATATGATGTGTTAATGATGCCATAGGTTGCGTTACTTGGCCACCTTGTGCGAACTGTTGGGTTTGTACAAGGGGAATGTTTGTATTTGTACCTTGGGAGGTAATGACATGTGACTGTGTTGTCGTGTTAAAGTTTTGTTGTTGTCCTTGGATAAAAATGCGTCCCTTGCCCCCTCCCAAAGGATTTTGTGAAATACCACTGAGTGGATATGTCGAAGGTGTACCCATGGTAGTAGATGTAGCTGTCAAGGGGGGGTTGTTGTGACTTGATGATGCCCCCATGGCATTTATCAGAGTGGTAAAGAGAGGATTGGAGTAACTCGCCCACATTGCTGAGGAGCCAAGAGTGGTTCCAACCAATTGGTCGTGGATGTTGTGGGCATTGTGGACGATTGTGATCCTCCAATAGATGTAATATTTATTGTGTTGGAGGTGTTTGGGATGTTGGAGGTAGCATGCACTGTCGTTGTGGTGTCAAAGAAGGTATTGCTCGTAGTGTTTGGAGGTTGACCACTATGTGACATGTTATGCATGTTGTTGTCATTAGGGTCTAGAGGTGTTGATTGTATCGTGGTAATGTCGAATCCTTGGGGTAATTTGGCTTCTTGACTCAAGAGTATGGCCAAGTATCTGTCTCTGTCATAAAGGACCATTATTTCAACAAATTGAGAGGCCTCTGGGTCTTGTGCTGCTACCTCTAAGTTTTCCTCGAGTATTTGACCGTACTCATCTTTACGCAAGAATGGTTCAAATGGATTGTTTGATGAGGGTGGTGTCGTCATTAGAGGTTGATTGTTTGTATTGCCAAATGGATTGTCAAAGGTCCAGTTTGGGTCATACGTTGGATTGTTGATAGTGGACGTGGGGTCTTGCTGAAAGTTTGCCATTTGTCTTTGTTGTTTTTGAAGTCTAGTTTCCACCATAAATGAGATTGCTCAAATGAAAAGGAATGACAACTAAATGCAGTGATGATGCTATGCAAGGTCTAAATTCCAAATGACGACTAGGATGACTAATGTTTTTGGATTTTTGTGGATAGGATATGCAATGTGAAGACTTAAAATGCAATTTAAGACAAGGGTACCTAAGCACTTCTAAGCTCAAACTTTGTTTTCGATTTTGGTTACTAGAGGACTTTGTTGAAAATGACAAGGTGTAGAGATGCAAAATTAACATTATGCATTCATTAAATAATCTCATTTATCAAATAAAAAGTATCATTCAACCTTCATCTTGCATCATCCATTTAATTAAATAAATCAGGACTTCATTTAAATCAAATCCTAAATCATATTCCATCATTTTCTAATTCAAATAAATCAATTATCAAAGTCTTAAAAGTCAACTCACCTAATCAACATTAAATCAGCATAATCATCATCTATTTAATCTAACCCTGATTAAATGTTAATCCCATCCCACTTGCATTCTCTAGATATATCCACTTGCACAATAAATTGATTTATTAAAACACTCATTTTCCCTCAACATGACAAGTCAAACATTGCATTTATTGTTGTTTTTCTTGTCCCCCTCTCAAAATTTATTGCAAATTCAAATTCAAATTCTCCCTCTCATGGGCACTCTTCCCAAATCTTGCACAACCATTGACCATTCACCATTTGACAAGTGTCATCTTCTCATTGGAGGATCTTTAGTCCCACATTCACCATCTTGGCCAATCTCTCATCAACAAAATCTATAAAAGAAGGCTTTATTCTCATTCATAGGATCCAGAATTTGATGCAAGGTTACTCTCTTCATTTGAGATTTGATCTTGTCCATTTCACTCCATCATCTCCATTTGCATTTTATCATCTTGAGCTTTGATCAAGGGTTGGGAAAGGGTCACTAGCACATGTGACAACAATCCAACATGGAATAGGTGATTATCATGCTTTTGAAATGTCTTTTTGATGTTGTTTTTGTTACTTGTGGCATTTCTTTAGCATAGGTATTTTATTTCATGGAGGTATTTGCAGATTTGTGTGTTTAGACTAACCTTTCTAATGAGTATTTGAAGTTGGTCTTACATGCAGATTTAGGATACTTCACAAGGTAACAAGGTCGAAATGACTCGTGAATTTTTCCTAACTAGACTTTTGAGTTGGAAAATCCCACAAAAGAGGACAATGATTGAAAAAGGGGTTTGATAACTTAGTCCAAAAGAGCCTAGTTTCGAAAGAAATGATGTTGCAAATTGTGCTGAGATTTACCTAATCCTAAGGATGCAAAATGTGAACCTAGGGACAACCTAATGTCGAATGTATGCAACTAAAAATAATAATGAAGGATGAAACCTATGGTGATGAATGCAAACTAATGGTCAAAACTTTGAGCAATTTCAAGCTTGGTTTTGGACAGAGTCTCCTTGGAAACAGTTATTGAAAAACGATTGACAAGATGAAGACTTCAGATTTGAGTTTGTGTGAAGTTTTTAATTGACAGGAAAATGCGTCGTTTGAGGTTTCAATTGCATCTCGGTTTTGTGAATGCAGCTCAGGTTGAGAAAATGCGACTGGGAATCAGACAAATGCAACTCAGTTTAGCAAATGCGACTCAATGACAGTCAGTTGCTTCTTGGTTTTGCAAATGCGGCTCAGGTTGAGCAAATGCGACTCAGAATCAGAAAAATGCAACTCGGTTTAGTAGATGCGACTCAATGGAAATCAGTTGTGTCACGACGCATGCATATGCGGTATTTGAAAGGTCAAATGCGATTTAACAGAGCGATTGCAATTCAGAAAGTTAAATGCGGTTTTACAAATGCGACATAGTTTGTAAAAAAAAAAGAGTTTTTGTTTTGTCATTTTTAATGGCAAATTTGATCTGTTTGATATTGAGCGTTTTGTTTGGAGCTGTAAATGTGATGAGTCCAGAAAGCACTTGACAAGCACAGTGTTTTAAATGTAAGCAAACACACATCAGATAAGCATAATCCTAGGTTAGGCCATGATAGTATTCGCTAGATTCCACGCGAGTTTCCCCAACCGCATATCTGTAGTGTGTGAATTCAGAAGCTTGGCTGCACGGGCTCCCCCTTACAGTGCACTATCTTCTCAGGCCAACCAAGCTTCCAACCCCCATGAAACTCCCATGGCGAGTTGATCACCTCTACTACAAACTACGAAAGTGTGGATGCCTTCACACCGACCAGTGATGTGCTAGCAAATAGAAGGTTTTTGGTTTACTACACAAAAGTTTTTAGTTCGGGACCCCCGTTCGAGTGGCCATACATGGGGCAAGAGATTAATCACCATTAAGGTGGCACTCTAGCCTGAAGAGGTTAAGCTCAACAGGGTTTAAGGGAGTACAACTCCATCCGTATGACACATCCGCACTCGTAATCTTAGGTTTTCCCTTAAGATTTACATTTATATATCGGTTGGGGGTAGCTTGGCCTTAGCTCCGTTGCCGGTTTGAGTCGCATTGGGGTGATGAAATCCCCAGGCAGGCCCAATTTCTAGAGTTGGTAACCATTTCCCTTACACCCAGGATCGCCCGAAAGCACAAGGGGAGAGGATACTCCGATATACCAAATCGTCAGGTAAGAACAGATAAAAATGAGTCTGGGTTTTTTATCACCAAGTTTTCACAAGGTGAGAGCATACTCCCCTATCATTTTACAAACACATTCAAACATAGAAAACAGAGGTTCGTTTTAATTGCACCAAAAATAAAATGTGAGTTACACTACTAAAAATGCAAGCACATTGTTTTAATGTCTGGCCTTTGACAATCAAACCTACAAGACAATCCGTTAGTAGTTTTAGTGTTTGTTTTCAACCCACGAAAAGTAACTGCCAACAAGCTGCAAACCTTGATTAGTAACAAAAAACCTTATGCTAGGCAACATGCAGGAAATAACCAGGTTAAAAAGAAACACATAAAACTACAAAAGAAAAAACTGAATGTAAACTAACAGAAAATCTTACCAATCAAATGCGTCACGATAGAGCGATTGCGTCGCTCTGTGTATTAGATGCATCTTGATATTTCAAATGCGGCTTTACCAAGGTTGATTGCGTCACAATAGAGCGATTGCAGCTTTTATGTTTTCAAATGCGTCGCGATGCATCAGATGCATCACGATTTTAAAAAAAGCAGTTGCGTTGCTCTGTACCTGTACCTGCAAAACAATAGAAAACACAAATCCGTACGGAAATAACAAGAAAAACGGATTCGGGTTCACCAATGTAACTGAGGGAAATTTTCTAAGGTTTAGATTAGATCAATCAAATCAATATAAAAGACAAAAACCCAAAGACCTATCGAGTACAAGGGAAATTAAACAATTAACAGTTATACCTGTAAATTGAATTCTCTATGATTACCTCCATAGTACCTTCTTGCTTGCTGGATAATACTTTGCCCTCAGATTCATCATGCGAGCAATCTGCAAAAATATGCCTATGTCCTACACCAAGCTTTGAAGGATTTGCATAAAATGTCTAAAGCCTATGCCTAAATGCCTATGATTGACAATGTCTAAACATACTAAGATTTGATCAAATAAAAATACTATAATTGTAATGAGAAGCCTAAGTGTGCCAATGAGTAAATATGCAATGTGCCTATAATATGTCTACTTGTGTGTATGTGTGTAATCAAAAAGTGAGAGGAAAATGGCATTTTATAGATAATGTCATTTTGAATGGACGAGTGAGATTAATTCATGACGAAAACCTAAAATGAAAGGTCCAGATTAAATCTAAGAATCCCTAATTAGGGTTAGGGAAAATTCATTAATCGAACGGTCAAGATAATATCTCAGATAATCAAATCAGTAGTGGAGAATAAATGAGATAAACTAATTAGAAAATAAGGATTTTCGAAAATCAAGAAGATAAAGACTGCCTGATTTGTGAGATTCGAAAAATCAAGAAGATAAGAGTTGGACTAAAGATCAGATTTGGAAAATCAAGAATCTGCCTAATTACTTGATTTTTAGAAGATTAGTTACTATTTTGAATTAAATTAATTCAAAATAATGATTTTGTGAGACAATAAATAATCTTTTTCAGATTATTTACCAAAATGGACTGACAGTTAAGAAAGTGATGACATTTTAAATAATTTCATTTATTTAAAATGAGAGGAATATTAATTTTGACAATTAAATAATTAAATATAATTATTTAATTTAGCGATAAGATTAATTAATTAAATTAATTAATCAATTCATTTAATTATGACAGTTAGTGACATATTAAATAAATAAATAAAATTTATTTATTTAATAATCAGGAAGAAATATATGATGAAGGGTAATTAAATAAATTAAGAAATTTATTTAATTAAGGGAAGACTTAGACAATTAATGACGTATTTAATAAATAAATGTAATTTATTTATTTAATAATCATGAAGAATAAAGAACATGAATTAATTAAACAATTATGAATTATTTAATTAATAGTCGAATATGGACCAAGGACATAATTAAATGTCATAATTATGCTAGGATGAAAGTGGTAAAAATGAAGCTTGCAGGCCTAGGTCATTTTTAGGTGTCTACAAAATGGATTTTTAGAATATATATATATATATACACATACGTGGTGTGTAATAAATGGGTATGTTTATTAATTACTACTTGGGTGTTGTTATATTAATTTTGTAGGAATATGAGCTGCCTTTTTAATTGTATTTATTTATATACATATATCTATTTATTATGGGAATATATTTAGGTATATATGTATATAATTATATATGTATATGTATAATTAAGTAGGTTAATTGAGTTGGAAATTAGATAACATAAGATTGACTTATTTATATTTGGGTAGATGGTAGATTTCATCAATAAATTGGGAATTGTAATAGGGAAAATTGCTTACTTGCATTTCGTTAATTGAAGGATTGATTGATAAAAGAATTAGTTAAAATATTTGTTAATATAGCAAATTATGAGTTATGGTGTTAAGATATTTTAAGTGAATTATGTAGTAATAATGTATTTTGGGGATATACTTATATATTTATATATGTGTATGTGTAAATGTGATTATAGTAGGGAGTTTGAAAGGAACAATTTTACTTTATGAATATTTGAATTATAGAGACAAGTAGATAGGAGTTCTAAACAGATAAGGAAATTAAGTTAATTGTGTTAGGGAAATTGGAGGTTGATTTGAATGAAGTAGATGAAATTTTTTTTAATGTTGATCTCATTTATAAGCATTTAGTGGATGTTTGTTAATATATTATGTTTGGGTTATTTGTGTTCTTGTTATAATAATGTGTTACATAGTGATATTAAATGGTTTCAGAGCATTGTGTCAAGTGGGAGTCTGTGTAAGTTTTCAAGGTTTACTTCCAGAGGCATGGGGAGAATAGCTTGTGTTTTGGTTTCATGTTTTTATCATTTTGAAAGTGGTTGATTTTATACTTGAAATGTGATCATGAGGATTTTAGCCTTGCTTTATTTACTTGTGATTATGGTTGGAAATCGTGAGCGAAATGGTTCATGCCATGCTTAAGAAATGTGATTCTTATGGATTCGTTTATGTGTGCAAGATGCCTTATCCTGTTGGATGTGTTCAGTCTCTAGTTGCTAGTAGGGGGAGTGGCTTTCAATGGGGGCTGACACCCAAAGTGGTGGTCAGGGTAACTCATTGAGAGTTTCTTTAATCCAATGATAACTTAAAATGAATTAGGGGGTTGGGTAGTTCACATTAATCAAGATAATGGTACACCTCAATCAGGGCTCAAGTGCTCATTTAGGCTCGAGATGAGTGGGAAGGCTTGGAATGGAAAAGATCAACTGCATTGTCCTCTTGAAAGGTATGGTGATCCCGCATGAGTTTGTATGGGGTCCGGTGATTCGGTAAAGGCTGCTAGGGTAACTCAAGATGGGGGCCGGTAGCCTAGGAAGATACACCAGGATAACCCATAACAAGCTATGTGATGACACTCCTCACTCGTGCAATCTAGCATTCCCTAGAATTGTGTCTTCCTTTGTTGTTTGTGTGCCTTTGAAAGTGGTGTCACTATTATGCGATGTTTTGTTGTACTTGTTTGTTGGAGTCATGTAAGCCTTGTCTGTTTGCATGTTTGTGTAGTGGGTCCATATTGTCATCTCCTAGAATGAGGGGTGGACCTTAGGGTTCCATATGGTTAGGTGTAATGTCCTATACACTCCATTGGGTTCCCAGTTGATGTTCGTGAGCATGTATGTTGTACCTTATGTGGAGATTCTAGATCTTGTACCAGACTTGAGATAGTATTGATGTTATGTAATATAATCATTTCAGTTGTAACTTATCATGTATCTGATGTATCCTTCTTGTTATATGTTGGGAAGTATTGATGTAATCATGTAATCATGAAATGATGCTCCTTTATGTAATAAATGCGATGTATATACTCCTTGGGTATAACATTTGATCATTGATGGTTATTTATTTAATATGATGTATGGACGTATGATGTTCATTTACTTAATGCAATGGATTTATAATTAATGTTTGTGGGTTAGTTAATCAGATATGTTGGATTAGAACATGTTAGGAATGAATGTGCGTAATGCAGTCATGATACCCTAAAGGTCATAGTTATAGCATATGTATGCGAGACTTACATTCTATGTTAGTTGATAGTGTGATCTATATGTTGATTCACTTTTTTTTTTAATTGTGTCATAATTGTTAGTTAGATGTGTTGTCCTTTGGGGTTTCGTGGCGGGGCATTACACTTGGTTTCAGAGCCTAGGTTCATACACTAGGCACTCTGGATACATATGAGCCCATTATGTTGTACTAGTTGCGTGTACTTTGGAGATTATGTTTTCTCCCTTCTGTCACTCTCGCTTAGCAACCTGAGATTAGTCCTTTGGTGGTGTTTGTCCAATAGTGTAGAAAACTAGTGGAAAGGATAGGACCCTCGGTGTAGTGCAAAATGCACCAATATTCTTTCTATCGAAGATGTATTATGGACCCTTGCGTAGCCTTGTGATATGATTTTCGGCGATGTGAATTTGTGTGTGTAGGTGGAGAATGCATGTAAAATCATGAATATAGTACTTAGATTCTTGATCTTTTGTTTTCTCCCTTTTGTCATTCTCGCATAATATCTGAGACTTGTCCTTCACTGGTGTTGTGTAGGATGATTCCTAGAGGTCATGATCAAGATAGGGGTCATGGTAGAGGTCGAGGTGGTGGTCATGGGGTTAATTTCTAGAACACCCTTTCTCTGAGTTCCCACGAGAATGATCGTGAGGAAGACCTGGGCCCTCAAAATGTCTAGGAAATGGTGGTTAGAATCATGACCAACCTGAGTTAGAGGGAGCTCAGTTACGTCTCATGCTTGAGGAGATTCTTGCCTGTCTAGGCCCTAGATAGAAGGGTAATCAACAGGTGGTTAGGGAGAGAGAAAGGTCTCCTAGGAGAAGAGATGTTACAACTATAGCAGGACATATGATGGATCTCTTAAGGGCACATTCTCCTACCATCAATAGTCCTAGTGGTGGCCTGGAGGATGAGACTTGGATGATTGGTGTTCGGATTGGTAGAGCGCCCCCAACAGGCTTCAGGATCCGGGGTGGTCATTTTCTATCTAAGAGAATCCAGAATTGGTTGCGAGCCTAGCTTTATCATCGTGGCCAGTCAGCTGGGAGCACATGGAATGTAACCAGTAGAGGTAGAATGCAACAGTCTAGTGCACCCCTAGAAGGAAAAGGATATGGCAGAAGTATAGGTTGTTTCTCTTGCAGCCAACAGGGCCACATAGCTAGACAGTGTCCTCAAAGGAGCACACCTAAATTCAGTCAGAGGTCGACAACCACGGAGGAAACATGGGATGATGTAGGTAGGTCTTACAAAATGATTACATTGGTTGATAATCACCAGGCATAGCATCAGGGCACAAATGTGGAGACTACAAGTAGTGGATGGGAAGCTGACTCGAGAGCCTGGGGGAATTTTGCAATACAAGAGACTCTTCCTCAGGAGTCGAGACATGGAGCAAGTGAGGGTCCAACGAGATACTAATGATGAGGCTTCAACTTCTAAGGAGGATGCATTTCGGATGCATGAGTTAGACCCGTACTTTTTTGTAGGCTTTTAGGAGTAACCCTGATCTTAGGGGGGAGGATGTAGTGCCCTTCATGTTGTTATCCTTTAGTCTAATGATTGTCTTGTTAGGATATACACTATGATACCTTGTTGATGCTAGTTTTACTATTTTAGATTGGTTTTGGATGACAGTTGATCATACTTTGAGGTTCATGATACTATTAACTTATGCATATGTTATGATGGTTATATGGATTTATTTGTGCATTCAAATTAATTTAGTTATGAGTAACATGTGGTCATATGAGTATGTTTACTGTGCATTTAATTCATGATTGATCTATGTTGTTTACAATGTAATTGTTGTGATTCATTGATGTGGATTATTGTTTGAAGTGTCTTAGTGGGAGGGACAGTGTAGCATTACTCGTTCGTGAGTACCCTACTACACTACGATTTTCTCTCACAGTGTGTTTGATTATTTGATATATATATATATGTTGTTCGATCATTTTTCTGATGTAGATTGCAGGTACCAGGCATCGACTCCACCTGAATTGTTAGGTCTGAGCGTTCCTTAAAACCCAATGGAAATGTTGTTGAAAAAGGAGATGACAAAAGGTCCTCTACCCTTGCCATCATCCCCGATGAGGATGAGTACCCGTTTAGTCACCCCATTAGTTTGGTTTGCACCTTTGGTCAGTTGTCCCATTTTAACTTTATGGTTGTTGGGTGATTTGTGATGATACTTAGTTAATTGTTGATTATGTTGTTTAATTAGTTATTAAATTCAAATAATTTGTAATGGTAATTTGTGGAGAAATTAATGTTATGAGTTGCCTTGTTTAATTGATTAAATTAAATTAAATTGATTTATATTTATAAGGTTGTTTAAGTAATTTGGAATTAAATAAATAATTAAATAAATCAAGAGTGAAAATGGATATTTATATGGAAAATTTGATAATTAATTTATTAAATTAAATTGTTATGTGATAAAGTATTTTATAATTAAATATAAAGATAATTGTTATTAATATCATTGAGATCTAATTAAGCAAATGAGGAAAATAATATAATTTAAAATAAAATAGCTAATTGGATGTGATTTCGAACAAGTTGTTAAAGCAATTTAAAAGATAGAAAAAGGAATTTCAAAGCACATGTGTGCCTTTGAATTGGTTATTGTTTGGAAACTTGCCATTTTTTACTAGATTTTTATCCTCTTTTTGGTTTCGAAAAAACAAGAGCTTTCCTTGGTTATAATGATCATTTTTGGGGAAGGTTTTTCATCTTTGATTTTTGTTTTCAAACGAAATTTTTTGTTTGCAATAATATTTATAAAAATATAGATTTTCGATTTAAAAATAAATTCTTAAGGTTGATCAAGGATTTGGAGAAAAAGGATTGTTGCTGCAATAGAGTTATTCTTTGCACTTCTTTTCCATCTCAGAAGCGTTGGATCTTAGGCTAGCATCGCTTTTACTCTTTTTAATTTATTTGTTATTTGCGAATGATCTCTCTTTCTCTTGTCTACTGAAAACAATTGTTTTTTCGTTGATTGTGTTTTGGAAGGTTGCATAAATCCAATATTTTGAGTGCTTCCCGACAAATCTATCTTGAGCATTTCCTATGATTTTTCTAGTCCATTTTTATGGCATCGAATTTATTGTTCTACCAACCATTGGAATTCATACTGCATGTGATTTTTATTTATACAACCTTTGATTTTCATATTCAAGCATTCGATTTTAACCCTCATAGCATTCGATTTATTCTACCATAATGTTCTACTCATCATATAAACAAGTACTAGAAAGTTGGGTAATTATTGGTTTTGTTGAGTGGCATGTTAACATATTCGCCATTTCCTTGTTTGCATCCAATAGAAGCTAGAGCTTAAAATATATTATAAACCTTGCTTTCATCTTTTAAAGATGTGTTACTATATTGAAGGAATAGGTCATTGTATTTCCTTAGATGAGCAGAGAATGCCATAGTATTACCCCTTTATGGTCCCTCATTAAATTGCTTATACTTTTGTATATTGGTGAATATTTCTATTGTCTTTCATTTAATGTTGATAATCAATGACTTTACTGTGAGTTTGGCTTCGATGGAAAAAGCGTCATATTTGTTTCCGCTTTCAATTTTATTTAAACTCAACATTCTATACTTTGTAACTCAATCCTTTTTAAAGGTGATTCTGCATTTTAAGCTTGTTGTTTCAATTTCTTTTAGTGGATATGATATGTGATTCTCTGCCCATACTTTGCATTTTGTATTCATTATAAATGGGAGTTTGATTCGTAAGTATAAACTATGCGATTTGATTTAAGTTGAGTGTATATCATTTAGAATTGTATTCAATATTCAAACCTATTTTGTCTTTGGTTCAATATCCTCCACTGTGGTATATTTCGTTGTTTGTGCTTGCTCATGGAATTTGATTTCTTTTTGTATTTTGTTGTATGTATTTAGATTGCTGATTTTTTGACACAGTGTGCACTTTATAGTGCAACCCTATTCTTCAGATTGTTTCATTTTGCATCACCAATTTTCTCCACAAGAATTTTGAACTTGTTTAAGTTATGGAAATAGTTCACATCTCTCTGAACAAGTTCTCTTGCATCAATTGATTTTTGTCCTTTTAGCATTCAAATTTATACAAGTATCTGATTTTATTTTGAGGTTCGTTGTCTCTCTTTCTTTTGCTTGGAGGCTACTTTAACCCTTAAGGCTGCGCCATGCGCACCACCTCTCCCTCTACCTATGTTCATTACTTGCTACTCATTCATGTGTGCATTCGATATGATATAAGAAGTATATATGATATACTATAGATGATTCTTTTTATATGGAGTTTCAATTAAAAATATGTGGCATTCGGTATTAGTTTTAGCATTTGATTTTTATATATACATAAGATTTCATCTTTAATAAGAGGCATTCAATATGCTATATGAGTTATTTTTGTGGCAATTAATAATTGAAAAATCGGGTATATATATATGTATGGATTACTGCATTATGATTGAATTTGTTCTATAAGATTTATTTGGTTATGTTGTAAACAACAGATGGTAAAATGGATTTTTAGAAAAAATATATATATATATTTATATATATACATGGTGTGTAATAAATGGGTATGTTTATTTTACTAATTGGGTGTTGTTTTATTAATTCTGTAGGAATATGAGCTGCCTTTTTAATTGTATTTATTTATATACATATATCTATATATTATGGGAATATATTTATGTATATATCTATATAATTATATATGTATATGTATAATTAAGTAGGTTAATTGAGTTGGAAATTAGATAACATAAGATTGACTTATTTATATTTGGGTAGATGGTAGATTTCATAAATAAATTGGGAATTGTAATAGGGAAAATTGCTTACTTGCATTTCGTTAATTGAAGGATTGGTTGATAAAAGAATTAGTTAAAATATTTGTTAATATAGCAAATTATGAGTTATGGTGTTAAGATATTTTAAGTGAATTATGTAGTAATAATGTATTTTGGGGATATACTTATATATTTATATATGTGTATGTGTAAATGTGATTATAGTAGGGAGTTTGAAAGGAACAATTTTACTTTATGAATATTTGAATTATAGAGACAAGTAGATAGGAGTTCTAAACAGATAAGGAAATTAAGTTAATTGTGTTAGGGAAATTGGAGGTTGATTTGAATGAATTAGATGAACTTTTTTTTAATATTGATTTTATTTATAACCATTTAGTGGATATTTGTTAATACATGATGTTTGGGTTATTTGCATTCTTGTTCTAATAATGTGTTACTTAGTGAGATTAATGGTTTTGGAGTATTGTGTCAAGTGGAAGTCTATGTGTAAGTTATGAAGGTTTACTTCCAGAGGCTTGGGGAGAATAGCTTGAGTTTTGGTTTCACATTTTTGTCACTTTGAAAGTGGTTGATTTTATACTTTAAATGTGATCATGAGGGTTTTATCCTTGCTCTGTTTACTTGTGATTATGGTTGGAAAATCGTGAGCGAGATGGTTCATGCCATGCTCAAGAAATGTGATTCTTGTGGCTTCATTTTGGTGTGCAAGATGGCTTACCTTGTTGGATGTGTTGGGTCTCTAGTTGCTAGTAGGGGGAGTGGCTTTCAATGGGGGTCGACACCCAAAGTGGTGGTTAGGATAACTCATTGAGAGTTCTTTAATCCAATGATAACTTAAAATGAATTAGGGGGTTGGGTAGTTCACATTAATAGAGATAATGGTATGCCTCACTCATGATTGAAGTGCTCATTTAGGATTGAGATGAGTGGGAAGGATTGGAATGGAAAAGATCAATTTCCTTGTCCTCTTGAAAGGTATGTTGATCCTGCATGCGTTTATATGGTGGCTAGTGATTTGGTAGAGGCTACTAGGGTAACTCAAGATGGGGGCCGGTAGCCTAGGAAGATTCGCTAGGGTAACCCATAACAAGCTATGTGATGACACTCCTCCCTCATGCAATCTAGCATTCCCTAGTATTGTGTCTTCCTTTGTTGTTTTCATGGCTATAGAAGTGGTGTCACTATTATGTGATGTTTTGTTGTACTTGTTTGTTGGAGTCATGTTAGACTTGTCTGTTTACCTGCTTGTGTAGTGGGTTCGTATTGTCATCTTCTAGCATGGGGGGTGGATGTTAGGGTTCCACATGGTTGGGTGGAATGTGATATGCACTCCATTGGGTTCCTAGTTGATGTTCGTGAGCATGGATGTTGTACCTTATGCGGAGATTCCAGATCTTGTACCAGACTTGAGATAGTGTTGATGTTATGTAATATAGTCATTTTAGTTGTATCTTATCATGTATCTAATGTATCCTTCCCATTATATGTTGGGAAGTATTGATGTAATTATGTAATCATGGAACAATGCTCCTTTATGTAATAAAAGCAATGTATGTAATCCTTGGGTATAACATTTGATCATTGATGGTTATTTATTTAATATGATATATGGACATATGATGTTCATTTACTTAATGCAATGGATTTATAATTAACCTTTGTGGATTGTTTAAATCTTAGATGTTGGATTAGAACATGTTAGGAATGAATGTGCATAATGTAGTCATGATACCCTAAAGGACATAGTTAGAGCATATGTACGTGAGGCTTACATTCTATGCTAGTTGATAGTGTGATCTATATGTTGATTCACTTTTAAAAAAATAAAAATGTGTCATAATTGTTATTAAGATGTGTTGTCCTTTGGGGTTTCATGGTGGGGCATTACACTTGGTTTCAGAGCCTAGGTTCATACACTGGGCACTCTGGATACATATGAGACCATTATGTTGTCCTAGTTGTGTGTACTCTAGAGATTATGTTTTTTCCCTTTTGTCACTCTTGCTTAGCAACCTAAGATTAGTCTTTTGGTGGTGTTTGTCCAATAGTGCAGAAAACTGGTGGAAATGATAGGACCCTCGGTGTAGTGCACAATGCACTGATATTCTTTCTATTGGAGATGTATTATGGACCGTTGTATAGCCTTGTGATGTGACTTCTGGCGATGTGAATTTGTGTGTGTAGGTGGATAATTCATGTAAAATCATGAATATAGTACTTAGACTGTTGACCTTTTGTTTTCTCCCTTATGTCATTCTCGCTTAATATCTGAGACTTGTCCTTCGATGGTGTTGTGTAGAATGATGCCTAGAGGTTGTGATCAAGATGGGGGTCATGGTAGAGGTCAAGGTGGTGGTTGTGGGGTTAATTGCCAGAACACCCCTTCTCTGAGTTCCCACGAGAATGATTGTGAGGAACACTTGGGCCCTCAGAAGGTTCAGGGAAATGGTGGTCAAAATCATGACCAATCGAAGTTAGAGGGAGCTAGTTATGTCCCATGCTTGAGGAGATTCTTTCCCGGCTAGGCCCTAGATAGGAGTGTAATCAATAGGTGATTAGGGAGAGATAAAGGTCCCCTAGGAGAATAGATGTTACAGCTATATCGAGACATATGATGGATCTCTTGAGGGCACATTCTCCTACCTTCAATAGTCCTAGTAGTGGCCTGGAGGATGAGACTTGGATGATTGGTATTTGAATTGGTAGAGTGCCCCCAATAGGCTTCAAGATCTGGGGTGGTCATTTTCCATCTAGGAGAATCTAGAATTGGTTGCGAGCCCAAGTTTATCATTGTGGCCAGTCAAATCAGAGCACATGGTCTGCAACCAATAGAGGTAGAATCCAGCAGTCCAATGCACCCCCAAAAGGTAGAGGTATAGGTTGTTTCTCTTGCATCCCGTAAGGCCACATAGCTAGATAGTGTCCTCAAAGGAGCACACTTGAATTCAGTCAAAGGTTGGCTGCCATAGAGCCAACAAGGGATGATGCAGATAGGTCTTACAAAGTGATTACATCGATTGATAACCGCCAGATAGAGCATCGGGGCACAAATTTGGAGACTACAAGTAGTGGACGGGTAGCTGACTCAGGAGCTTGTGGGAATTCTAGAGTATAGGAGACTCATCCTCAGGAGTCAAGACGTGGAGCAGGTGAGAGTCCAGTTGGATCCTAATGATGAGGCTTCAACTTCTAGGGAGGATGCATTTTAGATGCATGAGTTAGACCCATACTTGTTTGCAAGCTTCTAGGAGTAAGCTAGATCCTAGGGGGAAGGATGTAGTTCCCTTCATGTTGTTATCCTTTAGTCGATGACTGTCTTGTTAGGATATACACTACTATACCTTATTGATTCTATTTTTACTGTTTTGGATTGGTTTTGGATGACAGTTGATCATACTTTGAGGTTCATGATACTATTGACTTATGCATATGTTATGATGGTTATATGGATTTTTTTTGTGTTCAGATTAATTTAGTTATGAGTATCATGTGGTTATATGATTATGTTTATTGTGCATTTCATTCATGATTGATCTATGTTGTTTATGATGTAATTGTTGTGATTCATTGATGTGGATTATTGTTTGAAGTGTCTAGGTGGGAGGGATAGTGTAGCATTACTCGTTCGTGAGTACCCTGCTACACTATGATTTACTCTCATGATGTGTTTGATTGTTTGATATATATATATATATATGTGTGTGTGTGTGTGTTTGTTGTTCAATAGTTTTTCTGATGTAGATTGTAGGTACCAGTCATCGACTCCACTTGAATTGTCAAGTATGAGCATGCCTTAAAACCCAATGGAAATGTTGTTGAAAACGGAGATGGCAAAAGGTCCCCTACCCTTGCCATCATCTTTGATGAGGATGAGTACCCGTTTAGTCACCCCGTCAGTTTGGTTTGCACCTTTGGTCAGTTGTCTCATTTTGACTTTATTGTTGTTGGGTGATTTGTGATGATACTTAGTTAATTTTTTATTATGTTGTTTAATTAGTTATTAAATTTAAATAATTTGTAATGGTAATTTGTGGAGAAATTAATGTTATGAGTTTCCTTTTTTAATCAATTTAATTAAATTAAATTGATTTATAAGGTTGTTTAAGTAATTTGGAATTAAATAAATAATTAAATAAATCAAGAGTGAAAATGGATATTTATATGGAAAATTTGATAATTAATTTATTAAATTAAATTGTTATGTTATAAAGTATTTTATAATTAAATATAAAGATAATTGTTATTAATATCATTGAGATTTAATTAATCAAATGAGGAAAATAATATAATTTAAAATAAAATAGTGAATTGGATGTGATTTCAAACAACTTGTTAAAGCAATTTAAAAGATAAAAAATGTAATTTCAAAGCACATGCGTGCCTTTGAACTGGTAAGGCACATCAAACAAAACATCATGGGGGATTACATTACACACACACAATCACACAAAGAACAAGCAAAAGAAAAGAAAATAAAGACTAGTAAGACACATGTGAATCAACCTAAACATCAAACGAAACATCATGGGGGATCACATTACACACATGCAATCACACAAAGAACATGCAAAAGAAAACAACAGAAAGACTAGTAAGGCACATGTGAATCAACCTACTAGTAGTTCGTTCACATCCCAATTGTGTTCATTGTATACGGAAGGTGCACAACTAGCCAAAGGGAAAATAGCAAGTGCCGAACTAGGGTCATTACCAAGTTCAACACTCTTCTTAGGAGAATTATCATTTAAGCTCATAGAAGAGGAAAATAATGTATTCAATTCATTATGCACTTCTTCATCAATTTTAGCAATCTCATCATTGTCATCCAAGTTAATCACAATGGGAGGTCGAATGATAATATCCATAGAAGGATTTAGCTCATGTTGTGGTTGTGATACATGATCTTTTTGTTGCGGTGAAGAGGGTGAATCATCGTGTATTGCTTCAATCAAGTTAGGATGTTGATATTCTTTGTTGTTTTCTTCATTTGATCTTCAAGCAAGGGCATGACGTCTATGCCTACTCTCTCTAGCATTTCTATTTATTTTAGTACAATTTTTAAGTTGTGTTTGTGTAGGAGCGGGTTTATCAACCATAGGTTTGTTTTCTTCCCTAAGGGGAGGAACAGAAGGAACCATGGAAGGTTGTTCAACTACTTTCTCTTTAGCTTTGTAAATTTGTTTTATCTTAGGAGACGTGACAAGATTTTTTTCGTTGTCTCTTGGTCTTTTATAGGAAATAGATAAAGTATCTGTCTTGGGTTGGTCTTGGTTGTTTGGGATGTTTTTAGGTTCGATCATGGTTTCGTCAAGGATGGTAGGGTTAGTCGTAGATTGAGGCATGTTTTTAAGGGATAATTTTTCTATGCATTTCGCCTTGAAATTTTGATAGGATTTGAAAAAAATTCTTCTCAAGGTTTAATATGTTCCATAGGCTTAGGCCAAAAGAAATCTAATGAAAAATTTCCACAGGAAGACAAAGGATTAAAGCCACTATGGTGCATAGTAAAGATTTCATTGTCAAAGGGAAACTTTAAGCATTTATGCACGATTGACGAGACGACTTCCATGGAGCATAGCCATGGGTAACCAAGCTTCACACTAAATTGATCCGACGTCGAGATATGATGGAGAATGAGACATCTATTTTTTTCAGTCCTATTTGTAAAGGAAGGGTGATTGATCCCATCGTAGGGAAAGAGAAACCATTATGCATCTTTTTCCATGCTTTTGGTTTATCATATGTTTCTTGATAGAGTTCATGCACGAGTAACAATTCTTTAGTGATCACATTCTCTCCACAGACAAGATCAATTAATATCCCATTAGTGGGCTTGTCATTGATTCGGTTGGCTATGTAAAGAGGACCATCTGATGCATTTCAAATAATATCCATCAATGAGAAAGCAATTGCAAGAGGATTTTTAGTTTGGACCTTACGAGGTTGAGTTTCTATCAATGCAATTAAGCCCTTTCAGGGAAAACTTTAGTGGTGAATCTTTGCCAATTGGTGAATTCTAGAAATTGGCCAAGTCAAAATTGGCAAATTTGCACAAACCAATAGGGTGTCCAAATTGCCCGAATTATACGAATTATCAGTCCAATGCATGTCCATTCACCAACAATTTATTTTATGAGGCATATTTAAGCAACAAATTCACCATAACAAACTACACGTTTCAAATGGACTGACTAATATTTTTGTCTGCAATCTCGGAAGCATGTAATAAAACACCTACATATTTTCCAATACTATTAAAACAACATTGTATCAGGACCCATTTTGCCAATTAAAATTTACAAATAGTTGCTTGTGAAAACCCATTTCGCCAATTAAAATTTATAAATAGTTGCTTATGAGGACCTATTTCGCTAGTAACTTTAAAAAATAATTACATTTGAGGACACATTTCTCCTTGAAAATTACAATGTATGGTTGTATAAGCACGCAAGATTTTCCAAATTTTTAATATGCCATTTAAAAATCTCACAGAATTTTTCCAACTATGGATTGATATAAATACAATCGAAACTGTCATTTATTCTTACACATTTTTAGTTTTGAGGTTCTACTTCTCAATTCATAAGTCAGCGAAAGCCGAAAACATAGAATTAAGGTGAGTGATCATTTCTTCATAGTGTTATTAGTTATAATAATAAGATTTCTTTATCTCTTTTCCATTCTTGCTTCAATCTTAAAGATGATATTGAGTAGGGAATGTGATCTATATTCTCTATCCTTCTTAAACAAGAAGACATTTTTTTCCATCTTTTATTCAAAGTGTGAGATCAATATGTCGAGAAGCAAGGGTAAGACTCTTGATCCTCAGGGTAGTAAGAGACTAGGAGGCCATCAAAACTCCCAAAATGTAGAGGTACCGTATAGTCTTACTTTGGAATTGGCAAAGCTTCTAATCCATTAGATCAAGATGGAGCTACATCATCAACTCTTCCACCAAATATTAATGAAGAAGGCATTCACAATACCTCACCGCCACCAGAAGGTCAAGGTGAGATTGTCATTGAGTTAAATCCAAATGTATCAAATGAGGATAGAAATACCATAGAATATGTTCCAATGGATACCCTGGTTAGCTAGAATGAGATAATTGACCTAGATGAGGATGATGTTGGTAGCAAGAAAAGAAAAAGCAAATAAAAAATAGGGTGTGAGTGGGAAATGACAAGGAATTTTCAACTTGGTTGGTTGTCAAAGTACCCATTCATTGTATCAGTGGGGAAAGAAAATGATATTGAAAGTGCAACATTGGCCAAATGTACAATTTGTAGTTGGAAATGTGGAAGAGACAAGACGTTGTAGCTAAAGCTTGACACTATAGAAAAGCATATCGGTAAAGTTTATGAAAAACAAATCATAGAAAAAAAGGAACAATCACTCGTATGATGGAAATCAAAGGAAGAATGTCTTCATGTTAGGTATGCCACAGAATATGAAGAGCATGACCAAAGAATTTTGAAGCTTGCTGCATGTCAAGGTACACTTGAGGCTCAATTTGGAAAAGTAATGGAAATAGAAAATTTGTCAAAAACTGTTCAGATGAGTGTTGTTTTTCATATTTTTTTCTAGAGGGCGTCCTATGATAGACTGCCCAAAATATTATAGTTTATTATCTTATTTGGGTGTTCCTCACTATCCCTTCTCACATTGGTTAGTAAACGCTAGATGGGAATGGGCAAACTGTCTTGTTGCAGTGGAAAAGGAAGATTTAAAGGAGAAAGTAAAAGAGTCAAATTTCATTGCATTATCTTTAGATGAAGTTACTGTGGTAGACAATACTTCTTGGGTCTGTATGCATTTGTATATTGTAGAACGACATGTTTTCCAAGCTCATCTTCTCCATGTTCATAAAATGAAGGGCAGTTCAACATCACAAAATCTATTTGAACTAGTCAAGAAATCTTTGAATAAAATTGCAAGTATGGATGAGTTGACAATTGCAAAAAGTTGGTGTCTATAGGAGTTGATGGAGCTGCAGTGATGTAAGATCAAAGGAGCGGTGTTTGCACAAAGTTACAAACTATTTGTGCACCATACATGCTTGGCATTCACTGCATGGCCCACATAATGAATTTATCATTCAAAATTGTAAGCAAGTTTCCTACAGTATCAAAAGTTGAAAATCTAGTCCACAAGATCCACACATACTTCTGCTGAAGTCCCAAACGTTTCACATAATTTCAAAATTTTGCTGAGGGAATAACACCAGGAAACAAGCTTCTCAAGGATGTCGATACCAGATGGATCTCCTTGCATGGACCAACACAATGAGTTATTTCAGAATATCAATCCTTGATTGGAGTGATGTACAAGCATCATAACACAGTAGACAAAGCTCCTGACCTCTTACATAGGTTAAGTAATATAGAGACACTCTTGAATTTAGCTAGTCTTCTCCCCATGTTAAATGTGATGAACAATATTGTGAAGAAAGCCCAAGATAGAACTAAGTATATTTATGAATATGCCAATCTACATAAACATACATGCTTGGCCCTTGATCATCTATATCTAGATCTAACACAAGAAGGCCCAAATTATTTCATGTGGTGAAAAATTACTTGTGACACCCCTCTGATTTGCTATATTTTCTTTGACAACTCAGATACTTTGTTAGACCTTATTTTATGTTATGGTTGTTCTATTGCTGACAGTGGAGCGATGATAGATTATATGGATGTGATGATACATTATATGCATGGTGATTATGTTTAATATGCTTTATGTTTGCATAGATGCTTAGTTGTGATGACATTGCTATATATGTTTATTGTAGTTTAATTGATATAGTATCTCGTCAGTTGATGTGACATAGTATTGGTGAAGAGAACGGTATTGCATCACTCGCTTGCGAGTGCCCTGTGATTTCCGCGATTCTCTCTTCACGGTGTGTATGAATTATTATTTGTATACATGTACGACTTTTTATTTTGTTGTAGGTTTGCAGGTATAGGACAACGACTTCACCTGGTTTCACTGGTCTGAGCATTTCCACTACTCAACAGTAATGATTTGTAGATAGTAACAGGCTACCTAGTCAAACCATTACCCTAGCATAGTGTGTCGTCAGTCTGTATGTTGGTCATGTTCCTTATCCATGTTGGTCTTGGTATTTTATTTATCGTGCAAGTTTAAATTGTAAGGATTAAATTATATGTTGTGATTAGTATTTAATTAATATGGAGATTTTATTGTAAATTAATCAATTTAATTTAAGTTATATTATTAAGTAATTTTAATTATTAAATTAATTGAGAATTAAAATAAATAAGTTATTTAATTGTAAATTAGATTAAATAAATTACTTTAATTTTAAATGCATATTTGGGAAAAGATCTTAGAAATATCTTGGTTTTTTAAAGAAGAGATATTTGTTGTGTGAATTGGAAGTTAGAAGGATTTGTTTTCTTATTGTCTTAAAATTGATTTACGGAGAGATTGATTGAAATGGGTGAGAAAAGAGGAAGTTGTTGGCACGGGAAAGAAAGACAGGTTTTTGGGAAATGAATGAATTATTTTGTGGTTTGAAGAAATTGTAGATCTTAGAAGCTTTTTGATAATTCTAGGAATCTAGTTTGTGGAAATTCTTGGCTGTGGTTTATTTTTGTTCTCTGGGAAGTGGCAATTGTTCTGGAGGAAGCTTTGGAAACATTGAAAAATTGAGGTTACAGAGAAGCTCGACATCAATCCTCGAGGAAACAATTCTTCTCGAACAGGTTCTTTAATTGTTTTTGTGAATTTTGATTTGAAAGAGTTATTTAATTATTGCAATGCAAATTGGAAAAGATCAGAAGAGGTTTTCATTATTGTAGAAGCTTTTGTTTTTAAAAATATTGCCGTGAAAATTGAACCTCTGTAGAAAACAATTTAGTTCCTTTGTGTAAATTGATCATTTGAATTAGATTGAAACCAAAGGAAATTATAGATCTCTGTAGAAAATATTTGTGGTGATAGGAAACCTCTATAAAATACTTATACTTTGTTCTTGTAGAAAATTTCTTTCTATAAAATTATGGATCCTCTATGTAAAATTTATCTGTTTCTCCTGTAGAAAAACTTTTGTGTAAATAATTTGTCTTCCTATAAAGAGGTTGGATGAAATTTACATATATAAATATATTTATATATATATATATATTAGAAGATATATATACATATATAAACATATATATATATATATATAAATCTTTATTTATTTATGTTTTGATTTACCTTCTGGTAAATTCACGGAATCGTAAAACAAATTCGAAAATCATCCTACGCGATTTTTATAAATTGCAGGGTTTTTATGAATGAAATTTTGTATTTAATGGAGGCTGGGGGAGCTACCCCCATAGCTGTCCCTCCCACATGGGATACGACAGTGAGGGTAGTGCCCAACGCTTCCCTCACAGGCATCACTAGCATGGCCAACACTGTCGACCCCCTACAGTGGGAGCTCGACTGTACAAGTGTCGACCCTAATTCGTATATGACAATTCTTTTAGATTGTTTGTATTTAATATATAATATATATATATATATATATATTATATAATATATATATATATATATATATTATATTATATAATATATATCATATTTATATAATATATATATATATATATTATATTGAATTCAAATAAGTATGTAATCTGTTCTTTATTTAAATAAAAAAATATGAGGAATAGATTTTGATGTTAATGGATTTTATATTAGATAAATGAGTTCTTTTATGGTATAGTTGATTTTATAATTAAATAATATATATATTTATATGTATATATATATAATTGTATTTAATTATATATATACATATTAAATATATTTGTTTAATGTTGTTTATTACAATAGATATATGCTAGCACAATTAGTTAATTAGAAATGAATAATTAGTTTAATTGTGAAATTGGTTTAGATATTATGTGTGATTGTGAAACTGTAGTTAAAACTTGTGATATTATTTCATTGTGGATTATTAAAGGGAATTGTGTTTTGAATAATGTATTTTAGTGTGAGATATTGTTCTATTGGATTTAGGAAATCCGAATAGTAGTGCTTTTAATTAACTGAGATTGTTTATTTTAATTTCTAGTATTTCTGTAAATGGGCACTGTGGGGAATATTTGTTGTAGAGAAAATATAAGTCTTCCAGATTATAATTGTGACAGGGTTGTTATTTATATTAGTCGCCTTGAGATTTCCTTGGGTAGTGCATGTAGTTGGATTCAGTATTGGACATCCGTAGGGATGTGTTATCTCTTGTGTTATGTTATTATCAGTTGGTGCACTGTCTACCCTTGGATGTAGAATGAGTTATTGTGTTGTCGATAGGGGAGTGGCTTTCAACGGGGGCCGGGACACAAAGTGGTCCCAAGATAACTCGTGTGGAAGTCAGTGTAATCAGTGGAAATTAAATAACCTACATTAGGTGAATGGGTAGTTAACATATTTAACTTGATAATTAGCCTCGCTCATTGGCTCAAGGGCTTGTGTTAGACTTGAGATGAGTCATGAAGGCATGGAATGGAAAGATCGTTATCTTTTCTTCTCGAAAGATAATTGAATCTGCACTGGTGTGCATGTGGGGCCGGAGTTCGTAAGAGGTTACCAGGATAACCCAAGATGGAGGCTGAGACCTAGGAAGATCTCCTTAGGATAACTAATGCAACCTTTGTGATGAAACTCCTATGACAATAGTCAATTTTTATTGTACAGTGATTGTTCTTGATTCAGTGATTCTGGAAGCAATGTGACCTTTTGTTTGTGTTTACTAGTACTGTGTTATCTTGTAAATTGCATGTGTCTAGAGGTAATAGGTTTGTCTTGGTTACCTTTTACTATCTCCTAGCACGGGGGCTAGGCCTACAGGTACCATATGGTTGGGTGGCGTGCACCTTACACTGTTGAGCTTTCTCTTCCTATTCATGATGGTGAGATCTTCTTGTTTGAGGAGCTCATGTAGTTCTATGGATTTGTACTTCTCTTTCTCATTGTGATAGTGGACACTATATTTTGTATTCCTTATTTGTAATCAAGGAGGAACCCTTGTGATGTAATTGTAACATTATGTATGATCTATTCATCGTTGGATTAAATGGTATATATTGTTTATATGATGTTGTATTTGTGGAAATATGCTCATTACATTTCTATGTGTTAGACTTATTTTGCAATGGATTACTGCTTTGTTGTATGTTGTTATCATGAGTTATTTCCATATACTATGTTAAGAATAATTTTGTAAGTTTGGAATTTCACATGTAGACACGTTGCATGGCCTAATGGATGTATATGTTAGAGTAGGTTACTTCACTCATCATTGTTACTCTTTTTAAGAAAAAAAAATAGTTGTGCTTCCTTAGTGTTGCATCGTCCTCTAGGTTGCAGGACGGGGTTTTACATTATTGATTTGAATAATCCTGATAATTATTTACCGTTTAATGCAAGAGGGAACTTATGTATCTATGTACGTGGATATGAGATACCAATGTACCATTGTAATATAGCCAGGCACTCTTGCAGAGAAGTAGCTGTTAACGAGGAAGATTTTAACAATATTGTTAAATCTGTTAGTGATAATTTGAAGGAAATTGAAAAATATCTTTCCTCAAAGATTCATGAAAGATTCCCTCGACATGAAATACTTGAAGCCATGGGTATTGTGTAACCACAATTTTGGGTAAACCAAGATAACCCAAAATATTTTCATGATAAAGTAAAAATCTTGATCGAACAATTTTCAAAAAGTGAAGCATACAATGAGCAAACAATATAAGGAATTTTAAATGAAGGTAAGCTTAGAAATTTTTTTAGGATTTTTGCAATAACTATGAAGGACTAGTATAAATCCATGGGAACGGAGAAGGCCTTTGAAGTAGAATCAATAAAAAAGGTTTGGACAAGCTTAGGTTAGAGTGAAATATTGCATGGTACGATATCAGAATATTTCAAACTTGTTGATTTATGTCAAACATTGATATTGGGGTCGATGGAGGATGAGAGAGTTTTTAGTACATTGGCATTTTTGAAATCAAAGTTAAGAAACAAACTAGACAAGAATTTGGAAAATTGCTTGAGGATGAAAGAAACTGTGTATAATGTCAAAAAATTTCCTTTTGAGAGGTCATTGACAATCTAGAGGTCCACATGTGAAAGAAGAGGGACTGGGTTGTGCAAAACTCCAATTCCAAATGATGGTACTGGTGGCACTGGTAGTGGCAGTGGGACTAGGACAAATGACATTGACACAAATCACATAATGAATGTTGAATTTGAGACATAGGCCGAAGAAAATGAAGAGCAAACTCAGAATCAAGACGACTCTTTTACTTTATCTCAAGATGAACGTCAGTTTGAGGAACCTGACTTCCATTTGGGAAATGGAAGAGAATCAACAACTTTTAGGTATTTATACTACACTTCATGAATCAGTTTCCATTGTTCCAAACTGTAGTTGATGATATTTTATATTGTATTCAATGAAATTGTGAATCATTGCACTTCATGATATTTTATTTTATAGTGCACTTCATGAATCATATTCTAAACTGTAGTTGATGATATTTTATATTGTATTCCATGAAATTATGATATTTTATATTGTATTCCATGGTATTGAATTTGATATGTGATTCTGCATCATTTTTAAAGAACAACACTTATCACACTACTTATAAATTCCTATTGCATTTCCATTCACACAATCTTTGATAAATAAATGAAAGGAATATTAATCCATTCCTTGAATAGAAGCTTACAGTTCAACATCCATAACTTATAAGCTAACATAAGCTAACAATTCAACATAAATAACTTATAAAGGAATCCACACAACTTAAACAATAAAAGCTTAAACTACCAAATCACCTAAAATATATTAAGAAATCCTTATGCATCCATCACCATAAAATCTTTATTCATAGATAAACATTCCACAACAATGAAACTAACCAAAAATTATCATTCCAATAATAGATAATCCACTAGCAAACTACTCAGCAAAAGAAAAATAAATCCACACACCATAACTCAAAGATTACGTATGCATGAACTTCACCATTCTATTTATATATTGAAACAACGCTCTCATCCTCCACTTACTAGAAAGATGACCAAAAAATACTTGCAACTCAACAAAGTGAACCAAGTAGGGGAATCAGGAAGTTATGAAAATTCAGAACTCCACGACAAGGTTATCAAACTCGGAGGACTAGCGACTAAGGTTAGGAAAAGCACAAAAAACACGACTTTGAGTGATAGTAACCACAACAATGAAACTAACCAAAAATCTATCATTCCAATAATAGATAATCCACTAGAAAAATACTCAGCAAAAGCAGAATAAATCCACGCACCATAACTCAAAGATTATGTATGCATGAACTTCACCATTGTCTTTTTGTATTGAAATAATTGTCTCATCCTCCACTGACTACAAAGATGACCAACAAATACTTACAACTCAACAAAGTGAACCAATTTAGGGAGTCCAAAAGTTATGAAAATTTAGAACTCCGCGACAAGGTTATAAAACTCAGAGGACTAGTGACTAAGGTTAGGAAAAGCACAAAAACTGCGACTTTGAGTGATAGTAACCATAGCAATGAAACTAACCAAAAATATATTATTCCAATAGTAGATAATCCATTGGAAAACTACTCAACAAAAGAAGAATAAATCCACACACCATAACTCAAAGATTACGTATGCATGAACTTCACCATTGTATTTCTATATTGAAATAACATAAAAGTAGTAAAAATAGCAGAGTTTTTTTTGTCTTGATAATGGTTTCTTGAAGACAACCATTTTAGAAATTAAAATAAAAAGTATTTGAAGTATCAAGATAGAAAAATTAAAGAAAATAACATAAAAACTAAAAACTAATCAGTGGTCCCAGCACCGATTCTTTCACTTCCAATTATTTCCACCTCCTACTCCTCCAGTAACACCTCCTGTGCCTTTACTCTTTGCCTGTATTCCTAGTACTTGGTGAAAATTGTAGTGATGTTTTTTCTTCCTGGAGTCATGGTGATTTGCAACCTTGTCCTCCATCTTGAAAGTGCATGGTCCGACTCAGCTAGCATTTCATAGATGCCACTTTCTGCCTTAAACGCACTCATATAGGTTTGTAAGTTATTCAATTTTCTGAATGAGTTTCTAGTGGTTGTCTCAGGATCACCTACTTCTCTATGATACACCTCTTTAAATTCCCTCATTATGTTTGCAAGATCCAGTACATTTTCATCTAACCCATTCGTGAGGTCCACTTCAAGAGCATTGAAGTTCTCCTTGATCTTCACCAATATGTTAGAGTATTTTTCTAACACTTTATCTATTTCCTTGATATAATCTTCATATACTGATAATTTCCACTCCAATGAATCATACCAACTAGGATCAATTTCTCTAGGGTCATCCACCAAATTTTCTCTTATTAACAAAGTGTGCTCCATGGAGACTAATTTTGCAATTTTCCTTGAAAGGAAAAATGTGCTACTATGTTCTCTCCTGGTCTGTTGGAGCTCAACTACTAGTTCCTTTCTTTTATCAGACACATTAACATAGAATTGGCTAAATTTACTAATGTATAAAATGCCATCCTCATAAATCCCTTCTATCCATTCGCTGGAAACTTTAGCATAACCTAAATTTTTCCTGGCTTGTTGCACAGTGTCAGAATTAATACCTTGAACATTTGAGCTTGAGGCTTCCTCAGTGGTCAGAGTCACAATCGATGAAATAAAATTTCTTAAAGAAAGATTATGATATTGCAACTAAAGGTTCTCCTTTTTATGTTCTTTTTCTCTTTTTATCAATGCATTAACAGACTAATCAACATGATATACATCACCTTCTAAAGTAGATGACCTCATATCAACATGAGTAACCTTGTAGTCAACTTCTATTATCTCATTTTTGTTTATTTCCTTTTCTCGATCAACAATCTCCAACAATTGATGCCTAGTAGTGGAATCAATGACAATTTGTGACATCCTCTTAGCCGTTTTGGGCTTTTGGTGACCCTACAACAACATGGAAAATGTATCTATTTCAATTGTCATTGCAAGAATATTCTTTCTTTTCTTCTTGACTGCTTTGTTTAACCTTGTTGGGGAAGATGCCACTAATCCATTGTCTCTACTTTCAACACTTACATTTTTTTTTTATTTGATTGAACATAAACAAATTTATCTCATATTGGAGAAGGGGGAAATTCAAATAATGTGGGAAAAGAATTATCATCAATTATTTGTTAAAAAATTCCCTCAGAGTCTATAGGCACTGGCTTTTCTTGACTAGCCTTTTTCTTAGGTACTGAGGGTACACTATCCTGTTCACAAATTAATTTTAGCTTGGCCCTAATGTCTTCTAGCTTCTTGCCATCTCCTCCTGACTATGAACCAGTGTCACATGGCCTAATTGACTACTTTCCAGCTGATATATTTATGCCAGAGGCATGTACAATCCCTTGCTCTTTTCTCTGAGAAACTCTTCCCTCATGAGGAGAACCCGCACTTTGGCACCATTTTCCATTCAACCAGTTTGAAGTTCTTCTCAAAACAGGGGTAGAAAGGACCATTAAGTCTGAAACTTCATCCTTTGACCAATTAATTTTGTACAAGGGCTTAGCAACAAGGGCCCGATATTCAGGATTAGTGATCACCAAGTCTTCTTGTGCATCTTCTGGAATATTGAAAGATATACCAAAAGCTTGTATTTTCCTTAGGGTCAATCTCATGAAATTTCTTCTCCACACCTCACCTTCATCTATACAGTCTTCCCAAAAATCTTCAATATCAGGGCAATGTTCATAGCTGCTAGCTCGATACAAGTTTTGCTTAACATAATCCTTGCTATCAAAATTATTTCTCATGGGAAAACACTAAAAATTGAATTCATTCAAGGCTTTCTCCACACCCCTAGCAATATTACTTATTTTGCAAGAAAATGAAGGAATGGACAATGGAAAAGCATACCCCTTCTTTCCCATGTTTAAATATTTAACATTTACAATGGCCATCTATCGACAAACTTCAAGAAAAACCAGGAAATCAATTAGGTAACAGGGAAATTTCAATGGATCCTTCTCAAAACCTCCAATTCTAAGATAAGTGAATCTATTGAACTAAATATAGAAACTTCCAAACTTCAATACTAGAGTAGCCACTTCAGGTGAAACCTGAAGCTCAAGTTTTCCATCAATTCTTCTCACAATTTCTTTTAAAAATGTGTCATTGATGTGACAGAAATTCCTCATTCCAACCTCCTTAGTGAGCTGTGAAAAACTTGTATACACAAGCATGTCCGGTATCAGAGACCTTTGCGGTTCCAACCCTGCCCAAACAACCTCTTGAATAGCTAGAATGTAAACTAGGTATGAGCACATGTGGAAGGAAACAATTTGCTAGAAATTTATCAATTGCTCATTTAAATGATAACTAATAATCTTAGCCTAGTCATTGAATTTATTGTCACTACAAATCAACAGAATAAAATGACACGTCCAAAATTCAAAAGAGTCTGAATATGCATTACCAACCACATGATGTAGAAAGGTGATAGCATCTAAAATTTCATCCTTAAAATGAACCCTTTTAATCTTTGAGGGCAACTAAGACTTACCCTTTTTCTTTGACTTCAACCAATTCTTTGCAATGGAATTTTTGCACCATTCCTCATTCATTATGAAAAACTCGTCACTAACAGCTACAAACATTTCCTCTACAGTTTCCCTCTTTGGGATGCTTAATGCACGAGAAATGACTTCAGGAGTAATTATTGCAATGACTGACCCATCCACAACTCTAATTTCCCGAGTCTTTGGAATGTAGCCCCTTGTGCATGAAATCGCCAGGTCGACACTTTGTACATCCTCAAGAAAACCTCCTGCATGCACCAAACCGCTCTGTAGAAATTTATCTTCTAGTGCTGCTCTCTTCCTTTGCTCTAGGCACACCAAAAAATCCTCCAAATTGAGGTGTCCAATTTTAGCGTGCCTCACGCTAGACCAATTATTTTGAATTCCACTCTGCATGAGCACAAATTCATGGAGATACAATGTTTGCACTTGAGAAGTGCTGGCATTGGCAAAGAATGAGAATGTAGGATAAATGAATTAGTAAAACTTTTCCACCCACCTATGTCATGATTTTGATACTAATAGGATGTGCATTAAATGTGGTATTCAATTTTATTCCTTGAAAAGATAGCCTTTAAACTTGCATGCTTTTTGAAATTGCTGAAAAGACAACTCAAGGTTAGTCTGTACATAGCATTCAATGAGATGATGATGCCTTTGAAAGCCAATATAAGTCCATAATGTTGCATGGTCCAGGAAACTTGGAACCTTAGAACCAAAGTCATAAGTTTCAAAGTTTTGGAAACCTCTGACTCGTCGACTACAAAGATGATCAACAAAGACTTGCAACTCAACAAAGTGAACCAAGTCAGGGAATCGGGAAGTTATGAAAATTTAAAACTTCGCGACAAGGTTATAAAAATCATAGGACTAGAAACTAAGGTTAGGAAAATCACAAAAACTGTGACTTTGAGCATTTTCCAAGAGAAATAAACAACAAGGCATTGAAAATGAATGAGTAAAAGACCCGAAACTGAAAGACCAAAGGAGGGGAAGTTTAAAATTGTTGACACTAGTTTAAAAGTTACAAATAACAAGAAGTAAGTATAATGAGCTTATTGATGAATATAATAAGAGTCAAAAAAAGGTTGTTGAACTTGAAACAAAGCTAGCATTATGGAAACAAGTGGAAATATTAAGGTCTCAAGGACCAGCTAGTTCAAGTCATGTTGTAACTAGGGAGTGGATGATTTCTCATGAGAATATCTTTTGGTTTGTTGTAACAATTTCTTTAGGAAATGACCGATATAATCCATCAAATGAAAATGTGACATGTGTACATTGTACATCTTGTCCTGAAGCTTGTTTTGCTCCATTATTTTGAGTCTATCGTCTCTCCATCTATAACATTTGTGAACCGAGATTCCAAACCTGCATAAACACAAGAAACAAACATCATATTAGATCAAATGCAAGTGAGTATCATGATTCCCCAAGAAACCCATTTGAATTGCAAAGAAAGAGAAATGAAATGAAGAACATAAACAAGCATAAACCAAAGATATTAAAACTTATTCAAATGCAAAGCAAACTATTAATCTCTTGGGGTAGTTGGTGCCAATTTGATGTGGAAATTGGACCTTTCCCAAATCCTATGCAAGCTTTGATGATTTTATGAGGATGTGATCCACTTTGTTGAAGATTGAAGTATAATCCAAGATAAAAATATGCATCACCTAGATAAAAATTTGATGAAATGGATGAGAATTGCTATGATTGAGTGTGGATTTGAGTATAGTAACTTTGCTCAATTTGTGGATGCTAAAATGAGGAATGAAGCCTCCTATTTACAGAATGATAAGTTGGAGAAATGCTCAAAATGAAGCAATGTGGGACTAACATTCAACCAATGGCAAGGTGCCACTTGTCAAGAGATGGATGGATGAAGGATGTGCACATTTTGATGAATGTGCCCATAAATGCAATTAGGTGATATTTGAAATTAGTGAAATGACATGTAAGAGGGAAAAGGAATGTCTTAAATGCCACTTGGCTCAAGGAAAAAGGACTTAGTAAGTGAAGTTAATGTCTTGTTTGAAGGACAAAGTCCACTTGGATTTGAATTCAAATTTGAGAGAATATTCCTCCATTATGCCATGTTGAGAGAAAATAGGGATTTATTAAATGAATTAAACCTATTTTCATGTGCAAGTGGAAAAAGGTAGAGGATGGGACATGAATTAGGATTAAATTAATCAAAGGTTAATTAATTTAATGAGATATTAGATGATGTGACAAATTTGACTTAGATTTATGGGTTTATTTAAATCAAAGATGAGAAGAATGTGATTTCAAACTTAGTTAAATAAATATTTTATTTTATTTAACTAAAGGGGATGATTGGTTAGCTTAAATTAAACAAGGTTCAATTTATTTAATTTAATAGATAGACCTTAGAGATTTAATCAAATAAAGGGAATTATTTAATTGAATATGGACATAGGGTTAATTAGATTAGATAGATTGATTTAATTAATAAGAGAGAAAGACTTAATTAGATAAAATGATTTATTTAGGAGAGGAAAATTGATGAATTTAATCAAATAAAGGTATTTTATTAAATGGTTAGACTGAGGGATGATTTAGGATGAAATGGTGTTAGTAAAATCAGGATCAGGTATGTCGGTATATTTTTCATGTCTACATTTTGCCCCTCTTTGAAGCAAAGTACTCATTACATTGGTTCAAAGAATAAATTGTCTTGATCAAAAGCCAAAATTTTCCTGATTTCAAAACTTGCTCCATTGCTGCCCCGGTGAGAGAAAACATGCCAATATACTACCCCCTTGAGAGACCAGACGAAAAGATTGATTTTTGGGTGATCTTGCGAAAAAAAAGGACAAAGTGCCCAGTGGGTCTAGAAAGGCTCCGGGAGGCCAGAAAATGCAAAAGACGATGCAAATTGGCCTTTGGACAAACAAAAATAGGATGAGGGGACCCATGCCCTACCTGGACGGCGAAACTGGGTCAAAAAACCCTAATTTTCAGGCTTAAATAGGCCTCGAGGGCCACTTCCAATTCATTTTCACATTCAGCCTTAGGAGATTCCGCGATTTTGAGCTCTGACACCTTGGCGAGATGGTGCAACGATAGCTCCCTATGCACATTGCCAACTGAGTCCGGACGCATCAGAGGCTTCCCAACACTGGACCACCGGTGAGTCAACTTGACCCAAGCTTATTTTTCATTTTTCGTGCTCATTTAATGCTTTCAAAACTAGATCTCTAGGCGTGGTGCCATATTGCACCGCTGAAAATTTCAAACTCCACCACTTGATGTTAAACTACACCACCATTGCAAGGCGCGTCGCTACGATGTTGTTTGGAGTTTAGGTTTAAACTCCAAACTCCGACACCTTAGTAAAGTGCATCACTGCGATGGAATTTAAAGTTAGGGTTTATGTGCAAACTGCTACGCTTTGGCAAAGTGCACCGCTATGGTGTAGTTTGAGGATTTGGAGGTTGTAGCGTTGCAGTTTGCAAATTTCAAACTGTATTGCCTTCATAGGCAGCGACGCTGGGGTGACTTTTTGAACACAGAGACAAGTCCATAATTTTTTTTTTTGATGAATTTTAACACGGTGACTTTTCCTGATGTAGGAGGAGGTGAGAGAGATCTATTCGTGCAAGTACCAATCCCGCATTGATAAATTTTGACTCAAAATCCGACAAAAGTTCTATGGAATTTCAACGAACTTTCATTGGAATTATTTTGTCAATTTTCTGACAAAATTTGAAACGTCAAAATTCTGACCTAGCATCGTCGACTGGGTCAGAATTTTGAAGTTTCAAATTTCGTCAGAAAATCAACAAAATAATTCCGACGAAAGTTCATCCAAATTCTGATGAACTTTTGTTGGATTTTGAGTCAAAATGTATCTGTGCCGGGAGATTTTTGGCCTTTTGAGGGATTTTTCCAAGCAAGAGTAGGAGCGCATAGGAGAGATGGGACTTTGGTACATCGCCTATGCACCGTGAACGCACCTAGGCATGATGACAACACTTGTCGAGAGATGGCACAGTGAGACCTCTTCATTTCACCTTCCGACCAGTGAGGCCACAATTACGCTAGAGGACATGTGGTGGATCTTGATATTACCCATCCATGGCGAGTGGGTGATTTATCACATGGCTGTCAGGACAGACACCTGCTATGTCATCCTGGAGACTGATCATATTATATTATGTGAGGGTTAGATTGAGCTGGAGTGCCACAGGCCCCTTGCCTCACCCTACGACTTGGTGATTGCTACTATCATATCAGGTCTTGTTGCCCCAGATTGGTGAGGCTAATATTTCAGTTCTGGTTGGGGGCTTGCTTGGGAGCGGATGGTCCGATGACGATCAACACTTTTTGCATGGGGCCTAGTTTTGCTAGCCTCTCTTTATAGAGATCTTCACGAGTTCGCCTACTTGGATGGCAGAGGACTTGGAGTGGGAGTCACACTCCTACATATCTAAGCATGGGAGCACATCCTCATGCTTCGTCCATGAGTCATTCTTGTTCCAATGGAGCTAGATGATCTAGTGGTCTAGCATTACAGAGGGGGCCTTTCTTTTACCCATACAAGAGAGCACAAGATTCCTCATTGGAGGAGTGTCCTCGATGACATGGGAGTGTTTTGATGGAGGCCATATCTTGGGCAGCTAAGCTAGTTTGATGATGCACAACAGTTATTCTTTGCTCCTCAGGACTACTTGATGTAGGGGCGAGAGGATACCATGATTGAGATGTACTTTTTGGGTAGGGTACAGGGACAGTTTGGTGAGCCACAGGATCGACCTGATGATTAGTATGTGGTTATCTTTGTGAGGACAGTGAGTCAGGGATCTTGGGGGCGATACATACCTGCTCATGAGGCAATGAAGAGCTTCAAACAGCTGGTGGCCCATCCATGGCCATATGAATAGGGAGAGGTAGATCCAAGAGTTACACAGGCCTATAGGGATTGGTTCAGGCTGCCCTTGAGGCTCGCAGTTCCAGGCACACCCTCTGCTCGATGGAGATCCAAAGGCAGGGGCAGGACGAGGTCAGGGAGGATAGGACCAGGGAAGTGGTGGGCCACCATCAGTTCACCAGGTACAGGATGAGGCAGTTCAGGATCAACCACTGCAGCACCAGCCTCTCCTAGATCCACAGGTGGGAGAGCAAAGGCAGGAGCAGGATCTAGGACACTACGACAGGATCCCGAAACCTCCCAAGGGTGGGGAGCAGGATCAGCCTTTCGTGCAGCCATCTCCACAACTAGATCCTAGAGATGGGAAGATTTTACAGCTACAGGCCCAGGTATAGGGACTGATAGCTGAGAGGGATAAGGCTAGGGCCGAGCAGGATCAGGCCATTTTGCAAAGGCATGCTAAAGAGTTACAGGCGGTAGCAGAGATGGGCCACCGTCAACAGCTAGAGAGCATTGCCGCCTCCTCCTGGAACATAGTAGCACTCCGGGCCTACAGAGAGGCCGTGCAAGAGGTAGACTACTACAGGATATACTACTACTAGGCCGTGCCGAGGGCAACTCAGGTTCTATACTTCTCCTAGAGGACAGGCCATAGACCAAAAGAGCAGCACAAGGAGAGAGCAGGTGGCGAGGGCAGTAGCCAGCAGGGCCATGCCTTCATTTTTGATAAGAGACAAGATTCTTTTTGCATACTTTGGGCTCATTTTTTATAGCCCCATGGGCTGATTGTGCTTATTGACATACACCCATACATTGATCCGATTTTTGTATCATGATAGTATATTTGATGATATATGAGATGATGACTTTGATGTGATATGCTATGTCCTATTTTATGCATTATGGATCTTTTATTTTTATATGCTATTCACTGATGTTCTATCCTATGTGATGCAATGTGATGTATGATGATATGCTGTTATGATGTGATGCAATGATTATGCAGATGTTGATGAATGGATGTATTTTTTTTAGTATCTTTTTATGCACTTTTTATGATGATTATGTATGGATGGTGCAAATGTTATGCTATGCAAATGTTGTGATAGTGTATATGATAGCGTTATAGATGCTTATATATGTTATATGATGTTATGAGTGCAAATGATATGATGGATGTAAATAATGTTTTATATGGATGCAAATGTTTAAATGAAAAAATCTCTATTATGCCCCTAATGGATGGAATGCAATCTTTTTCCTTATCTTTCTCATGCATTATATGGTGATGTGCTTATGATGGTGCTACTTATGTATGTGGTTATTAATGTTTATGATGATATTTATGATATGATATGATGGATGTAAGTGATGTAAATGTTTTAATGATGAGATGCTTAGAATAACAAATCTATATTATGCAAATGATGGAAATGCAATGTATATGATATGATATACTATTTCTAAATGATATGATATGCAATATGCTGATGGTTTGTGGATGTAGGATGGATGTAACGATGATTGATGAACTAATCAACTATCATGATACCATGTTAGCATGAAGAGAAAGGGATAGAAGAAACTAGAGATTCCAACAAGACATGGGACAATGATGATGATTTGCTTGCCAAGGAGTTGGGATTTTCAAAGGGCTAATTACCTTATGTTTGATAACACACATAGGTACGATGCATCAAGGTATGAAGAACTAGGATGGCGTTGTACTTAGTGTGATGGAATTTGACTTGACAATTAGATAGGAGTATCCCTATTCACACCTAGCATATGAAACCTTATTTAGAGTGCAGTTCAAAAATTTCAAGCATCTCGGGCCAAAACATAGGAAAGCAAGCCTTCCCATGTGGTCAACAAGATACTTAAAACACCTTCCCTACATCTAAACAAAGTACACATGACCAAGTTATATTACAAGAATATCCAACAAGCACAAAAAATAAAAAATAATGATCATTTCCCCATTCCTATCTCTCTAAATCTTTTGATTAGACATCATCAAGAGTTCCTTGGAATGAGTGCAATAAGATAAATCAACAGATAAAGATAAAGTAACCAAACAAGCTAATGTTCTTCAATACCGCTAGCCAAGACTTAAACTACAGTGATGCTTGATGTTGATGTCCATTGTAGGAAGGATGCATCCTAGGACATGATGATATCAGATGATTTTGATATGGGACTGATTGCATGATAGACTATTGACATAAAGAGTTGACCAACTTGTTTACGTACTAACCTGGACTTAAGATTTTGATGTTTAAGTTTTCACTTTTGGACTACTAGACTTGTTTCCGACTGTTTCACCAAAGGTTGGGGATGATTATTGTTTATTGTGAGTGATATTTATTGCGACTGAAAGCAGGATGAGACAGATGATTTTTTTTGAATGTTTTTGATGTTTTGAAATGTTTTTTTTTAGGTTGTTTTTGGTATTTTAATGATTTTTCAAATGTTTTTGATTTTTTTTATTTTCAAATGTTTTAGGTTTTTTGAGATTTCAACCAAGAGACTAACCTAAAGACCTATCCTAGGGGCCTCGGGGGATGATCAATAGATTATCCTTGCCTACGTTATACATGCAGAGACCACATAGTTTGACTGACACAAACTCGATTATTGATGAGATATGAACAAATGGATTGCCAGTTTATTATGATGAATCCTAAAGGAATAACCTAAGTGTCTCAGGGGATGATCAAAGATCAACCTTTCCTATGTTCAAAGCTCAGAGACCCGTAGTTCGACAAGACGACTCTGTTTTTGACTTTTTGACTTGGATTTTGATATGTTTTGAATGTTTTTGGATTTTCTGATTTTAGGGACCTAGAGAACATACATGAATCTGATCTGATGAGAACATGCCCCCAACATGGTGCAATAGACTACTTCGATAAAGGCAGGATAAACTGACCTTGAGGATGGACCAAGTAGTACTAGGAGGGATCATGATAGGAGCATAGGACCAATCTATGATGTAGACGTTGATGGGTGATGGATGGAAATATGGAATATGATGGATGATGGAAATGTAATGGATGGATGATGCAAAATAAGCTGTGAAGATCTTGGTGGATGGAGAGTTCTTATTTACACAAGGCATCTGCTTGCCAGGTTTTCACCAAGGTACTTGCCCAATGTGCCATCGAAGTGGTTCTCACTAGAGGACAATTTTTCTCTTTACTGTTTTTTAATCCCCTTTTTTTTTGATTTTTTTGTCACCAAGACACCTGTTTGCCAAGTTTTCATCAGGGTAACCATTTTTTAGGACTTTTTCCAGTTTTTTAATTTTTTGGTTCTATACCTCAAAAGATTAGGCATAAAACTTTTTGAGATGGGAGCTATTCATGGGATCTTGCAGAGGTTCCCCTTCAGGTGTTGATAACTGATATGCCCCTGACTTGTAGCTCGCTGTGATAACAAATGGCCCCAACCAATTGGGCTCAAATTTTCCTTTTTTGTTTGGATTTGGGACGTTCTTCTGATTCTCCTTTAGGACAAGTTCTCCAACTTGGAAGCTCCTTCTCCTAATCTTCTTGTCATAGCTCCTCTTAAGCTGGTTCTGATAGACTTGTAAATGATTTAAAGTGTCCATGCGCTGCTCATCCAGTAGCTCTAGCTCATTCAATCTTGATACTTGGTATTCCTCATCTATGATGAGGTTTTGCAGTGTTATTCTCAGTGATGAGAGTTCGATCTCAATGGGTAATATGGCTTCTGATCCATAGACCAAGGAGAAAGGGGTGGCATCAGTGGGTGTGTAGATGTTGGTTCGATAGGCCCAAAGGGTAGGATTTAGCTGTAGATGTCAGTCATGACCTGCATCATTGACTGTCTTTTTGAGGATTTTTAGAATGGTTTTGTTGGTGGCTTCTACTTGGCCATTGCCTTGGGGATAGTATGGAATGGAAAAGTGATGTTGGATTTTGAATTTATCGCATAGGTCACGAACCTCCTGATTCTTGAAAGGTGCCCCATTATCTGAGATAATAGCTCGGGGAACACCGTATTGACATATGAGGTAGTTCAGGATGAACTTTGATATCTACTTTCTAGTGATGTATGTCATGGGGATGGCTTCCACCCACTTTGTAAAGTACTTAGTGGCAATTATGATGAATTTTTGGCCATTGGATGAGGTGGGAGTTATCTTTCCGATGAGATCGAGCCCCCACTGGGAAAAGGGCCATGGTGTGACAATAAGATGAAGCTCTTGAGCTGGAGCATGGATAAGGTCCCCATGCTGCTGACACTGTAGGCACCTTTTGACGTAGTCATGTGCTTCTCTTCCCATTGTAGGCCAATAATACCCCATCCTCACCAATTTCTTGGCCAAGGTCATTATGCTCGAATGTGAACCACAAATATCGTTATGCACCTCAGTTAAGGCAGTCAATGCCTCCGCAACATTTAGGCAGCATAATAAGGTTCCTTCTATGCTCCTACAGTAAAGGGTGTTTCCTAGGATAACAAACTGGGATGCTTTCTTGACAAAGGTTCTTTTTAGGCTTGAGGATAAGTCAGCAGGTAGGACCCCTATTCGCAAGTAGGTATAAATGTCATGGTACCAGGGATCATCGGGACCAAAAATTTTGCACACAAATTCTGACTCTGATACCTTGAATGCGGGCATTAGAAGTTGCTCTACCAAGAATTCATGTTTTAGGATGTTGCAAGGGATGTCTAGTAAGCCAATCATTGCCATGGTGTCTACTACTCTATTGTTGGCTCTGGGAATCTACTCAAATGTGATATCAATAAATGATTCTTTGAGGCTCTCTATCAACTTTTTGTATGGAGTCAACTTATCATCCTTTTTTTGGTACTCATCATTCACTTGATTTATTATCAGCTAGGAGTCTCCATATACTTTAAGGGCCATGATGTGCCACTACACTACTATTTTGAGACCTATGGTTAAATCCTTGTACTCTGCAATGTTATTAGTGCAGGGGAATGCCAATTTGTAGGATCTAGGTATACAATCCCCCTGTGGGGTGATGAAAACACCAGATCCTAATCCATGCTGCATATAGGAGCCATCAAATTAGAGTTTCCAGTGGTTGGCTATACTGAGATTGAAGATGGATTCATCTAGAAACTTTGATATGAGTGGATTCTCTAAATAGATTGGTGCTTCTACAAGATGATCTGCGATAACTTGACCTTTGATTGCCTTTCACTCCACATACTCGATGTCGTATTCAGATAAAATCATGACCCACTTGGCCATCCTTCCTGTTAGCATTGCCTTTGATAGTAGGTACTTTAGGGGGTCAATTTTGGTGATAAGTTTGATTTTGTGTGCCAACATGTAATGTCTGAATTTTTGTGAAGCAAACACTATTGCTAGACATGAATTTTCAATGAATGAGTAGTTTAACTCATGCCTAACCATTATTTTCTTGATATAGTAGATGGCCCTTTCTATCCCATTTTCATCGTGTTGAGCTATGAGAGATCCAAGGGCTGCTGCTGTTGCTGACACATAGAGGATTAATGGATTTCTTGGGATCAGTGGCATAAGGACCGGAGGTGTGAGCATATATTCTTTGATTTTTTTGAAGGCTTCCTCACACTTTTCATCCCATTTGTACGCTACCCCCTTGTGGAGTAGGTGAGAATAAGGTATTTTCTTGTCTACTAGTTGTGCTATGAATTTGTGGATAGACTGAAGCCTGCCTTGGAGACTTCTCAACTATTTTAATGTTTTGGGTGCCTCCATCTCTAGGATTGCTTTCAATTTTGCTAGAGCTATTTCAATACCCCTCATTGACACTATGTATCCTAGTAGCTTTCCTGACTATACGCTGAAGACACACTTCTTTGGATTTAAATGAACCTTGTATTCCTCCAACCTATCGAAAATAGCACTTAAGGTTGCTATGTGATCCCTCCTCTTCCTAGATTTTGCTAGTATGTCATCAACATAATCTTTGACAATTTTGTAGATCATGTCATGGAAGATTAGTGTCATGGCTCTTTGGTAGGTGGCCCCAACATTCTTTAGATTGAATGGCATCATATTCTAGCAGTAAGTCCCCCATGGATAAGTGAAGGCCATTTTGTGTTGGTCTTCTTTGGAAATAATTATTTGGTTGTACCCAAAGAAACTGTCCATTAGAGAAAATATTTCATGTCTCGTTGTCATGTCTACAATCATGTCAATGTTAGGCAACAAGAAATCATCTTTCAGACATGCTTTGTTTAGGTCTTTGAAATGTGTGCAAATTCTGATGCCCCCATCTGGTTTTGAAATAGGAACCAAATTGGATACCCACTCGGGGTAGTCAATTGGTCATATGAATCCTGTGTCAAGTAGCTTCTTCAATTCCATTTTGACCAATAAAGCAATCTAAGGATGCATTTTCCTGAGTTTTTGTCTAACAAGCTTTGCTTCAAAGTAGATTGCTAAGTGATGAACCACAATCTATGGGTCGAGCCCGGGCATGTCCGCATAGCTCCATGCAAAATTAAATTGTCTTTCTGTCAAGAAGGCTGCTAGGAGCTCTTGTTCCTCTGATAGTAATTATTCTGCATAGAAGGTGATGTGCATGGTCTCCTATGTTCCTAGGTTGACTGGATTACATTTTTTGGCTAGAATCGTTGATTTTTCTTGATGTAGAGCTTTAAGAGGAAGATTGAATCCCCCATCCTCGGGTGCCTCAAAGAGGTTTTCACCGTTGGGTGCATCCTTTCTTTTTACTATTTTCGGGTCAGAGAATGCCACAACGTTGTTTTCACTCAAGGACCTAGAGATTATTCTCAATTTTTCTCTTTTGTGATTGAGGGATTCAATCATTTCCCCATAATATGCATGTGCATCTAGTTCAATGATGAATCTTGCTTTGTGATCCCCACATGGAATATTATCCCGTAGTCCCATGAATTTTGAGAGCACCTCATCATTTTCGAATGTGTCAAGAATTTGCGGTCCTCGTTGGTCATAATCAATGAGTTGTGGGTAGACTAGGCAGATTTCATGATTTTGATGGTCAGTGGACTTGAATGACATAGTACTAATCATGAGAAGGGTGGTGTCCTCAAAGAGCATGGGTAGGTTCGTTATGGGATCTTCGTCATCACTACTACTACAAATGTTAGTTATGTCAAATGTGAAGTTGTCTATGACTCGACCTATAGATACGGGTAAGTGAAGTTCGACTGTCGTTTGCTAAGGACTTTTGAATTTCCTAACTGGGGGATTTCGGCCATGTATGGTTATACTCGAAGGGGTACATCTAGGGCCAAGATTTCTCATTCGTGTCTCCAAAATGATGGGTATTAGAAGCCCGTTGTCATTTTTCCCTAGTTTCTGGTTTATGTCATAGCCCATTGCGAGCACCATTTGCAAACCTTTGTTGTTGTCATCCATTGGTAGATTGGCTGCCGGTCTATTGTCTTGGTATAAGATATGGGATGGGTCTTCCTCTATTACTTCTCAGTCGAGGTCTCCCTAACTTCTAAAGTTGGAATATCCTTTAGTGGGTGTTTGGGATGTGGAGGCTTCATTTGATTGTGGTCATCCTCGTGATCTGGGAGATTGTGGTAACTCTCCTATCACAAAAGCATTTTTGGGAATGGTATAGTTTCCACAACCATTTTCCTAGATGATGACTTTGATATCAGAGATGGTGGGAATGGCAGGAGTGGTGGGTGTCTTTGTCACATAAGTGGAAGCGAGAGTGGCTAGATCAATGTATGGTGTTGATGGGCCTTCATCATTTTTAGGCACTTGAGGAATTTTGTAGTATTTTTCCTTTAGGTTCTTGTAGTAAGAGAATGGTTCGAGATCTCTATGGATGGTGACCTCTGGGAATTCATATTTAAATTTGACACATTGATGGAAGGTTGATGCTATTGCTTGCATTGCATGGATCCACGGATGTCCCAGGAGAATGTTATAAGGCAAGTCACGGTCCAGGAACTGACATATAGTTTCCATGATAGATGGCCCTACTTGAATAGGGATTTGGATTGTGCCTTGGGATACTATTTCTTGATCATCATACATTATGATTGTAATACCTTTTCCCTTGTCAATTGAATCCTCTGATATTTTTAGGTTTTTTATGAGCTTGAGGGAGAAAATGTTCAAACCTACACCTCCATCTACCAAGACTGACTTGACTTTGTTTTTCTGCACTAGGACCTCCAAAAGGAGTGCATGGTTATGAGATGGTTGAGCGGGAAATTCTTGATCAGGGAATGTAAGGAGATTCAAAGTGATGATATTTTTTACCATAGCTTGGAATTGTTCTGCATCAAGATTTGCAAGGACAATGGATGAAGCCAATGCTTCTTCAAGGATTTTCTTGTGGGCGGACGAAATTTTTAACAACTCCATGATGGAGATTTGTCTTGGGGTTCTTTTCAGTTGATCAAGGAAATTGTAACCATTGGGAATAGGTCTTGGGTTAGGTGCGGGTGCTCTATTTGGCTGAGATGATCCTGCAATGGTAATTTTACCACCTCTCGTGGTGACTCCATAATCAACATGGGCTCCTTTGATGGTGATGGTAGTACAGTAATCATCCAGGGATGCGACGACATGGTCATACACATAATTTACACTCTTGAAGGTACATTTCCCCTTATTGTTATGGTTAGGCATCAGATTCATATATATTTTGAGGTTCTAATTTCCTGCTCGTTGCTCCACATTTATTATTTTTTGATCAATGAGGTCTTGGATTAGGTTTTTCAACCTCATGCAACTGTTAGTGGTGTGCCTTTTGATTTTGTGAAAGTCACATAGTTGATTTTCGTTGTACTAAGGTGGTTTCACATCTAGTTCTTGGTAATTCTCATAGGTGGGAGCCTTGATGAGGTTTTCATTTATTAGTTTCTTCATGATGACCTCGAGTGGTTCCCCAAGGGTAGTGTACTAATTGGGGGAGTTCTTGTTTCATTGGGGTGGTCCCTTTTGATCGTTAACATTGTTGATCACTTGATTGTTCGGTTGTTGTGTTGTTGTGTTCGCTTGATGGTTATTTTGATGGTGGTTTTGGGGTTGTTGCGGTGTGGGTTTGTTTTACCAAGGGGCACTGATGACAACTTTGGCATCTATGACACCATCATTGGTAACATTTTTCTTTCTTGCCCATGTGCAAGCTTTTCATTGTAACTGGTGGATGGGAAATTGCTCCACTGTTTAGGATATGTAGGTGATCCTCCAAGTTGTGTCATAAGGGCTCGTTTGATGTTGAGTGCCTAGGAGATCAACTAGTCGTACGTGGTGATACCTTAGACTTTGAGATGGAATGCTAAGGCTCCATCGAGGTTGGATATGATAGTGCACACTTGTTCCTCAGGCATGACCCATTTTCTCCAATTGGCCTTGAATTGCCATCGTTGTAGGAAAGAAGCAAATGATTCGTTCTTACCTTGTTTCAGAGCTGAGAGTTCTTGTAGACTAACATCCATACCTATGTTGAATGCATAGTTTTTGATGAATGTGTTGACTATTTCTTGGAACTTCTTGATGCCAAGAGGAAGGCAAGAGAACAATTCCATGGCGTGGCCAGCCAAATTTCTAGGAAACAGCCGCATCAGATAGGTATCGTCATACGCGACTTCCATGCAGTGAACCTGGAATTCCCTGATGTGATCTTCAAGGTTTCCCCTCCCACAGTATTTGTCAAATTTGGGGATATCGATTCCCTTCGGGAATGGTTTCATTACAAGGCTCCTGTCAAACGAATAAGGACACAAGTTGCTGGGTGTTTTCGTGGTTCGCCCTGATTAAAGGTCGAGCACTTGTTGCAAAAGCAACTTGATTTGTGTTGTGACATTGTTTTGCAGATCAGGGGGTGGGATGAAAGTGTTCTAAGAAGGTTCAACTGTCGATGGGATGGGTGGATTGGTTTGTAAGTTGATGGATGGTGTTTGCACATTCTACTGTGACTAGTATGCTTGCAATTGTTGTACCAACAACACTTGTTGTTGATCTTGTTGTTGTGCTAATAGTGTTGATGGTGTTTTCTGCACAGCAACAACTTAGACAAAATGCAATATTCTATCTCTCTTGAAAGGTTATTTTCAATAATAAATTACTGAAAACCACCCCAAGGTCTCTCGGGTGTCAGGTCATGACAATGCATAAACAACTCAGATAAAATGTGAAATGCTGGTAATCACAATCGGACCTTACTACAAGCAAACTGTATCTTCTAATTTATCAGATTTTGTAATATGATGATTTCAAATCCTAAATCTAACTGGATAATAAAGAAATAGCAAAAGATAAGGGTGCAAGGATATAATAAGATCTAAACTATTCCTAGAATGAGCAATGCAAATGACAGATATCTGGAATGGACCAATCTCAAATAACCAATTCTCGCTTAACCCACAATGCAATATCACAAGAACGGTGCAATCTTCTGAGGTATTTAGATTTTCAAATCATAGATATTCATCCACAATCGAACTTAAGCACAAACAAATATATGGTCCAGGTTGACTTCACCAGCCTACTACAATCAGATAGTTACTGGGAGTATACACCAGAGATTGCTACAAACATTCCAAATATAAAATCATAAACATCATTCATCGCACTAATCTAATTCTCAACACTGAACCCTAAATCCTTAAGCAATTTGAAAGATAGAACAACAAGAACCATGCAATATAAACCAACACAAGAGATTTCACCAGGAAAACCACAATGTCTTCTATTGTATTAGATCACCAAAATGCTGCAACAATTCCACTGTTCTGTTACAATATTTGCTTCAAGAAACTGACTACTACTTCTACTACAAAATACTCTAGCTCTTTTCTGCTCTTGCTTATCTCTATTATTTTCTAGCTAACCCCTACAATGGGACAAGAATGCCCCTTTTAAAGCAAATTCTCAAGACATGTCGGCCCAGCCAAACATTTACAAAATAAAACAACTGCCAAAACAAGTCGGCCTTAGGAATTCAAAATAAGGCACACATTAAATTCTGATACATCATCAAGGTCGGCCTAGACACAATCCCCAATGCAACTTGGATCAATACATGCCCCATGATAATAGGAAAGCACAAATCTCAAAAATGGGCATTAACTATCTTCTCCCTTGTCCTTGTTCTGGTCCAACGATCCTTGAACCCTCAAAAACACCCTATCTAGCTCAGTGACAGGTGGCAAAGGCAAAACCTTAAGTTTGCATTTAATGGAGTCAATCTCCTCTTTTGACTGCTCAACAGTCTTATTCCAATCATCCTTATGTGTTTGATATTTATCCATTACTGCCAAGTATGTTGCTGCATCATCCAATTGGTGCCCCGTTATAACATTCTCGGAGTCTGGAGCATAAACATCATGCCACCATTCCTTCAATTGTTCTAGACTCGGGTACTTAGGAGCAATCTTTCTCCTGCCAGTCATAACTTCAAAAAATGCAATGCAACCCTCATAGACACCAGTCAAGTCACCATCCATCATCTTCTTCCATTTCTGAATCTTCCTCATGGCCCTCTGTCGAATCTGCAGAGCCTCAAACCATTCCCAAGGTTCATTTAATCTGGAGGAAGGAAGGATCCCATCTGTAACCAACTGATCTTTACCATATTCTATGATGACCTTGGATTTCTATAGTAGAAGGTCAATGTCTTCTTTGTCCTGGGACAACACATGCTCCAATAACTCCTTGGCTCGGACCGCATCTTTCCCAACTGAAAGGATATCCTTGATTGCACTATCTCCCCTTGCCTGCACATCCTTCAACCAATCCGTTGTAGTTTGAGCAGAGGCCTTCATCTTTTCAATTTCGGAAATAGTTTCCTTGGGCAAGAAACCAGGAGTGGCAGAGGAAGATGGGTGGAGAGATTGCAGAGGTTTCATCACCTCTTCCAAGCATTTCCTAAGTCTCTCATTCTCCTTTCTCAGCTCATGCTTGGTCCGAGTCTCCTTCCTTAATCTATCAACTATCACAACACTAGACCCTTCATACTCCTCTATATCCTGCTCCATAGATGCTGGTCCAAGGTTAATAGTTTGCACATTATAATCTTCACCAATGACATCTTCTCTTGTCTTGTCTGCAGCAGAGGTGGCAATGTGGATAACTCTGTTATTTACCTCATCCCTTTCTATTCTTGAAACTACCCTGGCTGCCGTCTTCTTTTTACCTTTACCTATCTTGGACAGCATCTCATCCCAATCCAAAGGAGTAGCCTTAACAACTACCTATTTCTTCCTTGTGATTTCCTTTTCAAGCCAATCCGGGACAGCAGGTTCTACCCGGATTTCCTCTATTTTTGCCTCTTCCTGTTGTTCTTCTGGAATTTTCTCCTCTTCCTTTTCAGGTAGCTGCTCGCCTTGATCTTCTACTTCTGGCTCTACCTCTTGTACCGGCGATGGGGTTCTAACCGGGATATTCTCCTTCTCGGGTGATTCATGGCCCTTGCTACTTGCTGGAGAGTCTTCATATTGCACTAGAGGAGAAGGAAGTTTTCCCACCTCTTCTACCTCAAGCTCCGCTGCCTCACCAAAGAGTGCTCCCTCCTTGAATGGCTCTGCTTCCCCACTAGTCTCATGCTCCTCAAGAGTCTCTTGCTCATGCATGCTTGGTGGAGGAGAAACAACCTTGGATGGATCCACAACTGGTGACTTTGGAGGAGGATCCATCTTTTGCACAGTGTCCTTAGGAGAAGGAGTCCTAGACCTCCTCATATAAACCTTGGTCCTCTCTCCTGAACTTTCCACATCAACAATCGGAGGCTCCTCCTTGGAAGTATCTCGACCTTTCTTCTTTGAAACTCTAGCTGTCCTAGCCTTCTTTGGCGGTGGAGGAACATCCTCTTCAACTGGCTTTTCCAACTCTTCCTCATCGGAGGACCTGCCAATCTTCAAAGCTCGACTTCTTTTATTTCCTTTTGGCTTCCTTTTTGGTTCAGGCTCACTTTCTTTAGGGCCTCTGATTTTGATCTTGAAAGGTGAGCTCTTTTGAGTTTTCCCTTTGGGGTCATCTTCCCCGGATTCCTCTAAAGCAGACATGGGATTAAGGTTTCCCATCAAATTAAAGGTACAAGGTACCTTCTCGCTCTCCAGCTCCCAAACCTTATGCTTCAACCAATAAGTGGTGAATTTCATAACCGGGGCCATTAGGTCCTCCAACTCTGTGACCTCATCTTCATTCCAGTTGATTTCCCCGATTGACTTATCCTTAATGGCCTCATAGGCATGATCTTGTACCAGGTTTCCATCATCCTCCAGTTGGTCAGGGATCAACTTGACATTGTATTGTCTGATTGCATCAACAGGAAGCCTAGAGTACCTCGTCTTTCTTGCTTCAAAATCATCCTTGATGTTGGCCCAATAGTCTTCTAGGTCGTCCTTATGACGGCACTCCTTGGTAGCCTTCTTTTGTGCTTCCCCAGTGATATCAAAGTTTGTTCTTTTGGAATGGAAGGAGAAGCCATGAGCTGCCAACTCATCACCTGCTGCATGTGCTGATTGGATAGAGGGGCACACCTCTGCTACACCAATTCCAAGCGGGAAATCCCCACCAAAACCTGTTTTATGCTTTTCCTTCTTGACAACTGCATCAAATTCACATATTTGTCTAACAATTTCCAACAACGCAATATGATCGGTAGGGTACCTAGGTAACCTGTATGGAGCAGCCGGGCATCCATCAATTCTAATGTAAGAGAAGGTGGGAAACTGAATGAACCAGGCCCCATAATTCTTTATCAACCCCTTCACTCCATCTGACAGTCTCACATGCTCCGCATTCTGAAGCATCCTAGTGATATGCATTGTAAATGCATCATTGGCTCTTCTGTAGTTCTTGTGTCCTAGGTGCAACTCCGGATAAATCTCATAGACAATATCCTATCCAAATGTCCCCTGTGGACTCAAACCCCTGTATGGGTAGAATCTGGCTAGCACATACACCACATAAGAGGACATGGTGAACCTCTTGGTCTCTAGGACATCCCTTAGCTGTTTATCAATCATAGTGCTGACAAGTCCTACCCAATGGTAGTTGGTTCCCTGCTCAATTTTGGTGATCACATGGACCATCCAACTCTCTAACACTCCAGCGGTCTTCAAACCTGCCACTCTGCTCAAAAATTTTATGGCATCATAAATTTCTGACCTAAATTTAACCCTGTGTAACTGCTTGGGCAGTTTGGAGTAATGTGATTTTGGCTTCTCCAACCAAGAGTTGATCATCTGTTGAGCTTTGGTTGGCTCATTCTCATAATATGTCTGGGCCATGTCCATGTTCAGAGCACACACAGAAGGAAAATCCGGCATGTCAAAGGCTTGTGTAATAGAAACAGGACTGAAATTGGCCAAGACTCTCCCTTCAGTGCTGACAACCCTTTGGGTGTCGAAGTCATATTGCCGGGCACACTCAAGTATCAATTCATAGCATTGGATTGCTGGAGGGAACCCTGCCACATGAACAAGTCCGGACCTCATCATTCCTTGTCTTAGGACTGACAAATCCTTCTGAGCTGTCCTCTCCTTGAACTCCTCGTACCTCCAAGCTCCCACATTGGTGTCAGACACCTCGGACCACACAGAAGACATATTGCTTTCCGGCAACTGACTCTTGGTGTCCAATCTTAACCTTTCTGCTTCTGAGATGGAGGATCCCTCCGTGTCACCCTTAGGTTTTCCTGCAGTGGCCTTGCTTGATTCAGCCTGCACTCACAAAAGATCATCATAAGTACCCAATTACCATGCATATTCTGACCAAAGGATTAGCACAAAATCATATAAGGCAATTAAAAGTTATCACAAATGGCCAATCCTTGAAAATCCGGAAAAATAAAGGAATCTAGGAAAACAGCGTAAACCGGGAAAATCCAGTCAGGGTGGAATTTTGGAGAAATCCGACCCAGACAGATTCCTGCTGCCAAGACATCATTAGTCAAATAAATCGTTAGTATGGACCCAAAATTGTGAGATAATCATGAAATCCATCCATTAGCAACAAGAAATCGAGATTTAGCACTTACTTCATAAATCCTATCTTCGGAAAATAAAAAAAAATATAGTCAGACAGGAAAAACCGGAAAAATCCGGACAAGACAGATTTTTGCGGACATTTCAAATACTCTAAAAATCATTACGCCCTGCGGAATCAGCCAAAACCGGGAAAATCCGAGTGCGCAGGAATTCCGCGGACACCTCGGAAACCCGATGAACGACGACACGCGAACCATTAATCAAACAATCATGCAATCTTTCTACCTGGATTCTAATGGTCTCAAAATTGGCGCTAACCGATTAGGATTCAAAATGTAAAGGAATTTAAGCTCTCAAGGACCTCAAAATATCCAAACCTCATGGCGAAACAGCGATGCCCTAATTTCGGTGAACAACCCCCCCGCCATGAAAACCAGGGTAAGCTCAAGGTTTAAAATACCATCTATGAAGATCAGTCTAAAGAGCTTCCGAGGTTTCCCAAGGCAGGGGTCGGTTTAATACAAGTGCAAGATTGACAAATCATAATGAATTCATTGTTCTGGGCCGAGCACCGAGAAAACCCTAACCTTGCATAATATGGAAAATTACGCACTAAGAAGGCAAACAATCTGACCCAGAATACCTTTCAAACGAATGCATCTGTCATCTAATGAACAAATACGAGCACACATGGCATGGGTGATGAGGTTTCATGAAGAGATGGGTCAAACCCCAACTCGATAAAAGAAATCGTGGCTAAACATGGGCCGACCCGAAATGACCACCAATCAACTCAAATAACTCAATCATTGCATAAACAAATAGAAGGGCCATCAACAACCTACCATGGAATAAACAAGATGAAACTTGAACTCGAAGAAGCGACCTCAAAGAAAACATGCCCAAGCAACGAAAATCCAGACACCGGCACCCAACAATCCACACGCAAGCGGTTCAAGATCAATCTTCAAAGCTCAAATGAAAACTCTTAATCGCCAGAGCAGTAAGCAAGTGAATAGATAAAATCGAAATGATGCTTAAGAGGTTTTAAATCCGCCCATTTACGCATCTGAGCAAAGGTACTGCAAGCATTAATGAGCGAAAAGACGTGTCTGAAAAAATCCAGAAACCCGAGCCCAGGACGGAATTTCAGAAAATCCCCAGATACGCGGAAAATCCAGATGAACACGAATTCTGCGGAAATAGCAAGAACCAGGATTTTAATGAAGTTCGGGAATTTAGCATAGTCCGGGAAAATCCGCCAAAACTGAAAAATTCCGGAGTTAGGCAGAAACCCGGATTTGGAAAATTCAGCGATGACTAGACAATGAACCAGGGCCCGGGAAAATCCGCCGGAGCTGGAAAATCTCGGATTCAGGTCAAAACCCAGATTTTCACTAAAAGCCAATTTTAACCAATTCAAGCCTCAGGGAGGGATCAAAGCCAGCAAGACCAACATGTCAAGACCTTAAAAAAGGTAAATCCAATAAAACCAAAGGTCGAAAGACATCCGAAAAGAGGGTCCCTACTCCAAGTGGGGCGTGTGTGCAAAAACTGCACAACAAATAGCACCTGTTGTTGAGCTTATTGTTGTTTTTGCACCAACAACACTTGTTGTTGGGCTGCTAATTGGGCTGCCTCTTGCTGCTCTTGGTATTGTTTTAGCGCTTGTCGATATTCCTGTTGTTGGGATGCTTGTTGTTGTGCAAGATATTGTGCTTGTGCTTGCGCTTGCACTTTTTCTTGAGCTTGTTGGGATTGGTATTGGGCTTGTGCCTGAGCATGAGCTTGTGCTTGAGCTTGATCCTGAGCTTGAGCTTGAGTGGCAGCTTGTGCAATCTGTGCGGCTTGAGTAGCTTGCCTTGCTTGTGCAGGTTGTTGTTGTTGTTGCAATAAGGCTTGAGCTTGTGCAGCCTGTTGTGTCTGTTGTGCTTGTAGCGCTTGTTGTGCAGCTTGAGTAGCTTGGGTGGCTTGCTGAGTAGCTAACTGTGCAGCTTGTTAGTTTTGGATTTTTTGTAATGCCTTTTGATAAGCAGCCCACTGAGTGGCTTCCAACACAATATTTTATTGGCTTGATGTATTCAAGTTTGGTGGTGGTGGTGGTGGAGGTGGATTTGGAATGGTGTTTGTTGTGGTGATGAGAGGCACTGTCGTATTGATGATTGGGATTTGAGTGGTGGATGGTGTGATTGATATGCTTGGTCCTTGAGAGACCATGTTTTGAGATGTTTGGGGGATGGTTGTTGTGATGGTGGTGGTTTGCATCATCAGGATGGTTGCCATCTGTTGTTGTGATATCGATGGCAAGGTGGAAGTATTTGGTATGATGCTTTGATTGATGCTTGGTGGGTTGATCTAATTTTGTTGATTGATGCTTGGAAAAGGGGGAAGTCCTAAACCAAGAGGTGATGTGGATGTTGATGGAAATGGTGGAAGTGATGGAAATGTGGGGGGGTGTAATCTCTTGAGGAAATGGTGTAGTGTCGAAAATGTCCCCTGGTCCAAATATGTCACCCTCTCCTTGTGAGGTTATGGGGAGAGAGGTTTGGGGTGTTGCACGGAATGAGGATGATGGGTCATTTGGATCATGAAAGGTGAGAGGGACATATGGATGTGATGGATTTTGGGGTATGGATTGTCCCAAGATGGTGTTTGCGTCCAAATCTTGATTTTTCACAAGAGGGTGTGTTTGTAGTGCATTGAGAAATGCACTTCCCTTGTTAACAATGGGTTGCATTGGAGCAATAGACGATGTAATTTTGGAGATTTTTTGAGTGATGCTTTGGAATGGAGGTGTAGATGAAACATGGATGGTGGATGAGATTGAGGGCATGCCCCCAAAAGATGGCTCCACAATAGTTCTCATATCAAAATCAGAGGGGAGTTTAGCCCCTTGCTTTGCTAATTTGAGCATGTATAGTGAATGATTGAGTCTCATCATGATGTTGATAATTTTATGATTCTCTAGGTTTTGAACCATTTTAGTGATTTCCTCATGTGACATTCCAAAGGGATTATTGGTAAGATCCTCCACTTGACCTTCCTCTTGTTGATTTTGTGATGATGAAGGAAAGTTAGTTAAAGGATTGCTCAATCCAACAAGATTTATTTCAGAATTTGTTTGGCTTAGGTCGCTTGAAGTGGATGTTTCTTTGTTGGCTTCCATGTTCCTCTTGTGTTGAGATCTAGTTTGCACCATAAAATAAGGATCAATTTTCAAGAATGTAGGAGATGAATCTCTAATTCTTTGGATTGATCTAACTTTAGGTACAAAAGGGACAATTTAGGATGTTTTAAGGATCAAAGGTGAAATGATGGAGATGTATAAAAGATGGATGATGTGGATGATTAAACTTTTTAGAAGATCTTGAGGGGATGCTAGACTTTTAGGACCTTTTGGATGCTTGGATTTGGATCCTGATTTTGATTTTTGGATTGACCTTGATTTGATTTTGCTTTGGTTTTGGATAATGAACAAATATATCCCAAGATGTTGGATGTTACCTATGGAATAATTTTACTCAAAGGATGATAATTTGACTAAGTGTGGGGAGAAGGATGCATCTACCCACACCTATTCAAACAAGATGATAATTCAACCAAGTATATGAAGAAGGATGCATCTACATATACCTAGCTAAAAAAGATGATTTGATGAAAGTTTTGACTAAGCATGTGAAGAAGGATGCATCTATACATACCTAGCCAAAATGGTTTGATGTTTTTGATTCAAGGATTTCAAAGATTTTGATTTTGTTTCAAGGTTTTTTTATGATTTTTTGATTTGCCAAAAAGCCTAGCATGAAGGATGGTTTCAAGATTTTTCAAAAGTTGATAGTGAAATGATTTTGGTTTGATGTTCAAAGACGGATGAAGGTTTGATTTTGATCCTATGTTTACTTAAAAAGACACTTGTTTACTAGACCTCGGTTTTGAAGAAAATGCTTTTCTCTAGACAAGGTGTTCAAATTCCCGAAAAAGATTTGGATTCTGACAATAATAAAATGAGTACAATCCGGGATTATTTCTTGAAGCTTTCCAATAAAAGTTAAAAATTAGTCTTCGTTTGAATTCGTATAGCATTGAGAGAAGCTTTTGTTGATATTTTGGACTAAGACCTTTCACCTTTGGTCTCTTGATCTTGATCTTGCGTGAAATCATTGGGAATACATGTGTGGGATTCAATTGTTTTTAGTCTTTGCTTGATGACTTTGTTTTACCACAAACACTTCTTGATTAGGTTTTCCAAACTAGATGTCCAATGTCTCAACTTCTTCTCATCCCACAAAATATATCATGTGGAACTTTGATGAAATCAAGGTAAGGGTTACCTATTGTTAACTCTAGTAAGCAATTTGAGATATAAATCCAAGTTTTTAGAAACCTATAAGGATAAAATCCCAAGGGAAAGCAATAACACATGAATTTGGTCAATTGTATTTTCTTCCTAAAGGGTTTTAAGTTTTGGTGACAATGTTAAATGTTTGTTTCCAAATTTTTTCGAACAAGCAACATATTTTGTAACCAAGAAAAAGCACAATCCTATGGATATGCAAGACTATATTTGTTGAGTCCCCACTCGGACAAGTCCAGGTACACTTATTTTTAGCGAATAGTTAGATGCTTGACCCAACTGGCTCCCCTCCATGGCACTCACTTCTCGGGGTAGCCAAGCATCAGCACCCATGAAACTCCCATGGCATACTTTCCATTTCTACTAAAAATCGTAAAAGTGTGGGGCAGCTTCAGAACGACCATTCTTGCACCAACAAATAGATAGGAATTTTGGCCTTTCTACAACAAGGGTTTTAATTCAGACTTTCCGTTCATAGGATTTGATCCATTGAGGCGAGAGACCATTGTTTCCCTTCTCGTCGGAACCAACCGCGTGATACTGGCCTTTGTTCCAGTACCCACTTTTATATCCTGGTTGGAAATACTCTTGGCTTTAGAGTGTTACCGGTTGAGTCGTTCCCTTGGGTGAGTACTTTTTCCCCAAGGTAGGCCCTCTAAGATAAAAAAAAGTGAGCAAACATATCCATAACTCGATCGATATTTGTTGAAAAACAAAGAGAGAATACACGCAATAGATTTGACTCACACTCGCAAGATATTTTGTTCAATTTTAGTTCCCGAAATGAAATGTCGAGGCAATTACTTTATCCCAACCTAAGACCACCAAAAATCCTTTTGATTCTCAATATTTTTGTGAGGTGTGAGAGAAGCACATACATCTTTTCAATGGTGTTAGTTTGAGTAAGCAATCACAAAAAAAAATAGCACATGTTCATTTTTAAGACCCACAAAGCAATAATGACTTATTTTTAAGCACCAAAGGAAATATGAAAATTTTCCTTGTTCAATTATTAAATCCAAAAGCCAACTCTAGTAAGTTTGTGTCCTAAAGTTCATTTTAAACCATTTTGTAACAAGAAATTGAAGTGTTTTTTAAGAGCCCAAAAGGAATCTAGTATGTCCTAAGCATGAAAGGTAACAAGTTTCCTTTAAGATAAATAGTGAATCCTCTAAGAGTGTTAAAAAAACACTAAACTGTTCAAAAACACTTGGTATCATGAAAGAATGATGTCATTATGCCTTTTTTTCTCCTTCACCTTCAATCAAGAAAACCTACAAGAAAACTAGTTAGATCTGCAAAACAGAAGTCAATAAATTAGACAACAAATCCAAATGATCAAAATTGAAAAAGGCACATGTAAAAAAAAAAACTGAATTTGAATTTTTACTATCCGTCAACAGTGGAGTTTGCACAAGGGGTGCAGCTTAAAATCTCCAGTGGTGCTATATAGCGCTGCTTAACAGTCAGCGTCGCTCTGCAGTAGGGACAAAGAGCATGAAGGCATCACTATTTCAACCAATGGTGGAGTTTGAAATTTAGAAAGATTCCAGTGTGTGAAAAAGACTCAGTGGTGCCATTTGAGATTTTGAATTCTGAATGGGAAACAGAGAGCGTAGAAGTTTGGAATTTGTAGCAGTGCGATATAGCGATGCTGGAGTCCCAATGGTTCTAAACTGCGACGCTGGTCTACTAGTGATGGAGTTCCCTGTAGAGACACAAAACAATAAAAAAAGCACAGAATTTGGTGAAAAAACGTGATTAGAACTTCTAGTTTTCCCTCCTTCTACCGCCAAAATGTGAACCAAGATTCCAAACCTACATAAACACAAGAAACAAACATCATATTAGATCAAATGCAAGTTAGTATCATGATTCCCCAAGAAATCCATTTGAATTGCAAATAAAGAGAAATGAAATGAAGAACATAAACAAGCATAAACCAAAGACATTGAATCCTATTCAAATGCAAAGCAAACTATTAATCTCTTTGGGGAGTTGGTGCCAATTTGATGTGGAAATTGGACCTTTCCCAACTCCTATGCAAGCTTTGATGATTTGATGAGGATGTGATTCACTTTGTTGAAGATTGAAGTATACTCCAAGATAAAAATATGCATAACATAGCTAAAACTTTGATGAAATGGATGAGAATTGCTATGATTGAGTGTGGATTTGAGTATAGTAACTTTGCTCAATTTGTGGATGCTAAAATGAGGAATGAAGCCTCCTATTTATAGAATGACAAGTTGGAGAAATTCTCAAAATGAAGCAATGTGGGACTAACATTCAACCAATGGCAAGGTGCCACTTGTCAAGAGATGGATGGATGAAGGATGTGCACATTTTGATGAATGTGCCCATAAATGCAATTAGGTGATATTTGAAATTAGTGAAATGACATGTAAGAGGGAAAAGGAATGTCTTAAATGCCACTTGGCTCAAGGCAAAATGACTTATTAAGTGAAGTTAATGTCTTGTTGGAAGGACAAAGTCCACTTGGATTTGAATTCAAATTTGAGAGAATATTCCTCCATTATGCCATGTTGAGAGAAAATAGGGATTTATTAAATGAATTAAATCTATTTTCATGTGCAAGTGGAAAAGGTAGAGGATGGGACATGAATTAGGATTAAATTAATCAAAGGTTAATTAATTTAATGAGAGATTAGATGATGTGACAAATTTGACTTAGATTTATGGGTTTATTTAAATCAAAGATGAGAAGAATGTGATTTCAAACTTAGTTAAATAAATATTTTATTTTATTTAACTAAAGGGGATGATTGGTTAGCTTAAATTAAACAAGTTTCAATTTATTTAATTTAATAGATAGACCTTGGAACTTGGAAACTCATATTATCAAAAATCAAATCACGACATCACCTTTTCTAGCAACTTCCACTGTTCAGGTGGTGGAATTGTCATTTGTGCTAATTGATGCTATTTGACTTGAAGATTTGTTAACAATTCATGATTGAAATTGGAACCTTTCTTGGATTTTTCAGTCAATTTTGCATTCAAGGTTAGCAATGGTTTGATGGAATCCAAATAGTTCACCACATCTGGGTTATGAGGAAATTGGTCCAAATCAATATTCCTTGCACCCTCCATCTTCTTTCTGAAATCACTCTTTCCAATGAATCGCTCATTTGTGTCAAAAGCCTCTGGAAAACCAAGCTTTGTGAAGTCCCTTACCTTTTCATCCACCTTCTTCATCTTGTCTGCAACCAAATGCAAATATTCCTTTGTTTCATGCATTCTCAAACACTTTTCAATGATAGATGACAATGTCATTGATGTAGCAAGCCGATTAGTAATCCCTTTTGATTTCAAAACATTGCCACTAACTTTGTAGACTATTTTTTGAATTTGATTTGCAGTTTTTTCTAATGCCAACACATTTTTGTTGTTCACTAAATATTTGTTGAGCTTCTTATAATGTAGTCTAATAGCATCAATCAATTGAAACATTTCACACAAATGATTAATCCTCTGCATTATTTCATCCCAGATATTTTGTTTCACATGCCTCATTGTTTCTCTACAAAATGCAGATAACTTATTTTGACAAGACTTAATTTCATTTTTTGCTTCCATCAACTCTGCCTCCAATCTTTCATTTATTTTTCTCTCCTTCTCCAATTTTTGCTCCCACTATGCATTTCCATTCGCAATGCTTAGTCTTAATTTTTCTGAAGTGGATTTTTCCTCATCATATTTCTTGTTGCTCTCATCTAGCCTTTGCTTCAGTTCATTCAATTCAGTCTCATTTTGTTTATCCTCTTTGCTTTCTCATTTTCCAGGTCTTCCTATAACTTTTCTATTTGAGTTTGCAACCTTTTCTCTCTCTCTCTCTCTCTATCTTGCTTTAGCAATGATGTGTACACCAATTCATTGTTCTTCTTTAATACATTAATTTTTTCAGTATTTTTGAGTCTAGAAAAATCCAATTGAATATTGTTCACTAGGAATTCAAATCGAGCCATCTGATTTGTTGGTTTTTTTGAACTGTGGGAACAAGAATTGTGTACTCCATGATTTCTTTATTTGTGTCAAATATGGGTAATACTATGGTTGTTGCAGGCTCTGAAGTTACAACAGACACACTCTCCATCAGTTGCTTCTTTTCTTTTTTATTCAAGTTTGATTTCTTTTTAAACTCTTCAGTGTAATCAAAACCTAGGGATGCAGGAACAATGGAATGCTTGAATGGAGAAGGAATAGGAGTAATTGTAGTTGCTAATGATGTCACAACCAAACTAACTAGAAATGGGGGAGTTCCTGTAAATAACTCCTTTGTGGTGGATCCGTCGGTAGTGTGACATGGACCTATCAAAATCCTTTACCTCTTCTGAATGCCTTGATCACCTGGTGTTTTTGTGGTATATTGTATTGTTGTCCTCTTGTGTGTAATTTGTTGTTGTAGCACATGTTGACCAATACTAGTTCTACTACCCATACCATCACCACTAGAGGTAGTGCCAGTTGCACTAGGCTCTCCACCATTGGCATGTCCTAGTTGTGATTGTGTTTGACCATGAGGATGAGGATTTGAAGCTCTAACAAATTGAATTGTTTCGACTCTACTTGTATGCCCTTGGTCTACTTTATCAGCTCCAAGGCCAAATTTATCAACTGGTTTTCTATGCTATACATCTATTACTGTAGGAATTCCTTGTCCTTGGGACCCCAAACCACCACCTTCATAACCCATTTTTTCAGCTATGGTTGCTCCTAAAGTATATGCTTCTTTTGTGGCCTCACTTAAACCATATTTGACATGGCTTTGTCCTTGGGACCCCAAAGGACCACCTTCATAACCCATTTTTTTGACTATGACTGCTCCTAAAGTATATGCTTCTTTTGTGGCCTCACTTAAATCAACTTTGACATGGATTTGTTCTACGTCTTCCCTATCATCATTAGATTCATCATCAATTTCTTTGTCTCCAAGTTCATCGGGATGCTCTATATTGCATAATTTTCTAAACTCACGATCTTCTATGTTATATGCATACTTTGCAAGAGCTCTTGGATCACCTAGCTCCTTCCTCATAGACCAAAAGACAGTAATTTTTTATCATGACCATTTTTTATTTGTAACTTCCTTCTCTAAATAATCTGGTATTTTTACTCTACTAGATGGTTTATGACTTTTTTCATAAAAATTGTTGTACCTCCTAATTTTCTTTCGATGCAATGCCATAATTTATGCTAACAATTGTTCAAAAGAAATACCATTCTCAATAGCACTTATCTCCATTTCTATTTTGACCTCATCCCAAGAATCCTTGTTTCTCAAGATTTCAAGAAAGGGTTTACTTTGATATTGAATTATACTTGCAACATTCTTATTGAGCATAATCATTGATTTAATGGTGTCACATGGATCATACTACTAGTGATAGATAACATCAAAATAAAAAAAATTCAAAAGATTGTGTGCCACACTAAATGCTTTTCTCTCGAATGTGAACCCTCCACATGAAAAAGGTAAAGAAGGAAATAAGGTCTTCTTTTGCTAACCGACAAAGTGTAGTTCATCAGTACTCTGCATCTGCCTTACATATTCCAATGCAAAAACCCTTTTTTTCACATGTATTGGAAGTTTGTATGGATGTACTCCCGATCCATAAAATCTTAGCATAATATATTCTTCCATTAAGTACCAATCAGCCAATTGTATTTCTTTTCCTAGTTGAATATTGTTTCTACATGACATAGGCAATCTAGGCATTGGAGTATTTGTAATTGCTTGATGCAATGGAGCCAAAAATTAGTCTTAAAAATGATTGTAGTTCCTTTGAGAATCATTCATCCTTATCTCAGTGGTCCATTCATATACTAGATCCATTTTCTTTTCCTCAACATTACTGTAGGGTTGAATCTAAAGCTTGTTGGTCTGAAACATTCCTCTAAATTTGAATAGAAAAAGATAACACAAGTAGGTTGTGAACCTAAATGTCTTGGTGGAACCTCCTTTAATCATTAAAAATTATTTATGCATGGATTCTACAATGTGCTCAATAAAATTATATTTGACATGTGGAAAACCATAATGGATATTATATACCATTTCAAGGAGGCTTCCACCCACTTCCAAATTGCTATCCAGTCTGAGGAGAAATGCTAGCATGGAAATAGTATCCTGAACCCATGGTTTAAAAATATCCAAATCATAAGGAGGCTTATGATCACCTTTCAATTTGTTTCTATCCTGAACTATTTTATTTAAGAAAGATTTTTTCTCCATTTCATCCATTGCTTCATAATCACTAGCAAGCTTTTCTAGGTCAATGTGGACATTTCCAAATTCTTTGGTTGTAAACCCCAACACTTTTTCAAGTTCTTCTACATTAATGGATAACAATTCTTCTTTGCTATCTTTATTAACAATTTCTCTTTTGTTATCATCATAATTTTGGGCACAAACCATGATAAATTATGGGCAAGGGAAAACCTCATGTAACATCATGCGCCCTAATCCAGTTACCCATGGTGCACTAAAACTATTAACTTGCATTTGCTTTGCAACCTTATTCTGAGATGAAAATCTAAGTTTTGAGGTACGCTTACCATAGGTTTAAGGATCATAAATATCATGGTATTCATTAGTGAAACCTCGGGTTTTAAGCAATTTTGCATAATGTATTTTTTAATCTGACATTGCTCTAGTGGTACTGGTGGTAGACATACTTATACAATGTGAAATTGAGAATTCCCTAATAGTCCTCCTTAATTTTTCTTAATTCCTAAATCTCTCAACCCTAAACCCAAACTTCAAAGTTTGACAAAATAAGATTTTAAGAAATGTCAAATGATGAAATGTAGCCGCATGAATTATTTCACTTACCTGGATTTTGATTCTTGAAAAGATTAATGCCGACAGTTGTGGAAACTAGGTTACTGGAATGAATTTGTTGGAAGTGGAACTGTGGAATCTAGAACAGGGTAGTGCACTACAATGAGCAAACTGAAGATTGAAATCTCCCCATGTGCTGACCCTGTCACTTAAAAAATAAAATCACTTAGCAGTAGAAAATGCTTTTTAAAAAAAATTAAAGTGAATGAAACATCTCGTTGTCTATGTGCTGCTTCCAAACTACACAATTAGTACATGGCTGACAACATTTAAAACAAGCCATTTAGTCCTACATTGACAACAAATTTTAAACTGTTGATCTTTGTAAATCTAATGATTAAAGGGTGATACCGGAGGTTTAAGTTCACAAGCCTAACACCCTGTGCATTTCATTCCAAAATGCAACTACAACCATACATCAAATGTTCATCGAATGGTTGAGTAATTTATGATATAAATAATAAGAATTTGTTTTAAAGTTGTTTTAAACTTTAATGCACTAGGATTGACATCAAGGCCAAGGGGCTGGTAACTTAACGTTGCAAAGGACTTAATAAAATGAATAATGATACCGGAAATCGGGAGAGAAGGTCAATGAAAAATTAGAAATCAATAAAATTTTTGTAAACCCTAACAAGAGTGACAAATTTTAGTGTTTATATTGTTTTTTGTCAATTTGATGGCAACTTTCTTTTTCATTTGTGTTGCTTTATGTTTTACTTTTAAATCTGCATGCAATTATTTCATAAATAGATAATACTTAATTTCTTAAAGGAAAAAAATGATTTGAATAGATTCATAGACACTGAACTTAGAAAATAATTTTTTACTATAAATGAATAACAAAGAATAACACAACACAACCATTTATTTTATTACAACTGAATTACAATGTCACATTATTACATATCTTCTTAAAGATGAGTAGTTGTAGAGTAGGAAAGCTCTTGTTTTGTATAAATAACATATGTCACTTTACATAGGCACAATTTATTCCAAGTTGTTGCTTGTGACAATGGATTACAAATTGATTCCAATTTCCAAGCTTTTGTTGGTGACAACATAATACAAATGTGACACTAAAAATAAATGCATGATTCCAAAGCTTCTGCTTGTGACAACGTAATACAAATGCGGCTCTAAAAATAAATGCAAGGGATTCGCCTAGCCAACCATGCTAGGGAAAAGGGAGTTGTGAAGATACAAAATGTACTTATCCCCTTTGAGAACCAAAATCATGCAGAAGATGAGGGGTAGTAAAATTGCTCCCATCTTCTACCTGCAGCCTCCATGCATCAGAATAGCACTTATCTCCATTAGAGCTCCTCATCCTGGTTAAAAACCTATATGAGAAGTGAGGTAAACCAAATCAACTTCTTTCCAATTCCACCCATTTTGAACTTGAAAGAAATTGGTCTTTTACTTTGTAACTACATAACTAGAGGTGGGAGAATTTAGAGTATCCCCAATAATACCACATCATCTTTTTCCTGAATCCTTATTAACCCTAAAAAATGAAAATCCTTATGACACTATCCACTATCACTATCCTTATTTATGGGCCACCAGTGCCGCTACTAGCCCAATTCACACAAACCAAAAAACTAACTTAATCAATTCACTTAACTTAAGCCTTACATGTACAATTAAAATGTTTAATTTGATTGACGTTTGGCTACATGCAAACTGTACCTCAAGCTAACAAGTTGTCAAAATTGGCCACTCAAACAATATGAAATCTCTACAAATCTTGTTTCATTAAAGATATGAGTTGTCGAATCAATCACTTTGGATGTTCAAATGGCATTAATCGCCGCTCGCAGTATGGCTACCACACTTTCTTAAAATATATTGAGAATTTCAATTAAATGAAATGTAGTATGTCGAGGCATTGAAAAGAGAGAATGAGCAATGAGCAATGAGACTTGATCTCGCCACATGTCCACATCTAATGGTTCTAGTGTTATTCTAGAGGTTTCAATTCACAAGTCGAATGCTTCAGAGTTTTACTTCCGGAATGCAACTACAACCATCCATCAAAAATTCATCGAACGGTCATGGTTATATTGATTTGTGCTGACATCTAGCTACAAATATGGAATATCCTTCGTACATATTTCCTTCATTACTTTGGTCTGAGGATTGTATTATAAATTATTTTATAAGGTTGATAATTCAGCCTTGTTTGGCCTTTACATCCTTTGTGTAAAATGTTCTTAAGTTTTTAAGCCCCGGTCCTATGTTCTTCCTAGGTAGTCCCTCTTTTAAAACAAACTTTATGCATGTGCATATTTCTGCCACTTAAGTTCTTGTATCACTCATCATTGAAATCCTTCAACCCATCGTGTTCATTACCACGATTAGCGATGAGCCTTGATCTTGCCACATGTCCGCATCTAATGGTTTTAGTGTTATTCCAAAGTTTTCAATTCACAAGTCTAGTGCTTCAAAGATTTAGTTCTGAAATGCAACTACAACCGTCCATCAAAAATTCATTGAATGGTTGCGGTTATATTGATTTGCACTGAAATTTCACCACTGAATTTTTTTTATTAGTTTGAGATTATGTTTAATTCGCCAATGAATTTTTTTTTGGTTTGAAAAAAAGTTTTAATTGCCAACAAATTTTTTTTTTCTGTTTTGAAAACAGGTTTAATTTGCCAATGGAAATATTTTCTAGGTTTGAAAATAGATTTTAATTGCAAATGAAAATATTTTATTGGTTTAAAAAAAATTGCAATTCACTAGGATTTTCCATAGACTTTTAGCAATTATAAAAAAATCACCAATTGAGATTTCTTTTTCTCGAAAAATGAAAAAAATTGTCACTAAAATTAATATTTTTATCGGGAAGTATACAAGATTCACCAAGATTTTACACCTTCGCTGAGGGGGCGATTTCTTAAAGTTATCCTTGAACCCTTTTTAATAGTATCCATATCCATAAGACTAGTATCCATAAGATCTTGTTCAATAATATCTATGTTGTCATGATTCATGTCAACATTCATCACATCATTCTTTGTAGTTTCACTAGCTTTGACAAATGAAATATTATGTTTTGGCATAGGGTTGGTAAAGATTTGCAAGTTTTGGTTAGGAGGGGAAATGACTTAGTTCCTTGATCATTAACACCTCCAACTGAAAGCAGACCGAAATCAATGAGTTCTTGCACAAGATGTTTAAGATGCTTACAATGTTCCGTGTCATGTCCATTTTGTCAGCGATAATGGCAATAAGAATTTGATCTAAAGTTTAGAGGTAAAGGATTATTAGGATCGAGAGTTTTAACAGTAGGAAAGGTGATCATTTTATGTTCTAAAATTTGTGACATTATGTTATGGAGGGTATCGAATAAGGGAGTGAATTGCCTAGTTGGATCCCCAAATGCGAAAGGAGTCGTATTTCTTATAGTAGCCATTGGGGTATCAACATGTAGATTTGTTTTTTGAGGGGGATTTAGTTGAAGAAATCCTTTATTCTATTTTCTAAAAGGTTGATAATTGTTTTGGTTTGCAAATTTAGACTTCTCAGGACAGGTAGAGGTGGATTTTGTGTCATGATTACTAACCAAGTTTTGATAATCATGAAGAGCAGTACACAAATGTGCGAAGGAGGGGAACTTCATCATGGTAAGATTATCTTGTATCTTATTTTGTATGTTCTTAATGAACATCCTTTGAAGGTGAGGGTCAAGAATCTTTACGTTGATTTGGGAATAAAGTGATTGGTAGTGTGAAATAAAGTTAGTAATATTTTCATCATCTTTTTGCTTACATCTCATCAAATCGGCTAAGGAAATCTTAGGATTCATATGCACTTGGAAATGGTTTATAAATGCCTCAACAAGCTCATTGAATGAATGAATTGAGTTATTCAGTAACAAGGAAAACCATTCTAAGGTTGTTTCCTTCAAAGATCTAGGGAAAAGCTTAGCCAAGAGCTTATCCTCAAGTATAAAGTCACTACATAAGGAAATATAAGCGGAAACATGGTTAGAAGGATCTCCTTTCCCCCATATTTCTCAAATCTAGGAACCTCTATACCTTGTGGCATCGGTGTTCTCAATATCTCCAAGGATAAGGAATTTCTTTTGGTATAGTATGTAGGTTGGCCATTTTGATTTTGGTTTATGGTGGAAACTTGCTTTTGAAGGGATGAAACAGTTTGCACAAGTTGATTTATGAAGGTGTCATTGGTTGTGTTTTGAGATGGAGGTGAATATGGTGGAGGTGTATATGTGTTCAAGGGAGTAGTGAACGTAATGCTTATGGGAGGTAAAGTGGTAGGAGATATGATGTGTGATGCCACAAAGGTACTAGGAATGCTAGCGGAAATACCCAAGGAAGGAATGACATTACTAATAGGTTGCATTGTTGTTGTAACTTGAGGGTTGGTGTAGGTAGGAATAGAGGTAATCATTGTAGGAGGAGGAATTTGAATTCCTCCTTGACTTTGGACATTGTTCAAAGGTAAAGCACAACTAGTGGTTGAGGTAAGATGTTTTCCAAAAATCTGAACTATGTTACACACAAGGTCAACTCTGTCTTCACTTTCAATCATGCGATGTATGTTATCTATGATAGGGATAGTGGTGGTTGAATTTTTTTCATTATTTATTTGATTTTGTAGGTTTTCCAAGTCTTCATGAATTTGGATTATGTTTTCTTGCAGAATACTAGTGACCATTGTCTCAACACTTGTCACACTACTTGAAGGAAAAGAGTTGTTAAGGGTATGGTCCATACCTAGTGAACTAGTGTCAACACTAGTAGTGAAAGAGCTAGATAACCCAAGATCCATGATGATTGTGCTATCATGGGATGTCATGAGTCTCAAACTTCGTCTCACTATAGTATTAGAAATAGGACACCAAGTTGTAAAGCTCATGCAAGGGACAATAAATGAAATGCAAGATGCAATGAACACAAGATAAATACTATGCTCTAATTCTGATTCAAATAAAATTAAGCTAGGTGCAATGAAATGAAGAAAACAAAAACTCTACAAACTGAAATAGATAACTAACAACAACAAATAGAAATAGAGAAATAGATTTTTTAATGCTGGAAAATATAGCTTGAAATCTGAAACAAGACTAAATCGCCCAGAGGGGCGTATGAGTCCAAATCAAGGTCTTTTAGGGATTTGAATGCTGAATAACAGTCACCACAGAATACCCAAAAACTAGGAAAAACCACCTGTACTAGGACTAAATTTCTCAAAGTGGAGCATGAGTCCTAGATTAGGGTTTTTGTAACATTTTCAATAAATTTTGTGTAAATGTTATATTTTCATTTTTGGATGATGTCTAGACTAAGTGCAAATGCAAATTTCAAAAGAAATATAATGACACATAAGACAAAAATGCAACTTATATGCACTTTCGCTAATGCAAAGTTTAGGAACCCTAGATGAAAATTAACTAATGCAAAGCCTAATGCAAAATTAATGCAAGCTAGATCTAGGATTATGACGCACTCCAAATTAGAAATAAGGTGTTCTAAATTTAGGTTCACTAAAATGAAATATGGTTTTGATGGGGTTGCTATCCTTTTGGGAGATAGAACACTAGGGTTACAATCCTAGACCTATTTCCTTCAAGTTTCACTCAACGTTACCCTAGAAATCTCAATCCAATGAGAGAAACTGGGTGTCCTAGGGTATGATCAAAGGATAGAAAGGGGTTCACCACCAAGCTAGGGATTTGAAAGACTAGAAACATGCAAGATCTAATGGAAAAACCTAATGCTATGCAAAACACAAATGAATGACCTAGAAATGAATGTAAATTAGAACAACAAATTAAGAGATCAGAGAGGTGCACTTGGAAACCAATAGAAGCTCAGATGAAGGTCTAAAATGTTGAAAAAAATGAATTTAATTCACATTGGGACTCATACGCCAGGCTGGGTGATTTAGTTCTAGATTAGGGTATCTGGGTAGGAACATAAATTTTGCAATGATAAGTCTAGAACTCCTGAAATATGGAAATTTGACTGTATTGGGACTGATACACCAGAAGTGGTGTATCCGTCTTTTTTAGCTTCTTTGGAGGATCAAGAGATGAATCTACTCTTCTATCTCTACTCTTTCTTCTGAACCTAATTTCTGGATCTAAACTGCTAAATTCTGCTCTGTAGGTCTCTTTTAGTGATCTTGTAAACAAGGTAACAACTTTGACAACTTCTTCCAATCTTTCTCTTCAATGTATCTTCAACCTAGGTCTATAAATCACACACTAAAGAGAGTGGAAAATGTTGTTTTGTTAATGGATAGGGGTTTACCTTGGTCAAACCCCATTTTGGTAATCAAACCTTTAAATGAAATGAAATAGAAAGGAGGAATAATGAATGAACAAAATGATATGTTGCAACTCACCAAATCCTAGGAACAAAAGGCTGCAATATTGTATGTAATGGCTACAATGGATGAAGATATTGAATCTTGCTTGAATGATATGGATCTCGAATTGAATGCTTGCTTGAATCATAAAACCCTACATAAAAAATGTTAGCTCAAAAACAAACATGATGCATGATGACTTTGACACGATGCTTGATGCTTGAATAATGCTCCAAAATGCTTGATAATCACTCTTGAAGGATTTTGAATGCTCTTGTGAACTCAAATTTGTTATAATGCATGAATACTTAAGTTTTTAGGAGAAAAATGAATGAAATAACCTTGTATTTATACTTGTTTATGCCAAATTTCCTGAAATTACAATGCTAGAAGTTGACATAAGATCTAGGGGAATAAAATCCCACCAAGAATTTGAATTTAATTTAGGTCTAAGCTAAGTGGGACTCATACACTAGAAGTGGTGTATGAGTCCCATTAGCTTGGGACACATTTTTCAAGGAATGCTTAGATTTATGTGAAATCTAGATCGGGGCGCCGAAACTTAGGTGGGACCCATACGCCCAAGGTGGCGTATGAGTCCCATATCACTAAATCTGGGCCATACAATCCAAAATCATTATTTTTTTATTGGTCACTTGATATATGTCGAGATTGTCCTCAGAAAGATGCATTAATTAAGGCTTGTGGATGTAAAATAAGGCCAAATAAGGCATAAAGAATCCCAATCAATTAATAAAAACCCTAGATTAGTGTGAAAGTGTAAGAAAAAACTTTGCAACACCCTGAATAAGACATAATTAAGTCCATTTAGTTCACAAGGGCCCAAGACCTAATGTGAATGTGTTAAACACATTACAACACTAAATAAAGGCAACATTAAGCTTGATTTAACAAGGAGGGCCCAAACAAGTATGAAAATGTAAAGGGATACATTTTTCTACACTTCAGCCCCCAAAAATTAAGAACTAATTTGTCATAGTTTTTTATTTTTTTTAATGTTACAACTCTTAAGAGATCTACCTAGAATCATGTAGCCTAGAGGGATCAACACACTTGAGGAATTAAATGGGGCCTCCCCTAGTATTCACCTACCCACCTCAAAATTTTAAATATTTAGTTCATCCCTAGCCATGGGAGGATCATAACTAATGAGAATATGATGATGTAGGACACACAAATGCCATTGAACTATAAATTACAATTAATAAAAAACACTAACCATTGTTGTAAGAGAAATTATAATGATTATATAAGAGCATGTAAGCCATAAGATTCTCTAACATTTTTTTTATCACATATTTGGTACAATCTTGAACATTCAAAGGCCCTAACACCTTAAGAGGCTATGCAAGTTGCATGGTCCTCTAGATAAACTAGCGATCACATAAAACTATCATTTTCTAACATCACTAAGAAATCATGGTAATATCGAGAAGGTATCCACCATGAATTGATATGACTAGGAACCATCCAATGACACATCAATAATAACTTGGAAGCTTTTCCACCTCCTAGTGAGTGTGAAAGGTTGACACATTGTTCTATAGATGTCTTGATTGATTGAGGTCACTAAATAAATAAGATAAATAAAAGAGGGCCCACATGGATTAATTGAAACTAATAGTACAATGGTAATATGACATTCTCAAGGAAAACTCATGCCATTGCATGAAGCATAAGATATTATCCTCATCAAAAAATTATCATATCATTTGAACTTAAATTAATAAGAACACTTAAATATTGTAGGATTATGCCATGTGGAAACCTAATGCAATCATTTTTGATGTGTGTATGGTTGAGTAATTAAAATTAGGGAACCAACACAATCCACATTGTTGATAATAGATCTCCATAATCACTATCATGCAAAATAATTTACACTTTGATTGACACATTTAATTTCATTGCATATAAACTTGGTATTATAATTTGAATGATGGCATGCCATAATGTGCGCCCTAAATATCAAGGAGAACCCATAATAGAGACTACAAAACAACCAATCCTCTATAGGGAAATATTATCACCATGTCATCCTTCTCCCTTAAGAAACTAGATGAACCACATACGAAGATGTCTGCTTAGAGAGCACCTATCCATGATCACCATTAACTTGATCAAGAAATTTCAAATTTAATTTTTAATGTAAATACCTCATGGAATTAACATTACATATCATTTGGTCATGCACTAAAATATCTAATATCTATTTGAAGACCATAAAATCCAATTTCCAAGGTCATCCACACCTTGGCTTCACATTAGAAAATAAAGTACTATGCATAATTATGATAATGTGAACATGAGTCTATACTTGATCCACCATTTTTCCCCTTAGCTAATATGGAATGCTTAGTTCCCCTATTAGAGGAGGACACCATATGGAAGGCACAATAGTGATAGGCGGATAACTAGTCGAACCCCCATGCATCTACATTATCTAATGTTTTGGTAACCTACATAAAAGTAGTAATTAGCCATAATTTTGAAGATGATAAACAAAAAAAACACAAAACCTAATTTTGGAGATGATAAATAACAAAATTAACATAAAAAATAAGTTTGGAGATGATAAATAACACAATAAAGGTAAAGCATAAGTATGGAGATGATAAATAACAAAATAAGCACAAAACATAAGTTTAGAGATGATAAATAAAAAAATAAGCACAAAACATAAGTTTGGAGATGATAAATAACAAAAAAACACAAAACATAAGTTTGGAGATGATAAATAATAAAATAAACAAAAAATATAAGTTTGGCTATGATAAGTAGTGCATATCATTCTTTCATTTTTTATTTTTCCAATTTCAAATCCTTTGAACATATTAATTAGGTGATAGGCTATTTGTGTGAACTTTGGTCAGAATTTTTGTCAGCCTTCCCAGTTTTTGAGCTTTCCGACGTTGGGAAAAAGGTGGCGGATTGTTTTTTGGTTTTTGTTGGAATTTTTGTCAGCCTTCCCGGTTTTTGAGCTTTCTGGCGTCGGTAAAAAGGTGGTGGATTTTTATTTATTTTTTAAATAAAAAGCATTTGGTGTGTTGATATAGAAGGCCAGGGAAATGGCATCAACATTAATTGTTGTATGGTTTTTGTGTAGTGGTGATGGTTGTAAGTAACACCTGCCTTTAAAATCCTTGGAAAACATAGTGAATGTCTGCGCAATTTTTGATAAGGCATTGTTGGGTGTCGTTATCTAGGTTTACCTTGTTGTTCAAGATAGCTGTGAGTGAGGAGGGAAAGCTTCTGTGAAGGTGCAAGTGCGATCATCGGTTGTGGAATTTCTGTGAAGGTGGTTGGAGGTTATTTTGTGTTTTTTGCATGGGGCAATGGTTGCAAAAGTAGTACAAAAGTGTCGGTTGTGATAATTCTTTTCCCATTTTTTGTAGGTAGTGGAGAAAGAAGGGAGCAAAGAGAAAGCAAGCAGGAAGAGGTGCATTTGAAGCAAGCGGGAAGAGGTGCATATTGAAAAAACCGTTTCTCGAGTATTTTGAAAATAGTTTATGTTATTTTCCAAAGGGAATTGTTGATTGTTGTTTTGTAGCTTAGGCTATATTGTTTCATTTATGGTTTCCATGTAGTCACGATGGGTGGAAGGAAATATTGTTTGTTTTTGCATTGGTTTGTTACTGTGAATTCGTGTGTTTTTTGTGGGTTTTCTCATCTGGGTCACTGTTGAAACGAATATTGTTTATGGTCTCCATGTAGTCATAGTGGGTGGAAGGCAATATTGTTTGTTTGTGTGTTGGTTTGTTACTGTGAATTTGTGTGTTTTTTGTGGGTTTTTTCATATGGGTCATTGTTGAAACCAATATTGTTCCATTTATGGTTTTCATTTTGTGGTGAAGGTTTTGAATCGGTTTGTTATTGTGAGCTTTTAGTGCTTTGTGGGTTTTTCATCTAGGTCACCGTTGAAACCAATATTTTGTGGCGATGGTTGCAACACAATGAAATAGTTAACGTTATACACTTTATGTTCTTTTGCATAAGGCAATGCTGATTGTTGTTCTCTAGCTTAGGCTATATTGCTTCCTTTTCGATAAGGCTCTGTTGAAAAAAGACTATATAGTTTGTTGAAACGAAAAATTGTTTGATTTATGGTTCAGCTTTTGCGGCGATGATTTTGCATGGGTTTGTTACTACAATTTTTTGTGTTTTGCGGGTTTTCCCATCTGGGTGACTGTTGATACCAATATTGTTTGATTTATGGCTTTTGTTTTGTGGCGATGGTTGCAACTCTCTAGATTAGGTTATATTGTTTCATTTATGGCTTTCATTTTGTGTGAATGGTTGCAAAATAGTTAATCTCATCTGTTTTTTGTGACCTTTTTCATCTGGGTTGCTATTCAAACCAACATTGATTCATTTATGGTTCGCATTTTGTGGTGAAGGTTTTGAATTGTTTTGTTGCTGTGAGTTTTTTGTGTTTTGTGGGTTTTTCATCTGGGTCACTGTTGAAAGCAATATTTTGTGGCGATGGTTGCAACACAATGAAATAGTTAATGTTATATAGTTCGAATTTTTTTCCATAAGGCAGTGTTGATTGTTGTTCTCTAGCTTAGGGTATATTGTTTCCTTTTCGATAAGGTTATGTTGAAAAAAGACTATATAGTTTATTGAAAATAATATTGTTTGATTTATGGTTCGACTTTTGCGGTGATGGTTTTGCATGGGTTTGTTACTATGATTTTTAGTGTTTTGCGAGTTTTCCCATCTGGGTGATTGTTGATACCAATATTGTTTCATTTATGGCTTTCATTTTGTGGTGATGGTTGCAATGCGATAAAATAGTTAATGTTATGTAGGTCATGTTGTTTTGCATAAGGTATTGTTGATTGTTGTTGTCTACCTTAGGCTATATTGTTTCATTTATGGCTTCTGTTTAGTGTGAATGGTTGTAACACAGTAAAATAGTCAATGTTATGGAATTTATGTTGTTTTCCATAGGGAATTGTTGACCCTAGTTTTTAAGCCTTCCGGCTCTCAGATTCTAGTTGAGAAAAAGGTGGTGGATTGTTTTTTGATTTTTAAATTAAAAGTGTTTGGCGTGCCAATAGAGAAGGCCAGCGAAATGACATAAGTATTAATTGTTGTATGGTTTTTGTGTAGTCGCAATGGTTGTAAGGAACAACTACCTTTTAAATCTTTGGAAAACATAGCTAATGTCTCCACAGTTTTTGATAGGCATTGGTTTATGGCTATATTATTTCCTTTCTGATAAGGTCCTGTTGAAAAAAAGAATTCCCTAGGATGTTGTTGAAACCATTATTGTTTCATTTAAGGTGTGAGTGTGTATGTTTGTATATTCATTATGTACATGTATCTTTGAGGTGATGTGTTTATCTAAATATGGATATGTCCATTTTTTAATATCAATATAGCTATTTGCTTCTTGTCTAGTTTGATTTCCACGTACTCTTATATCTGCACAATTGGTATTCTCTATTCTCAATATTTATATGTCATTGTTGAGTGTTGTTCTCTAGCTTAATGTCTGCGCAATTTTCGATAGGCATTAATTTATGGCTATATTGTTTCCTTTCTGATAAGGTCCTATTGAAAAAAGAATTCCCTAGGATGTTGTTGAAACCATTATTGTTTCATTTAAGGTGTCAGTGTGTATGTTTGTATATTCATTACATACATGTATCTTTAAAGGTGGTGCGTATATCTAAATATGGATATGTCCAGTTTTTAATATCAATATAGCTATTTACTTCTTGTCTAGTTTGATTTCCACATACTCTTATATCTGCACAATTGGTATTTTCTATTCTCAATGTTTATATGTCATTTTTGAGTGTTGTTCTCTAGCTTTGGCTATATTGTTTCATATTCGAACCGTAGTACAATAGTATATGTCATAGAATTTATGTTGTTATCCATAAGGAATTGTTAAATGTTGGTCTATAGCTTTGGCAATATTCTTTCCTTTCTGATAGGGTTCTCTTGGAAAAAATAATTTCCTAGGTTGTTGTTCAAACCATTATTATTCCATTTACGGTGTGAGTGTGTATGTTTGCATATGCATTTTCTACATGTATCTTTGAGGTTACACGTTTATCTGTATATAGATATGTCGAGTTTTGTATATCAATATGATTGTTTGCTTCTTGTCTAGTTGGATTGCCACATAGTGTTATATCTGCACAATTGGTGTTTGCTATTTGAATGTTTATATGTATGTGTGGGCATGTATGTGTGTATATGGTCATTTCCGATAAGGTGTTGTTCAATAAATAATTTTCCATGTTGTTGAAACCATTATTGTTTTATTTAAGGTTTCCATTTTATGGTTATGGTTGCAATGCTATACAATTTATGTTGTTCTCTATAAGGCATTGTTGACCGTTCTTCTCTAGCTTTGGTTATATTGTTTCATGTTTTTAAATGCAACTAAATAGTGCATATTATATAGTTTATGTTGTTATCCATAAGGCATAGTCAATTGTTGTTATGTGGCTTTGGCTACATTGTTACATTTTTGATAAGGCATTGTTCAAACCAATATTGTTTCTTTTATGCTTTTCATGTGGTGTTGATGGTTGTAAGGAAATTTAACAGTTGTAAATGCTGATACATGCATTAAATAGGGTGACATAGCTATATAACCAAACCTCACAAAATAAAATAAGGACCATAGAGTAAAAGCGATACAAAACTATAAGCGACATAAACATTATAAGTTGTCAATTTTCTTAATATACAACTAGTTAAATGCATGTGTTTGTTGCTGCGAATTCTTTTGTTAGTAAAGCCGAGTATATATGGATGTTGTCTACATGTAATTTCACATACATACATATCTGCACACAGGAAAATAAAAATGAAAGCCTACAACAGATGGAAAAACCTGCAGAACATAAAAAAATTCACAGTGCCAAACCCAATCAAAACCATCGCCACAAAAGGAAAACCATAAATCAAACAATATTGGTTTCAAAAAACAATATAGTCTTTTGTAGAGTACAATCAACAACGCATATATATGTGCATCTAACTTCATATATATATATCGGTGTAGCTTTTGTTTTGTAGCTGCATATATATGTATTGCATGTGTTGGATGCATACGTAGGAATCTATTGCTTGGAAATATATAAACACAAAAAGTATGTGTTACTTTTGTTGCACTTCATTTCTCTTTCACTATGTGCAGATATGTATGTATGTGAAATTAGATGTAGAAAACATTCATATATATTTCTAGCCATGGTTATTGTTTAGGGAAACTAAAGTTAAATACACCTTTGTAGTTATTATTTCTTTCAACCTCAAAAAAGGAATTAGAATGGTAGGTTGTATAGTAAGTGTAATAAGGAACATTGATTTCACCATTGTTCAGAGTGGTGGGTGATCTATGTGCTATTTTGTGGTAGGCATGCATAGATTTTCCACCAATGTATTCAATGGTGATATCAATGTTCATTATTGCACTTAATATATAGGTTGTCATAGATATGAGTGTTGGTTGCATCTAATTTTGCAAATATACATATCTACACATGGGGAAAATTATATGGCACACAACAAAAGAAGGAAAAACAACATGAACAATATAACATTAACTATTTTATTGTGTTGCATCCATCCCCACAAAACGAAGGCCATAAATAAAACAACATTGGTTACAACAGTGGCCTAGATGGAAAACCCACAAAACATAAAAAATCATAGTATCAAACCTTTAGAAAAGCTTGTTGTTTTGGCTTGCAAATCTGATAGTAGGCAAAGCCATAAAACAACACCCAACAATGCCTCATTGGAAATTGTGCAAGCTTTTCGCTATGTTTCCTAGGGTTTAAAATGGAAGATGTTATTACAACCATCACCACTACACAAAAACCATACAAAAATTAATATTGGTTCCACAATGGCTAGTTTATGTACAACCATCGCCACTACATGGAAGCCATACAACAATCAATGTTGATGCCACAATGGCAAGCTCCTATGAAGGTGCAAGTTTGATCAACCGTTGTTAAGCTTCTATGAAGGTGGTTGGAGGTTATTTTGGTTTTTTTCCATGGGGTGATGGTTGCAAAAGTAATACATGGAAGCTATAAATCAAACAATATTTGTATTAACAAACAATACAGTCTTTTTTGAATAGCACCTTATCAAAAATTGAAACAATATAGCCTTCTCAACAAAACCTTATCGAAAATGAAACAATGCACCCTAAACTACAATGCAACAATCAAGAATGCCTTACGGAAATCAACATAAACTATATAGTGTTCACTATTTTTTTGTGTTGCAACCATAGCAACAAAATGGAAGCCATGAATCAAAAATTCTTTCCCCCACCAACACCTTAATGATAATGAACCAATATAGCCAAGGCTAGAGAATAATGAACACCAATGCCTTGTCGAAAACAAGAAAAAGTGTATAAGATTAACTATGCTATTGTGTTGTAGCCATCACCACAAAACAACAGATACATACATATCTGTATGTAGGGAATGATAGGCTGTATTTTAAATGTTATATGGAAAAGTGATGCCACAATTGATTGCGATGATGGAAAATGCCTTGTTTTGTTGTGTTTCACTTTACTTCTCCTATGTACATATATGTTTGTATGCCATACTAGATGCAAACAATATTGATACATATTGAGACATCCTTGGAATGATAATCTATATTTTAAGTGTTGTATGGAACATTGATGCCCCCATTGATCATAGTGATGGACAATGTATTTCCCCTATGTGTAGATATGTATGTATGTCATATTAGTGGATGCAAACAACATTGATACATATTGATCCCTATGTTTATTTTGTTGGGACATTCTTGGAATGATAAGATGTATTTTAACTGTTATATGAAACATTGATGCCACTATTGATTGCAGTGATGGACAATGTATGTTCTAGGTTGGTTATTTTGCAAGAACAAAGACTATTTTTGAAATGATTTACAAAGAGTTTTCTAAATGTGCCTTTTTATATTATTTTTTTTCAATCATATTGTTAATGTCTCCATAGAAAATTTGAATGATAAAAAAATTGAAATAAAAATATTGGGAATGGAGCTTGTTAGCCTTTGTTGCTTTAATTGAATCTTCGACCCTTGTGTTGTTGTCGCAATAGAGCTCGTGGCTAGTTGTCGATGTTGCAACTATGGCCTTTTTAAAGAGCAGCCCCAACAATGTTGGTGGACTCTAGCTCTACCCAGGCTGCTGGACAACCCTTACGTGCCAATCCTATTAGTCTATTCCTTGTTTACTTTTTGCTGCTGACAATTGTATTGGCTCTTTGCCATGCGCATCCAATGAACAACAGAAATTTTTTGCTTGCATTAGCGGCACTTGTAGTATATAGTATGACTTATTTATATTTGAGGTATTTATGTGTCCTTCACCTTTTTGTTTTCTAGCCATTTGGGAGTACTATCCTATGTGTAGCTATTTATGTGTCTTCCATTTTATTTGAGTTGCATATAACTTCATTTTTTTAATAATATTTCCTATGTAATGTTTAATGATAATTGTCGTCTACGTTCTGCACAATACTTTTGTGATTTAGCTTGAGTCTACCTACACACATAAATATCTAGATTTATACTTGTTGATAGACATAATTGCATTTAAAGTTATACTCATATATATGCATGCATTGTGAAGTATAGGTGTGGATAACTATGTATGTTGTGTAGCTCAAGCTACAACTCTACACTCAACAATGCTTTATTGAAAATAACATAAAGTGTTGAATTATTGTGCTAAGTTTTGAATGCAACCTATTATTGCAACCACCACCAAAATATGCAGCCCATAGATGAAGCAATGTTACCGTCACAAGCTATGCCAAGTGATGTTTATTTTGTTTTCTTAGGCAACAAACATATGTATCTAGATTTAAGCTTATCTATATTTTTTCTTGCACCTATTGATAGGTCATTGTTGGAAAAATAATTTTCTAGGTCTTTGTTGAAACCATCATCGTTTCATTTAAGGCTTTTGTTTTGTGGTGATGGTTGCAACACTATACAATTTACATTGTTTTCTACAAGGCATTGTTGACTATTGTTCTCTATCTTTGGTTATAACCTGAAGCTTCAGAACAACAGTCAATGTTTCTTTTTGTAAATAACATAAACTATTTTGTTGCTTTGGTAACTTTACAATGCTAAATATTATTTTGGTTGTATATGTGGACTATTTTATTGCTTATTGTGTCTATATATGTGGACTCTTTTATTGCTTTACAACTATCACCACTACATGGAAACCATAAATGAAATAATATGTTCATTTAGCTATTCAACAACAATCAACAATGTGTATATATGTGCATCTAACATCATATATATATATACATATACTAGTGTAGCTTTTGTTTTGGAGCTGCATATATATGTATTGCATGCATTGGATGCATATGTAGGAATGTGTTGCTTGGAAATATATAAACACAAAAAGTGTGTTTCTTTTGTTGCATTTCATTTCTCTTTTGTTGTGTGTAGATATGTATGTATGTGAAATTAGATGTATGTAGCATTGATATATACTGCTCACCATGTTTATTGTTTGGGGAATATGAATTTAAATGCACCTTTTCAATTATTATTTCTTTCAGCCTCACAAAAGGAGTTGTTAGAATGATAGGCTATATAGTAAGCATAATAAGGCACATTGATTTCACCACTGATCAGAGTGGTGGACGATGTATGTTCTTGCTCGGGGGTTTGGTGAGAGCTGATGAGGCTTCATGACCCAATATGGTAGGGTGGAGAGAAAGCCTCATTTTTTTGTGTTTCATTTTATATTTTCTATGTGCAGATCTATGTGTTTTTGACATTTGATGCTGACAACATTCATATGTTTGAAGTCCACCTATGGATATATATGTGTGTTGTCTACATATAACTTTGGATGCATATATATCTGTATAGATCTTCCTTTATAAGCATATATGTAGACTCTTTTATTACTTTCCACCCATTGCCACTACATGGAAATCATAAATGAAATAATATTTTTGCAGCTATTCAACAACAATCAACAATGTGTATATATGTACAGTTAACTTTGGAAACATATATATTGATATAGATTTTATTTTGCAACTCCAAATATATGTATTGCATGCATTGGATGTATAAGTAGGAATTTGTTGCTTGGAAATATATACACACAAAAAAGTATGTGTCTCTTTTGTAATGTTTCATTCCTCTTATCTCCTACGTAGATATGTGTGTATGTGAAATTATATGTAGAGAACATTCATATATACTTCTCTGTTTATTGTTTTGCAAAGATAATATGTAGAAAACATTCATAGATACTCCTCGCCATGCTTATTGTTTTGCAAAGATAGTTGTTATTTTTTTCATCCTGAAAGAAGCATCCTTACAATAATAGGTTTTATATTAAGTGTAATAAGGAAGATTAGTTTTACTATCCATCACAGTGGTGGACAATGTTTGTTCTTGCTTGGGGGTTCAAGGCGAGAGTCTATGGGGCTCCATGACCTAATAAGGTAGGGTGAAGAGTAGGCCTTCTTTTGTTCTTTCTCATTTTACTTTCCCTATGTGCAGATATGTATGTTTGTGAAATTAGAGATAGACAACATTCATCCCTACGTGCAGATACGTATCTATGTGAAATTAGATGCATAAAGCATTCATATATACTCCTTGCTATGCTTATTTTTTTCATAAGATAATTACGATTTTTATTTGATCTATGGTTTCTATCCACTAGGAATGGTTGGAAAGTGATAAAATAGTCCATGTTCTTCATGATAAGCCATTGTTGGGTGCTTTGTATGGCTTCAAGGATAGTTGTTATTTGTCTAGGCCTCAATAATGATTTGCTCAATGTTTCATCTGACACTTAATATACAACCTTGCATTGTAACAAACCCTTATTGAGGTTTAGACAAGTAGCAACTATGCTTCAAGAAGAATATGGACTATTTTATTACTTTGCAAACATTTCCACCACAGAGGAACCATACAACAATTAATGTTGATTCCAACTAGTGTTTAATTTTTTTGGCCTTCTCTATCGACACACCAAATGCTTTCAATTTAAAATTCAAGAAACATCTACCACCTTTTTCCCAACTAGAATGCTGACGCCAAAAGGATAAAAAACTTGGAAGGCTGACAAAAATTCTAACCAAATTTCACACAATAGGGGGAAACCACACATCTAGAGGTTCCCATAATTTTTATCTTTGATGTCTGTAGTTTTAATCTTCTTTTGTTGGCTGAGTGTAGAGTATATTGATCCTACATGTGAGTTCCTAAAGTTAGATCAATGGTGGCATCAATCTTCCATATGACACTTAAAATACAACTTATCATTCCAAGAATGTACCAATAGAATAAACATAAGGATCACTGTGTATGAATGTTATTTGCATCTACTATGACCTACATACATATTTGTACACATGGAAAATATATTGTCCATCACTACAATCAATGGTGGCATCAAACAAAAAATCACAGTAACAAACCTATGCAAAAATATAGTCTTTTCTCAATAGTACCTTGTCGAAAATGTAATAATATTGCCTTCTCAACACTCTCTTATCGAAAATGAAACAGTATACCCTAAGCTAGTAAAAAACAATCAACAATGAACAAAACCCATGCAAAACCATAGCCACAAAACACCAACCATAAATGAAACAATATTGCTTTTAACAAACAATATAGGCTTTTCTCAACGACTTATCGAAAATTGAAACAATATAGCCTTTTCAACAACACTTTATCGAAAATGAGACAATATACCCCAAGCTAGACAACAAAATCGATAAAAACTGCATAATGTTAATAGTTTTATTTCGTTGCAAACATAGCCACAAAATGAAAGCTATAAAGAGAAACCAACAAAAATTTGCAGTAACAAAGCCATGCAAAAATATACTCTTTTCTCAACAGAACCTTATTGAAAATTCAAACAATATAGCCTTTTCAACATCACCTTTTAGAAAATGAAACAATATAGCCTAAGCTAGAGAACAATAATCATCAGTGCCTAATGGAATCAAACATAAATTATATAACATTAACTATTTTACTCCATTGCAACCATAACCGCAAAACACAAAGATTCACAGTAACATACCCATGCAAAACCATAGCCACAAAATGCGAACCATAATTGAAACAATATTCGTTTTCACAAACAATATAGTCTTTTCTCAACAACACCTTATCAAAATTTGAAACAATCAACAACGCCTTATCAGAGATCAAACAATATAGCGTACCACAAACTGTGAACCACAAATGAAACAATATCACAAAGGGTTTTCTCAATATGCACCTCTTCCTGGTTCCTTCAAACACACCTCTTCCCACTAGCTTTCTCCATGCTGCCTTGTTTCTCAAAACCTGGAAAAAATTGCATAACATTAACAATTTTATTCCATTGCAAACATAGCCACAAAATGGAAGTAATACAGAGAAACCCACAAAAATTCACAGTAACAAACCCATGCAGAAATATACTCTTTTCTCAATAGAACCTTCTTGAAAATTGAAACAATATAGCCTTGTTTGCATCTGCTATGACATACATAGATATCTATACATATGGCACATACATTTTCCTTCACTCTGATTAATAGTGCCATTACCGAGACTTTTGTATTGCTTTTGGAGTCATTGCCCCATGCAAAAAAATAGAAAATATCCTCCAACCACCTTGATAGAAACTCCACAATGGACGGTCAAACTTGCACCTTCATATAAGCTCACCATCCTGGAATCAACATTAACTATTGTATGGTATCCATGTAGTGGTGATGGTTGTGCGAACACCCGCCATTTAAAACATCATAAGAGGTGGTGAAAGTATTTGCAATTTTCAATAAGGCATTGTTGGATGTTCGTATGTCGCTTTACCTGCTATCAAAGTTGTGAGCCAGGATTGTGAGCTTCTTTGAAGGTTGAAGTTTGGTCTCCCTTTCCAACACATGTATCAGTACATATCTATATCTATAAGTCTCCATTCATCTATATATGTATATTGTCTACATCTAATGCCATGTGCATACATTTCTACATGTACTTTTTTAGTTTGTATATTTCCAAACAACAAATTCTTACACATGCATCCAATGCATGATGCTGGATTGTATTTGTTGGCATATTTGTTAAGGGTACCTTTTTAGTTATTATTTTTTTCAACCTCAAAAAGGAGTTGATGGAATGATAGGTTGTGTATTAAGTGTGATAAGAAAGATTGGTTTCACCATTAATCAAAGTGGTGGACAATGTATGTTCTTGCTCGAGGGTTTGGTGAGAGCCCATGAGGCTCCATGACCCAATATGGTAGGGTGGAGAGCAGGCCTTGTTTTGTTGTGTTTCATTTCATATTTGCTATTTGTTGTTTACCTGCACTATGGGTCTTTACGTTGGTGTTTGCAAGCACCTTATTGTCTTCATCGTAATATGTGCACATGTATATGTATTTGTATATATGCATGTGCAATCAGAAAAGTGTATAACTAGTTAAACGCGTAACAAAGCAATAGTAGCAGAAAGGAAAGGTCTTTTGATGTGATAAGCACTCCAAAGAAAGAAAAGGAAATAGATGTCCAGTCAACATAAATTATAACAAAGATCCAAAGTCACAATTAGGCATGGTTGTTTGGCATTCAAGGAAGTACAAAAATTATCTCTGGAGAGTCTTGGACGTCAAGGGAATTTAAGACAAATCTAATAGCAACAACTTGCACTCTGCTTCAAAGTTAATTCTTGCAACTCTAACTATTGTTGTTTTAAGCCTGTTTCTAAATTATAGGTTTGAGTTTTAATAAGAATAGTAATAGTAAAAAAAATAAATATGAATATTGTCTACATCTAATACCATGTACATACATTTATACATGTACTTTTTTAGTGTATATTTCCAAACAACAAATTCCTACATATGCATCCAATGCATGATGTTGGATTGTATTTGTTGGCATATTTGTTAATTGTACCTTTTTAGTTATTATTTCTTTCAGCCTAAAAAAATGAGTTGTTGGAATGATAGGTTGTATATTAAGTGTGATAAGAAAGATTGGTTTCACCACTGATCAAAGTGGTGGACAATGTATGTTCTTGATTGGGGGTTTGGTGAGAGCCCATGGGGCTCCATGACCCAATATGGTAGGGCAGGCCTTGTTTTTTTGTGTTTCATTTCATATTTGCTATTTGTTGTTTACCTGCACTGTGGGTCTTTACGTTTGTGTTTGCAAGCACTTTATTGTCTTCATTGCAATATATGCATATGCATATGTATATATGCATGTGCAATCAAAAAAGTGTAGGTTTTTTAGATGGAGGCTGCAATGAAGGAAAGCACAATGCATAACCATAAGCAACAACAACGTTACACTCTCCTTTAAAGAGTGCATCGTATCTTCCATTCCTTTTAGTCTCCATTGAAAATGCATTGCATATGCATAGATACATTTACATATACATATGCATATATGTATGCTTTGGTTATTATCCATAAGGCACTATTGAAAAATGAATTGGTGCGTGTGTGGGTTTTTTATTTTTTATTTTTTTTGCACATGGTTTTATATTTCCAAGTAGCAAATCCCTACATATGCATGCAATGCATGATGTTGGTTATGACAACTTGGCTATTATTCCTTTCAGCTTCAGAAAATGATCTATTAGAATGATAGGTTCTATATTGACTGTGATAAGCAACATTGGTTTCACCATTGATCATAGTGGTGGACAATGTGTGTTCTTGCTCGGGGGTTTGGTGAGAGCCCATGGGGCTCCATGACCCAATATGGTAGGGTGGAGAGCACACCTTGTTTTTTTGTGTTTCATTTTATATTTTCTATTTGTTGTTTAGCTACACTGTGATTCTTTAAGTTGGTGTTTGCAAGCACATTTTTGTCTTCATCGTAATATATGTATATGTATATATGCATGTGCAATAAAAAATGTGAAGTTCTTTTAGATTGAGGTTGGAATGAAGGAAGGCACGATGCACAACCATAGGCAGTAGCAGTGTTACACTCTTCTTTAAAGAGTGCATCGTACCTTCCATTCATTACAGTCTCCATCGAAAATACATTGCATATGCATAGATACATTTGCAAATACATTTGCATATATGTATGCTTTGGTTGTTGTCGATAAATCACTATTGGAAAAAGTATTTGTGTATGTGCGAGTTTTTTATTTTTTATTTTTTATTTTTTTGTACCATGGTTTTATATTTCCAAGCAACAAATCTCTACATATGCATCCAATGAATGATGTTGATTGTGACGTCTTGGCTATTATTCCTTCCAGGCTCAAAAAATAATTGTTAGAATGAAAGGTTCTATATTGGGCATAATAAGCAACATTGGTTTCACCATTGATCATATTGGTGGACAATGTATGTTCTAGCTTGGGGGTTTGGTGAGAGCCCATGGGGCTCCATGACCCAATATGGTAGGGTGGAAAGTAGGCGTTCCTTTGTTCTGTTCCATTTTATATTACCTATCTGCTCATTGGTTGCATTGTTCCTCTTTAAGTTGGAGTTTGCAAGCACTTTTTCATTTTCGTTGTGATGTATGCATATGCATATGTATATGTGTATAGGCATATACAATGAAGGAAGTGAAGTTATTTTAGATGGAGGGTGCAAGGAAGGAAGGAAAAATGCATAGGAATAAGCAACAGTGGCATTACATTCTCCTTCAAAAAATGCATCGTACCTTCCCTTCCTTACACTCTCCATCAAAAATGCATTGCATATGGATAGATAAATTTACACATACATATGCATATATGTATACTTTGGTTGTTCTCCATAAGGAATTGTTGAAAAAAATAATTGTTGCATGTGTGGGTTTTCTTCTTTTTGTGCATGGCTTTGTTACTGTGGATTCTTTTGTTTTGTGAGTTTTCCAACTAGGGAACTGTTGAAACCAATATTGTTTTATTTATGGCTTCCATTTTGTGTCAATGGTTGGAACACAGTAAAATAGTTAATGTTATACAGTTTATATTGTTTTCCATAGGGCATTGTTGAGTGTTGCTATCTACCTTTGGCTATTTTGTTCCATATTCGATTAGCTTGACCTCTTTACTTATACCATTTCCCTTTAAGTTGGTGTCTGGAAGAATTTTATTATTTTCCTCATATTATGATTGTAGGGTCCTCATTCTTGTTCAAGTTCCAACCTTGCATCAAGTGTGGACCGTAAAAAAGCAGCAAAATGCCAAAGAAACCAACTTTATTATGTGCGCCATCGAGACCAAATTTTTGTAGGTCATCAATCCAAATACTTGTAGCAAAGAGGCACTATAGATCATCCTAACTTGGCCCCGCATGTCCAAAAAGGCACACCGCAATTGCAGCCAGGCTTGCTGGCAGAACTTGTTGACTACTGTAGCCCCGCACCCCCCATCCCTTGTCAGCTTCTGCACAACCATCACAGTGAAGGTGTCTCCACAATAGGTGGTTGTAGACCTCAACAAACTCTTGCCAAGCATGGCTTTCCATCCACATCATCGTCCACCCACTACTCAAGCATCATGTTTGGTGATTCTTTTCACACTGCAATGCAGTCCTTCCGTTGGCGCATTAATGCTTTGTCTAATTTGAAAATTTGTAGTGTTTCCAAGGAAAGCTATGCTAACATGAGAGTGTGAGCATCCAGTGAAGGCATCATATGTTTGCATTGTGCTTCTGAAAATGGCATCCATAGATTTATCTTAGTGAACAAGATGGATCCAAGCCCATAACATCCTGTCCTTGCAAAGCTTACTCAAGTTGAAGAAATGATTATAGCTAGAGTTACTCCAATTTTGCAAGTGACCCATGCTAGAGGAGGCCAATACAAATATAGTGGCCATACTATAAGCTTCCCTCAAGACATCATGACCATTGAAATTTTTTTACCGTGTTGTCTACATGATATTGAAGTGGTGATTGTGTGAAGAATTGGCATTCAGGGGACAAACTATGATTGCTATGTTGATAAACATAATGTCACGGCTGCATTAATATACAAAATTGAGAATGCACCATACTATAGTGATGTTGCAATAGATTATGATGCTTTAAATTTTTTTCCTACTATAAGTACTAACATCTCTGATCTTCTGCACACAAAGAAAGAACTAGCACATAACACAGCTGAACTAATGGCAACTCCAAAAAGTGTTGTTGATGAGGAAGCTGAGCTTGAGGACTCATCATCATTTATTCCATTGATTCCCAACCCTCCTCGAGAATTGTAGGAAATTAGAGATTCCTTGTAGATTAAAGACATTAGTCTAAATACTTTACCTTGGCCTGAGATAAATTCTAGCCCTATCAATGCATATAATACAGAAGGGTTATTAAGCATGGCTTTTCCAATCTTGTTCCCCACTAGAACAACAATGCCCCTACAATCGAGAAGCATACAGATTCACTTACATGAATATGCATTGCACTTGATGAGATACTATGATAATAGATTTGCGAGGCATGTTAGATTTAGATATTACCTTTATAATTTGATAATGAGACATTGAAGCCAATAGTCGGCTTCAGCTTTAATGAAAACAAACTTGGAGGAAAGGATCCCAAAGTTTTTTATTGCTTTGTGACAATTTCTTTGGGATGCACTAGACACCCAGATAGTGAACCGGCTTGTTTGATTTGGTGCATATTTGTGAGGAACACGATCGTATTGGGGCAAGTGTCATCAAGAGCTTGCGGCAATGATCCACCAGCTTGATACATCGACTCTCTTCTTCACTTTGAGATTTGCAAACAAAAAATAGCCTGATTTGCATAGGTCAATTGATCCTCATGCCCAAACGCATATGCCATACTCTCAAAGATGCTTCAGAGACAATGTTGTATAGAACCCACACATAACAACCTTGTACATGCACTTGCGGTTCACCATTTCCATGAAGAGGTTATTGAGAGGCTTTTCCACACAAAGGAGTACTGGTATAGGTATGAGTGGCAACACTATGGATCAGCACATGTCCATGGTTTCTTGTCGCTTCCAGGTGGCCCGAATATGGACATGCTTGATTGGTCCAACCCACATGAGCTTCGACAGGAAAAAAAACTTCTTTGATCGCTATGTTTCAACATGGAACCCTCATTCCCCGAATCAGCTACGATCAAGGGTTCACCACTCATCTTTGGAGGACTTGTGCTTTCTTAATAGTACACAAATATTTTGCATGGATCCAATGGTGGATTATGAACAACTGTTGAACACAGTGCATAGGAATACTAAGTGTACTCAATACACTTGCCTTAGGAAAAAAGGCCACCAATTACAATGTCGCAAAAAAGCTCTCTGGAATACACAACGATCATTGACATTAGTGATTGATAGTGAATTGAACAAATCCTATAATCCAACAAGAAATGATGAGTGTGTTAATATCCACAACCCTGAGATTTTTGCAATTTGGCAAGCAAACATTGATTGCTAGCTAGTCTTGTCTAGACAAATTGTGTTGAACTACATTTCCAAATATGCATCAAAGTTTGAAAAAAAAATCTGAAAGCTATATTGATATCTTGTAGAGGCTTGCAAATATAAATTCATCTAGGGATAAAGCATTGCTTTCCTATCAAAAAATCATGATGAACTTGGTTGTAGATCATGACATTGGTGCACAAGAAACATGCCATATGCTACAAAAGTTTCCCCTTGTCATCTCAAGCCAACATTTCCTATCTCTAAACGTTAGCAGGTAGATATTCCACCATTTGAAAATAGTTGATAGTGGTGACGAGCTTGCAAGTGGCTATGTTCATTGTTACATGCAAAGACCAATTGAAATGGAGACAATATCCCTTATTCAATCTGCACAACTGTATACATATTGAAAAAATTGCAAAGGTGCAGTCTAGCATCCTCGACCACAACCTGCTAACATCATTGTTTACCCACTATTCAAGGCCGCCCCCTAGGAGGAAAGTGATACCTTTGAAACATTTTGTTGGTCAAAATTGCTACTATACAAGCCTTTCTAAAATGTCGAGGCAGACATAGGCCTCACAAGAGAAAGCATAACATAGAACTGGAGGCTATTTTATGTTGCTGGCTATGACCCTTGGCATGTCAATAGAGTTATTACTCGTGCTGATGAAGAGGAAGGTGACAGTGATACCGATAGTGCACAGTTTCTGCCTCCCACATATGAATACGAATGGGAGTTGCTTTCTTGGCTTGGTGCTACAAACAATGTTTTCTTTGACCAACTACAACTATTGGGTTGACGATAATTTGATCTACATCACAAGTGGGATGCACACCATGTTCCAGAGATCTGCATAGCATTGTTGAACAGTTCATTTCAACAAGTAAATTGCATACAACTGAAGACACTCTTTGCTTGTTGGTAGCGCCTACACTTTTCCATCAACTATCTCCTAAGAAAAAGCTTGCTCTGAATATCATTGAACAACACCATCTTGGCCCATCTTCATCGTCACTGTTGTGTATGATCATTCAAGGAACTACTAGCACAAGTAAATCATTCCTTATAGACAAGATCTGAAGAGCACTAAATACATCACCGAATCATAGAATGAATCCTTTGCTTGCTTTGACGCCAACGGGGGTGGTTACTTACAATATTCGTGCCTCCATAGTGCATACAACTCTCTGGATACCAATTAGAGATATGAATCCATTAAAAGGACAACCATTGACCATATTTCAAGAGGACTTCAAACATATTAAGTACATCTTAATTGATGAAATGAGCTTCCTGGGGCCCAAGTTGTTGCTTAAAATAGATAGTCGATTACAACAAGCATTCCCTGCTAGACATATGCAACCATTTGGTGGTGTCTCTATTATACTTGTGGGTGACCTGGCATAGCTGCCTCCTATTTTGGACAAACCTATCTACGCTTCTCGCTCCACAAAATTGGATCTTTGGCACACTTTTAATATTGTTGTCACGCTTGACACTTTCTTCCACTAGCATGGACAATCCAATACATAACAACAATTTCGTACACTCCTTTTGAATATTAGAAATTGTTAGGCATCCCAGTCTGACTAGAAAACTCTTATGAATCGAACAAATGCCATGCTTTTAGCTAAGAAAAACCAAGAGTTTGATGAAGCTATCCACTTATTCCCAACAAATAGGTTGGTTACCTTGCACAATAGAAAAATGTTTCAGCAGTTAAATGTTCCCATTGCAATTAGTGCTGCTGAAATTTCTCAACAAAACACACTTGATTATGGAGATGATGAAAAAATTCAAGCAAAGATCTTACTTGTAATTGGCCCGCAAGTAATGTTGACAATAAATATTTGGGTGGCAGCTGGCTTGGTTAATGGATCATTGGGTTTAGTGAAGGCTATCATATATGCTAGGGGTGCTAAACTGTTAGGGTTAGAAAGGCAGATATCTAACAATTAAATGCAAATTTAATTAATAAACAGAGAAACTAAAACACACATTGAATAAATTATAACATAGAGAATTTAATGTGGTTCACCCAATCTGGGCTACATCCACCAAACCGCAGCCATCCAATTATTTTATTATCCAGTGCAAAAACCTATTACAATCTTGTGAATAATCACGTTTTTCGTCATACTGTAACCCCCATCCGAACCCCTTTTTAACAAGCTTAGAAGCTTCCAGATTAGGGTTCTACAAAGTTAATTTTTTTCCTTTTTCATTGATTTTTCCTTTTTCGGTGATGACACAAAAAAGTAGGAGGAAAATTTTTCTCGAGGGTTGCCGCCCCCAAACCCCCACCCAGGGCCCAGCCCAGCCCCGAACCCCGATAAGGATACATGCTAGGGTGTACAGTATAGCATGATCAGTCACCACATACCAACATAAACTACCTCAACTATCTGAATATGTTGTTGTCCACTTCCCAAGCTACATTGGCCCAACATGGGATTAGGAAAATCCGAGAGCCATCCCCATTCCCCCAATCACACAGGGCAGCCGAAGACAACTCCCCTTGATAATGGCTTGGGCGATAACAATACATAAATCTCAAGGGTTGACACTAGAGAGAGCTACAATAGATATTGGAACTAAATAAAGGCAAGGACTAATGTTCACAACTCTCTCTCATGTTAAATCAATAACATGAATACGCATAGATCGACCTTTCTCTTTTAACAAATACTCTAGGTTACATTCCAACAAATACAATGCACTTCAAATCAAAGAAGAGGATCGCCTCCAACAATTTCCTGCATTCCCATCATGATGAAATGTTTTTGTTCTTGACGGTAACTATACCACTTCTCCTTTTCCTTTTCATTTCAATGCATTTAGAATTCCCAAGATAGCCAAGGTTTTACTTCTACAGTGATTGCTAAGAGAAGTTGCTATTCAATTCTTTCCCTATGTTTCCCCTTGCCTCCAACGACAAATGTGGATTCCTTCATGTTCCTGGCTTTACCAAATATTGTTTATATGTAATTTTTCTCTCAATATATTCCTCTCCTTTGCTCAATGATGCCACTTATAGAGCTATCACCTTTGAACCATTTTTTTCTAACTATATCAGATTCTAACAAATTTAGATTGCAAACATTTTTAGCTGTAATTGCAGATCTTAACAATTCTTAATAGCTTCATGCTCATAATTTTTCCATGGTGTCTGAGTTACAACTACATTCCTTTATTCCATCTCTTCTTTCACAACTACATCTAAAATTCTCTGTCACAAATGCTACAACTATATATATTTTTAAAAATGGATAACACTGATTTCAGCTGGACAAAATTGCTAGGTGCAAGAAGAGAATTATATGGAAGTTATAATTGTACACATATTGTCTCCTGCTCTCTGCAGAAGGTATGCCTGCATCTTGTTTATATGATCTCTTCTATTGCAGATACATTATATATTATTTTTTATAAACTATAGAGTTGTTTATATTTCCTGATTTAGATATTGTCTACCAACGACACATGTTCGCTGCACTAAACTTCAAATTTTCCTTGTGTCTAACTATATGTGATTGAAACCATTTTATATTGCAAACATTCTAAACTATAGATACACATCTCCACAATACTAAGTAGCTTTGCCATCACATGTTTGGCATGGTGTACAAGTTGCAACTACATTCTATTTAGATAGAAGGTAAGGCTATATGTCCTTTATTCCTTCTTTTATTTCACAACTACATGTCAAATTGTTTGTCATAAACAATACAACTATATATATTTTTCAAAATGCAAAAGATTGATTGCAACAAAATAAAACTTCCAGGTTAATGCTATGATATTTCCACAATCCATAATGCTTGAGATTTGTTGTTATTGGATATTTGATTATGTTTTTGTTTGTGGATGGAAAAACTCACACACAATCAAATATCCAGAAACAACATATATTAAGCAAAAATTATCAAGTGTCGAAACATTGCTTTCACCATTGATCATAGTGGTGGGCAATGTATGTTCTTGCTTGGGGGTTTGGTGACAGCCCATGCAGCTAGATGACCCAATATGGTAGGGTGGAGAGCAGGCCTTCTTTTCTTCTATTCATGCTACATCCCATTGCACCCACAAGGAATGCCTATATCTTATTTATTTAATGCCTTTTATTGCACATGCATTGCATATTATTTGTTATAAATTATAGAACTCTTTATTTTCCCTACTTTACATATTGTCTACCAATGACACATATTCATTACACTAAACTTCACATCTCCTTTCATTTTTTGCATATCATACTCGAAACGAACAAATTTTGTTTCACATAAGATAGTAATGTCTTAGTGAATGATATTTTATCTCAACTTATATTCATCAGTACTGTGGATCTTTTCACAACATTAGATCTTCTATGAGGCTAGCCTTGCTGTAGGTTCAGTTTTCAAATTGCATTATGGGCATTTTGAGGAAGTAATGTTTTGTAAATGACCTTTGACAATGATTAGAAATAAAATAAAAAAATATAGTTTCAAATTTTTGTATCAATCTTCAATAGAATTGTGTGGATGCAATTATCTCTTTATTCTTAAGGTTCTACATGGCTTATGTAAATACACTTATTTGACATTTCAATTATACTCTAAGCTTTCACATAATTGTATTAGCTTTTTGAGATAATATATTGTTCATTCCTCCGATCAATGGTGGCATTAATGTTCCATATAACACTTAGAATATAGTTTTTGCATGGCTTTGTTGCTGTGAATTTTTGTCTTTTATGGGTTTTTCCATCTCACTCACTATTGAAACCAAAATTGTTTGATTTATGGATTCCATTTTGTGGTCGTGGTTGCAATGCAGTAAAATAGTTAATGTTATACAATTTATGTTAACATATTGTTGCATTTTCAATTTGGTGTTGTTGAACAGTCTGTATTTTTCTATAGGTTTGTTACTGTGAATTTTGTTATTTTGTGAATATTGTTACTAAAACCAATATTCTTTAATATTTATGGCTTATGTTTTATGGCTATGCTTGCAATGAAATAAAATAGTTAGTGTTATATAGTTTATGTCTCTTTCTATAAGGCATTGTTGATTGTCATTCTCTGCCTTAGGCTATATTATTTCATTTTTGAAAACTTGTTGTTGAAAGGGTTGTATTGTTTCAATCTTCTATAAGGTGTTGTCCACAAAATACTATATTGTTTGTTACAACCAATACTGCTACATTTATGGTTTGAGTTTTGGGGAATGTTCCATACAACAATTATGGAACACTATGTATCAATTGTGTTTGTAACTACTATGACATAAATGGGTATGTGCAGGATCATGATGGGCTAAAAAGTGGCAATATGATGGGTATGTGGCTGACGACTTTTTTTTACCCAAAATTGATGAAACGAAAAGGATTTTTAAAGGAGATTCTCAACTTTCCACCAATGTAAATTATGGTTTACTTTGAATTAAAAAAGTAATTATTATTCATTTTCTATTCAAATTATGACTAAAGTCCTGATTGATAGGCTGATTGAAAAACATCTATAGCTTTCAAATGGTATAACATTTTTTGAATCCAAAACATGCGTCACATTCTATGCTTCACATAATATATGATTAAGAAAAGAAAAATTGAATTTCATGAAGTTTTGACCAAGTTAAGGTTGTCAAACATACGAGTTTTTATATTTTTAAAAGTTGTAATAAATTTTTTATAATTAATTATTTACTTGGGAAAAAATTACAAAAAAATGTGCATCACATTGGGACATGAGTTCTCTACTTATATCTAAAATCTTATAAAAAAATATTATCATTTTATTGTGGTTAGGGTGGTCAGACAGACACCTACTTCTTAGTTTTTCCCTGAAATTTAAGTACTACCGCATTGAAATTTCAAATTTTCACCAAATAGATTTAAAAAAAACCCGTAGTTTAGAAACTAAATTCAATTTGCTATAGATTCTATTCTTACATATTTTTGAAATAATATAGATAACTTATTCAAAATTTTATGTCAAGTTGCCTAACTCTGATTTTTCTAAATTTTTCGCCACTTAAGGGCTTGTTTTTTCCATGATGATCCTGCACATACCCACATACATAACTACACATAGGGGAAATACATTGTCCACCACTATGTACAATGTGTCAATATGTAAATATGTTGTCTGCATCTACTATGACATATATCCAACTCTGCACGTGCCTTTGTTAGTTACTGCTCCCAATGGTGGCATTGATGTTTTATTCTTGATTCATCCTCAGTGTGTACACATTGCTTCCATTTGGTGTTCCCCTCCACCTATCAGCTCATTGTTGCATGTCACTACATGCAACTGCTAGTATATCTTAATCTAGGTTTTAAGAAAACTATATTTTCTACTCTTAAGGCCTCCATATAGAGTTTATTTTAGGAACTTTCCATTTTAAAAATATATTCAAATTACTAAATATAATTCCCATCACTTGCATAAGGTATGATAAGTTATATTTTATATTGCCATAGGGTTTAAGAGGACTATGTGAAATATCATTGGGTGTGTACAATTTATTGATGTCTACATGTATTAAAACATTCTCCTAGAAAAGAGACAATACTTTTTTCTCCATTCCTGTATTGCATTGTATCCATATGGTCTTCAATAGGATTGTGTTTGGTATATATATGTCTTGTAAGAATGACCTTCATAATGCATTGAAAATTTAATAATAACATACCCAATGTGATAAATGGATAAGGAACATATAAATACTTGGGGATGTGTATGTATGTGAATAGGTAAAGAGTAAAATATTGATCCCACCTTCACATAAGATTATGTAATATATTGATATGTACATCATGGATACATTATCCTAACACAGGAACAAGACTTTGTAGATATATTTTATGAAGGTGGATAAAATAACCTCGAAACTTCTACTATGTTTATTTTCACATGGAGATTCAAGATAGGAGAGGATAAAACCAAACTCATTATACCAACTAGAAAAGCCAAGGCAGTAGGGATCAACTCAATCAATTAAATTAAAAATCTTTTATATGCTTCAAGAATATACAATTCTTTGCTAACAACGCCAACCACAAGAAGGTGGAAGCTTGTTTGGCACCATTAACCTAAATTTTAATAAGTACAAAATGCTCAAATGAAAGTCATAGATTAATAAGTATATAACATACTTAAATCAAATAAATTAAGAAGTGCACAACATAGTCAAAACAAGGACCTAGACTAACAAGTACATAGAATATTCAAATAAAATATACTTACAAACTATGTAGAAATATTGTGTCATTCCACCAATTCATTATAATTAACCATGTGGATCAACTACTCTTGATGGTTATACTTGTAAAATTTTCACAAGTTATTATTCAATGGTCCACCCCCATATTTTATCAATTGCACATTTTCTGCCACAACAAGATTAGAATAATGAATTTTTTTCCTATGCATGTTAAAGTCCTTGAACAACCACACATAATAATTCTTCATTGGGTACCTTCTAGGCTCTATTCTAGTAACAACCACGTATCCTAAAGGATACTTAATGTCTTCTCCATTCATGATAGGGGATTCCAATTTATTTTCTACCTCAACACAATCACACAAATAATAATCCATTCCTTCTTCATTGTCCTAATCTAATTAACTACATAAACATGCCTTACATTGAATTGAAAATTTAATAATTGATTATTTCAATAATGATATAAAAATATTATAAAATAATATAAAATATTGATTTTAATTTAATAATACATCTATTATATTTAGTTGAACTAGATTTGAAATATGGTGAAAATCAACAAATGATTTCATGTCTATGAGTTGTAGTGCCCCTAGAAGTTGTTACATTTCAAGTGGGCTTAAAATTTTAGTACACCATTCATCAACCTAGTTTTTTGAATCAAACTCATTCAAATTAAAATATGTACATGAAGAACAAAATAATGCCATCTTCCGAGTTGGGGCCCTAGCTCGGTTGGCTAAATCTTTCCTGTTGCAGGAGGTTGGTCATGAGGTCTAGTCTCCCCCACCCCCATGGTACCGAAGGGTGTGTCGTGCCAACGCTTCCGGTCACGTTAAAAAGTTTACCAGGTGCACTGCAGTTTATAGGGGGTCGTGTTGCCCGATTCCTACAGTCTAAAAATAAAATAATGCCATCTTCCTCATATGCATAGTCCAACATGGTGAAAATTCAAGCCAAGTCCAAGATCACACTGAAGGTGTGATAAAACAACTTCCAAAATGGCACATGTTTCTCCAAAACAATCATATTCCTCACTCACACACTCTCCTCATGTCTGCAATTCAATCATTCTGTCTCCTAGCTTTGACTCATGCAATAAGTGTGTTTTGAAAACACAAGAGTCCAAAAAAGGAATTAAAGATAATAACTTGATTAGGCGATTCATAATACATCACTTAATCAAGTTATTTTACATTTCAAAGCAAAATAAAAGGGGGCCCACCATCAATATGAATTACCTTACATTTGCAAATGAAAAATACCAAAGTGATTAGCAAATCACTTAAATGATATTTTTATGTTTTGAAACAAATGCAAAAAAAACAATAATGAAATGCCAAAATGCTTTAAAAAGCATTAAACAAGGTCACAATTTCTCCAAGGCACTTGATAATTTACCTTTTCTCATTCTACACTGTAAGGCCACATGTGGTCAATATTTTGATCTGCAAAGGAAAAATAAAAGCTCAAGCTTGGCCCATATGGCTGACCTCCACACTTCTTGGAAGACATATTTCAAGTCTTCAAGGCATATGACATTCATGATCAAAAGTCAAAGGAATGTCTAACTTGGAATACACCATAAATTAGCAAGGCATAACAAATGCTTGAAGGACATAGCAATGTTCACAAGGCATAACAAATGCCTAAGTCAACAAATGGTTAAAGGAACACAAATTCCTAAGTCAATAACTTAGGAATCGGCCCCCACAATGCATTAATATGGACTTCCTTTTTTAAAACATGGGATAAAAAATCCCATCGGCATCGAAATAGGGTCAAACCCTAATCATCAAAAGACAGAAGAAAGTGAAAAAACACTATCATTTTGTCATCAACCATTCTGGAAAACATGATGCAGCCGTTGTGGGGTTTGAGTCAACACTGGAAATGGTGAAAATTCACTGGATTTCTAGCCGATTCCTTGAGGAAAAATGCATGGAAACACAACGTGATTGTTATTTGCTCAGAAATCTGCATTTTTTTCACTTCTTTGGAGCTCCCCCATTCATTTTAGGCCACGACCTATAGCATTCTCCTGATCATTTTTGTTTCTTTTCCTGTGGGTTATTGTAATTGCTTCTTTCAAAGCCGCCATTGGGCTATTTCCAAGCTTGAATGAAGGCCACTTCATTAACAGAATGCTTGCATATTGCAAGAAAAAGATGAGAAAATTCTTCAAATAAGCTCCACCGAACCATTCCATTCCAATTTTTTTAAGCAATAAGAGCTCATTTTGAGCCTCCACACAGTATAATGAAGCAAGTAAATCAATCATGTATGCTTTACTGAGCTCCATTCCCTACCTCTGATTGAGGAATAACAATTGTATCCTAATCACATCATATGAGGGTTCTAGTGTTGTCATTGACTTCTCTACTAGAGATGCCACATGAGCTCTCCAACAAACTTACAAGTGGCATGCATGCAACTGGTGAGAAAACCACCACCATGATTCTAATGTCTACACTTACTTAATGAACCTCCATTGAATTATCTTCATTTTTGTTTACATGATGAATCATTGTCGAGTTGGATTTATTGATTTAATCGCTGTTTATGATGCACATTTGTGGCTTAATATCATGCATCTATAGCTTTATTCATGGCTACCTCCTTAAGCCAGTATCCTGGTATTGTATTCACCACTCAAGTTACTTCATTCTTGTGTTGTTTAAAGCCTTTGAAAGGCTTCAAAAGTCTATTGAAATGATGTTCTCATAAACTCCAAGGTTACTTTTTCTTATGCTTACACATTTCATGCCACTTGTCTCAGATACATGTTGAATGTATGTTGCCTTTATTTCCTTCATTCATTGTTGAAAGTAATTGTCCCTACCATGTCATCATGCTTATAGAAGGTTCTCATACATGCTTGAATATTAATTTTCTCACTGAAAGGTTGCTATCATGGAATTCAAAGTAGTGTTGATACTTTTCATTTCTATGAAATAACTATTGTATATGCTCAGGTAAGTATCTGCCACTGTACCATTTTATTGGTTTGTCACACAATACTGCCATGTCTTGATCAACTTCTCAATTGAATCTTTACATCATCTTGCAATGAATTTCAATCTTGAAGTGTTTGAACTGAGATTGCTTAACCATGCATTTGAGTTGTGCCTGGTATCTCAATATCACTGTTCTTTTGCCTTATTTTTGTATCCATGTTTACAAGGAACTATCTTCATCTCTATAGACCTATAGGATTTTCTTCAATTGAGTAATGTGTTTTAATATGATGCTTCCATATGCGCTCATTTGATGAATGTGGTAAGCTTGAAGTACTACTTTTTTATACATGATGACTACTCCTTTTCATTGCTTTTGATTGCATCGATTTTAAGCTTAGTGGTTGTTCCTTACATAAGATCATTGTTGCTTCCTTCTTATTCACCCAAGACTTCCCCTTGCAACTTTGAATGGTCATTGCCAGAAAAGAATCATGTATTTCATATCCACCATATCCTTATTATTTGATTCCTTTTGCTTTAATCCTATTGGGCAGCCATATGTCACTTATGGTGGTGACCTGAAAGCTCACCATCCTAAGTGATGTGTTCCTACCCAATAAGGTTGAAGTGAGATGAATTGGAAAGTGTATCTCATGCAACAATGCATGATTATCTTTGTTCCTTCTTGCTGCCCTACATGCCTCATGATGGTTTCATACATGATTTGATTTCTCCTTCATTATTTAAGAGACACATAATTGAACTTGATGCATCTTTTGAATCTGATAATGAAAGTTGATCAACTGGTGTGATTCCATATTGATTTAATGCATTAATAACAGGTATATCTTTGATCAGGTTGCTCAATTTCCTATTTCTCTCAAAGCATGCTAAGCTCTACCCTCATGGGAGCCACAATTACCCCAAATGATGTAGTTAACTGAATCAAAATAGTAACAAGACCTATCCTAAATCTGTGCATGAAGCAAACAAGTTAGAAAATAAATGCATATTTATGATGTGTTCAATGAATTCACTATTTTCCAGGACATCCAAGGTTTTCATGCTTATTTAATGTACTTATGGATCAGTTTATACATGCATAGGTAGGTGTGTATGTAAGGTTTGAGATCTTTCATTGCTTAGAGCATTGCTCTAATATCATTATTTTTTCAAATGTAGGAGCTAGGAGCACTACGAAGCTGGGAAGGACACAAGCAGCTTGGGGGAAGCAATAGGGTAAGAGGACAACTTCAAAACTAGTCATTCTCAGGAAATGATTGGTCTTACTCTTATATGCACATTCTATTTGTTTACTTATTCATGTATAGATTGTTTCTTTTTTTTCACTGAATAAGTAAAGTTAGTCCCTTGGCTTGTGAGGGACATGTACACTTCATGATTATCAATAAAAGATTACATTTGTACACATATGATTCTCTTTTCTCATTTGTTGTAATTGCAACATTGGAATGAAAATGTAATCAGTTTCATTTGACAACCCTTTTTCATGCATATTGAACTTAGCAAACTTGTGATTTATCTTTTAAATGTTTAAACGAACAACATAAAAAGAATAAAGACTAAACTTGATTTCAGAGGAAAGCTAAAAATCAGGTAACATTTTTGGTAACATCTTTTCTTGCTAAACATGAGACCAGTTTCCTAAGCCTATCCATTGGGCATAGGGTTACTCAGAAAGCTAACACCACTTGAAAATAGCATTGTAAATTGTTGCAACTCACTGAAATAGCAAGAGACACTTTGAAAACCAAGAAAATCCAACAATGCAGAATGAAAACTACCACTTAAATATGCAAAAAAACACTTAGAGAAAACTGAAAAGCATTTAACTAATGTGCATTAGCACTTAGAGGAAACAAAACCTACTCTAATTTGTACAAAGAAATTTTTAGATCATACCTCAAAACAAAGTTTGAGGTGTATCCCATTGACTGGGATAGGCAAAGCTTATCTATCTATTGGTGACAGTTGAAAGGAATTGTTCTCTTTGCACTCAATAATGACAAACAATGCTTTCTAGACCTACTCTTCAATTCATCCCATTTGAGAACAACATATCCCTCTTTGAACACCCTAGGTGTTACTCTTTTATCAAACACCTTATTTGTTTGGAGTTGATGCAACTCCATTATTTTTATGGCTCTATCTCTAGTTTCATCCAACTCCATGAGTTGCGCATATCGGACGACCACTGGATCTTCCTCTTCAAACATTTCAAGTTGGTTCATTATGTCAAGAGCTGGAAGCTCAACTGATAAAGGCAGCCTTGCCTCTTTACCATATACCAACATATAAGGGGAATTCCCAATGGACTTTTTTGGAGTTATTCTATCTACCCCTAAGGAATATTTCAACTTGTTATGCCAAATTCTTTGGTTATCCTCCAAGATCCTTTTGATGATTCTGATCAGGTTCTTATTGGTTGATTCAACCAAACCATTACCTTGAGGGTAATAATTTGATGAGGTATTCAGATGAATACCATTATTTACAGCCCAATCACTTACTCTTAACCCAACAAACACCAATGCATTATCAGAAATGATTGATTCAGGTACCCCAAATCTGGTTACTAAATCATCATAAAAGTTTAAAACAACACTTTTGTTGGCTTCTTTCAAAGCCACTGCTTCAATCCATCGTGTGAAGTAATCGGTGGAAGTAAGCACCCACTTGTGTCTTGCACTTGAAGGTGGGTTAATGGCACCTATAAAATCAATGCCCCATCTCATGAAGGGTTGTTCTACTTGAATGGGTTGTAATGGTAAAGCTGGCAGCCTCTCTTTGCCTACAAAAATGGCACATTTTACACACTTTATGCCCCAAGCATGGGCATCTTTAAAAATCTTGGCCAATAATAGCTAGCTCTCATTATTTTCCATGTAGTTGTTCTTGGGGAAAAATGACCCCCAGCAGTTCCATCATGGAACTCATGAAGTACTTTATCAACTTGATGTTGATCAATGCATCTTAAGAGGACACCATTAAGGTCCTTTCTAAAAATAATTTTAC
>VDFB02379711.1:117149184-117163120 GCA_007258455.2 Sequoia sempervirens
AAACTATATAGGTGAAATAAGAGAGGGTACACTAGGATATGAATAGAAGAACATACTAGAACATATCTAATGAATTAGTAGAGATTAGTGGGATGGGCTAGGAGGGGATGCCAGTGTTAGAAAAATCATACATGTTGATAAAATCATGTCTTACATAACCCTGTGAGAGAAAAAAATGCATGTAAGTTTACAAAATTTAATTATATGCAAAGATAAAAAGGCATATCACAAGATAACAAAAGCTATACGGGCTAGGAAAACCCTCATAGAAGAAAAAACCTATCCTCAAAAAGCATCCAAATTCAATGTACTATTTAGCAATGAAATATTACAATATGCTTATAGAGCCACCATTAATACTCATAAAACATCAAGCCTCTCTAGTGCATCCTCCACGTTTCCAAGAATGTATCCACACATCCCACACCATGCTTCACATATGAACTCCTCAAAAGAGGACTCAATACAATGAAAACCAAGATAAAACCCCAACTAACCAACCTCAAACACTAACCATGTGTTTTTGTTTATAGAATCAAGATCACACAAATAAAACCAAGTGGTAAAGTAAAACCTTGTGACTCAAAACTATGAGTTCACAAAACCACTTACCCCACATTTACTTTTTAATACTAATTTTCCCAAATATTACATATTTCCTCATGTGTAATTCACACACAATATGTAACCAAATGTTACATACAACTTTACAAGTGGGCCCAAATAAATATTTAATGAGGCTAAACACATCACCTAGGATGCACCACAAATAAATATTTATTTTATATTAATTAAATTAATCCAATATTATGTAAGGTGTACAACACCTTTCCTAACATTCTACCTCTTGTTGTATACATTGCATAAGGGTAAATAAATGAAATACATCATCATGCAAGCCATACATGAAACCACATGAATCTCCAACATGCTCTCATGCTCCATCAAGATACCTACAAAAACATCCAAGATGTCCACTATATAAAGAAAGAAATCTTATCATCCTCCAACATGCCACAAGTATGGAAGAAGAGGAACAAGCCAAGGTGAAAATGCAACAATCTAAAAAAACAAACATCAAATCCAAGTGATAACAAAGGCTCCAAGATGTTGTCATAAAAGAAACCCACACTACTAGAAATAACAACTAAAATAAATGCTAATTCATCCAAACTAAATATATTATTCAATAATGAAACATAATACACTTACAAAGTCTACATGAATAATCCTAAAACATCAAGCCTCTCTAATGCATCCTCCATGTGTCCAAGCATGTATGGAAAAATATCCTATACCATGCTTCACATATGCATTCCTTAGAAGAAAACTCAATACAATGGCAACCAAGCCAAAACCCCAACTAGTCAACCTCAACCTCCTAACATGCGTTTGATTTTATAGACTCAACATCACATAAATACAACCAAGTGGTAAAGTAAAACCATGTGTCTCAAAACCATGAGTTCACAAAACCATTGACCCCACATTTACTTTTTGATACTAAGTTTCCCAAAAATTATATATTTCCCATGCGCAACCCACACATAAAATATTTTAACTAATAATGAGTAGAAGGAAAGGTTTTATGTAAGGGTATGTGTATAGGATGAAATATGAATGCAGGTGGTATAGTATAAAATGAGGTTTGAAAGTTTGGGATATGTGATATGAGATAGGTAAAATGTGTGTGATGGTAGGAATGAAAGAATGAGATGGACATTGAATGGAAAATATATTTAGGATCTCACAAAACCAACTAAATGTGACATCCTCTATTGGATATGGAAAATAAGACACTATGGTAGGCTCTTCTGAATATAAGTCATTCACATCACATGTCATATACTCTTCATGTTTGGTTAACATGTGTATTGAGGATGATACAAGTGATAGATTGTGGGATGGTGGAGGTAAGTGTTAACTTGGTTGAAGGGATGATGCATCTTGAAAACAAGTATGAAAGAAACTATGTGTGAGATGATTTCCTACTATTATCTACCATCATAAAAATTGAATTGTGTCCTTAAAAAGTGGTGCAAAGCATGTGGATAGAAGAAAGCTAGTGGTCGTAGGGAAAACAAGGGATATGAAAATGGATTATTGGAATCATGAACACATAGAAATAGTGAAGACTAAGAAAGATGATAACACTAGCCATTTGAGAATAAAGCATGTGCTTTGAATTATTTACCCACTAGCTCTAAGTAGCAAATAATTAGTTATAACCTAAAGTGGGAATGGTTTTTATGAGGCTATAATATGAGAATTGGAACCAAATGGAATATCCATAGGCATAGAGAACATATTTAAAAAAATAATTCTTGATTAGTTTTCAAAAAAAATAGGGGGGAGCACATTCAATTTTCTATTTTCAAGTTGCGTCCATTTTAAAAATTAATAAAAATCATATATTAATTAATAAATTAGCAAAAAAAATAGGCATCAACTACATGATATTAGCTCATTTTCCACCAAAGCAATGTTTGAAATGCTTAAAAAAATTCCACATTTTATGGGGAGCACATTGGACATAATGTTATATTTTTTTGGACAAAAACATGAGCAATTTGTGTGTTCCCCCTATTTGAATCTCTTAATATCCACTATTTTAAAAAATAGTAGTTTAGAAAGTAAATTCTAAGCACCATGACTCTTGTTCTTGTTGCATCTTCAAATTTTGAGTGTGGCTATCTTCATTTTCTCATCCAAGATCATATTTTACTAATTTCAACAAAAAATGTGGCCACTTTTGATCCCCTTTTGGCCCCCCATTCCCATGCACATATCCGTATGGAGGGTTGATAAAAGGCCATTGTCCCCATGCCAGGATGAATACCAAGCCAACAACCACATCACCTAAATTTTCCTTTTCTTTCATTTCAACCACAACCTAATTAGGGACTTGACAACAATCGTAATGTCCTCCTTAGATTTACTCGCATCCAAAAGCATAATGAACATCAAGGAGATGTCTATATTTATATGATATTAATGTGTTGAGGATAGAAAAATCTCCCCAACACCAATTTAATTTCTTGAAGCATAATGATTTTTGTATTGAATATATTCTTCTACCTAAAATATAAATTTGTATCTATTTTCCTATGAATATCTTACAATTGAAAATTTGAGTGTAGGATGGTTTTAATATTCTTTCATTGTAGCCACTATGCAACCTCTATCATGACACTTTAATTTCTCATGTTGAGACATTTTAATACATTCCTCACTAGAGGCACGATGAGACAAACAAATTCCTAAAGTAATTAAATGTCATTCATATGATTAATAACTTAGTTGAAGTGAGAAGGATGACAACTATAGAACAATCAGTCACCATGTATTAGGAGAGTTGTGATATAAACATCATACAAAATTTAAAATATCTCAATATACTTTTTCTTTGGTGTGAACTCCATCATTTTTTGATGTGTCGATACTTGTCCAATGTTGAAACAAGAAACATTCAAAATACTACCTTTCAAATGATGTGCACATCATTGATTAGAAGAAAAATAATGGTTCGACAACTTTATGTCTTCAACTTGTACCATTTTTCCTTTATCAAAATTAGGACCCACTTCCTCTAATATGGTCATATTTTGATCAATGGTGCTATTAGAAAAAAGTGTCAATTTAGACATATCTCAAAGGATTGTTTCTACAACATGTATCTAAAAACTTATAATTATCTTTAATATTTTCCGTAGTCTATAAACTTAAAATAAAATATCCCTAGGCCCACCAACTAAGTTGAATCAATTAGGTCGATTCACTAATTTTTACTTAATAGCGTACTAACTTCAAGTTGTTAGAATGATGATCTTGAGATCTTGCACCAATCATTAGATATTGCCTTTAAATAAACAAAAGCTCTGCTTTATTGAACACTTTTTTTATAATAGTGTCATAATGGGACTTGACAATATTGATTTTTTGTTTCTCAACCAATGGTGTAACAAAAAAGATATGCTTGAGAATAAACAACAAAAAAATGTCAACTTTGAACCTAAAGGGAGTCATTAATTGCACATCACGAAAACAAGATTGGCTACAAATTTTTAGATATTATATATTATTTATATAATATAATATTTTATTTAAATTACCATTGATTTCCATTTTGATCTAATAATTGTCTCCCTCTCTAGGTAACATATTACCAAATTTAAAGTTTGAAAGATGGAACTAAGCTATGTCATACAACGCAGTCCATAAATTGAGTGATACTATGCAACCTCCTATAAGTAGTCAGTGCATTGGTTCTTTACATGTGTAACCTTCTTCCACTATAATAACCAATGTATTAACTACAATATACCAACTACATAAGTTCTTTCCATACCATACAACTTAATCCCAAATAAAAAGTATTAAAAATAACAATTATTCTCAACAAATAAATGCAATAACAACTAATTTAAAAAATTGATCCCTAGGGTTTAACTCTTTGAGTGATGACTCCATCAAGTTCCTTGTTTGGGTTATACTGTCGAGGATGTCATTGCAGTTTTAGGATGAAGACGTTTTCATACTTATTGCCAATACTTATGCTTTGATGTTAATAAGGTCACTAAATTTAAGAAGCATTTATTGTTTGCTACATTTTGGGTGCTTGTGGAAAAAAACAAGGTGCTCCCTACTCAAATCACTTTATCTTCCAAATTTGGAGTTTGGGTGCAACAAATTGAATTCAAAGACTCTTCAATTATTTGTCAATGTTGTTGTAAAGTGGGCCATGCCACCACTAGTTGCTCAAGCATCAAGAAACACCATCTTGTTTGGAGGAAAAAGGAACTTAAGTTTGCTACTGCTAAGTAGTGTACTATTTCCTTTGAGGATACATAGAATGATGAAAATAGTGGGAAAGCTCCTATAGACTATACAACGATGAATTTTTCTTTAAAGGTTCTATTGGTGATCTTACAAAGCTCTCTTGTTCCAAAAAAAGAAGTTTAGGTAGTCGAATCCTTGTATTAGAATTGACCAAAAATCATTGGAACAATTTACCTTCAAACCACCCCGACTTTGGGTTGGTAGGTTGTTAGGTTATATAGTGTCCTGATTTTTGTACACCGTTGTTTCTCTTAGAATCCTTACTGTCCTTTAGTGATTAATGTCTATCTTTTCTAACTTTTCATACAGATCTAAATCCTTTCAAAATCCCTCCTTACTTTAATAAAAAACAACTAATGAATATGTTTAAAAATAAATGCCAATTAATATGATAAATTAATCAAAATTAATGACTATATCCATCTACTGAAGTCAAATGAAAAACACACGGGTCTAAAAGTTCAGGGTATACTCTTTTATCTCCTACAATTACAAAGCAAAGTCTTAATTTTTAGAAAGACAAAAATGGTGGAGGGGATGGCGTTGCCTTATCAACTGTTCATTATTTTAAAATGATTATTTTATTATATGAATACAATTTGATACAAAAGTCATGTGCCATTAAGTTACAAAAACACAATTTCAATTGCAGGAAAACAGCTTAACATTAGACAGCTAAAACTGTTTTGCTTATTCATTATTAGAAGTACCTCTTGGAGATCATCAAGGTAAACTGAGGCCTGCACTACTAAAGAAATCAACAGGGAACAAAAAGTCAGCAGATCTTTTTGTGGTTGAAGTTTGAACCGATTCTCTTTTGTTGGGGCGAGGGAGATTCTCAGTACTTCATCACACCATGATGTTATCAATAGTTGAAGTCCAAGATATTTTGTGAGAGTTGCATTAATGGCAGACTATCATTTTCTCCAGTTCTTATCTTTCCAATGCACTACCAGTCTCTATTTTCTTCCTTGGAGTTTACAACTTCGATTGATTGAAATAGAAAAATATAATGGAAATGAGAATGGTAAAATAAAACCAGAAGAAAAGTCTTATGATGCAGATGGTCAATTGCTATTTACTTTTCATAGAAATTGGTGAGTCAAATTGACTTTGGCATACTATTAATGCCCAATGCACATTTTCTTCACAGCATGTATTTTGGATTGAATTGACACATTTTCAAAGAAAAGTACACAATATAAGATTTTCCAACTTAAGAATTGAGAAATTGAACAATCAATAAGAAAACTTGTTTTTCTTAAGAGATTCGAGAGGTTTGTTTTAAAAAGAATTATATGGGAGGAAAGGAGAATTGTATCATCACAAACAAACTGCATTCAAGCATTGTAATCAATATTTTTGTAAATGTCAGTCCAAATAAAGATTAGTTTACAGATTGTTTAAATATACAGTCGCAGTTTTTTAGGGAGGGATTGTGAGGTAAGCAAGTGGTGCACTGGGGAGTGAAGACTAGTTCAAAGACTAGAATGCAGAGGTACACATCAATGTGAGCCTGGTTTGGTGCATTAATTGGTTTTATTGTCAACTCCTCGACCTCCTCAAGAGTTTTGTCAGGAAGGAAGGGATTGTCAGGTTGAAATTCATAAATTCATTTTGTATTATGTTATATCATTGTGTTGTTTCATTATCTTATCATCAATTTTATTTTATTTTTTGATTTCACGAATGTTAAAAGTCTTCTTTTCTATTCTAATTTATTTATTTAGACAACATTTGTTTATGTTCTAGACAAACAGTATAAGGATATAATTTCAAACAAAAGAAAGATTTTCATAAATGGAATGTAAATTTCAAATTAATTCACATATTCACTTCCATAGAGTATAAGGCAAATCGTACAAACATAATGCAATATCTCTTGACAAATGGATGTGCTTTGCAAGTAATATAATATTTGTTATTTAGTTTGACAATATATACTTGCTTCATATCCAGATGAAAATGATAGATTTGATATCAACTTGTAGATTTTTGACGAACAAAATCGACGTAATTGTGACCTGATCTCGACCATGTCAACCAAAATCACCCCATTTTACTTTATTCAACGTGAAATTATTTTGACCAACTTATTTTACCTGACGGTTAACAATTCCCCACGACTTCACCGGAACCGACAAGAAATTTAATACCGCATTTAAACCGTACCATTTAATCACCTGCCCAAAACGCATTAACTTCAAGCATACCCACACCCTGCCACGATTTCACCGGCAACAGCCAAATGACGCGACTACAAAACTCAATGTCATTTCAAAAAATTAGATATAGGCACTTAGTGATAGATGATGTGTCAAATATTAAAGATTAAGGATTGATTGATTAACATATCGTTGATGCGAGAATCATAAATCCCAAGAACAATGTGAGGATTGATTGAGGAAATTCTTGACATGGAAATGATATATCCCCAAAATAAAGAAAAGATTAATTGATGTTGGATTGGAAGGATACTTTGAAACTTTGATAGACTTTAGATTTTAAATTGAATGGATTTGGAATTGAATTGGATGATGCAATGGCCCCTCAAGAGGATGATTGGATTTGAAGAACATTAATGTGCTCTCAAAATGGATGAAATTGAAAGTATTAAAGGGGTGAATAGCTACAAATTTTAAAAGAAATGGATGAGGATGGAAAGGACAAGATGGAGACAAGGAGAAGGATTAAGATAGGTGGGGTAATTGATATAAATGAATTTGGTGGAGATGATGGACATATTAGATTATCATAAATATGTGAGGGTATCTTATCATGGCTTATGATGATAGAAATGTAAATGAAGTAGAATAATATCTTCCTCTAGAGTGTTTAAGCATAGGTGCATATTGGGAATCTATGAAGAGATTATAATGTATTTGAATAATAATTTTGATTTTGTGTAGATGTTATGCATCATGATATAATAGATCATGATGACAATATTCCATTTGCATAAAGGAATTACTTGAAATAATACATAAAAATATAGAAGAAAATAAATGTACACCATTAATGCACGAAAAATAATAATAAAGATATAAGCCAAGATAAGACCCATCAATTATAACCTCAAGATGCAAATTACTATAAAGAACTATGGCATCCTTAGGGAACTATGCCATGGAAACTACACCGAGCATGATAAAAGTAACATAGCCAAGGTGCCTTTCATCCCCTAAGTTTGTAATATCATGATAACAATTGCTCTAGATGGGTCATCCAAACCATGGTGATATAAGTTGACTAAATTTTAAAAATAGTGATTTTCTGAGCCTTGAGGATCTAAGCTTCCCAATATGACATTATGTTATTTTTTTCTTGTGATATGAGGATTGTAAGTAGCTAGAGGTCATGCCACAAAAGGTATAAATATATCATTAGGATTAAAGGACCAATGGATACTAAGGTCAAAATGTTAATATCATAATGTCATAGTAATGGTAGGGAATGTACCAGAGATTTTTTTTAAGCATTGTTCAGAGTGTCATCCCTTATTCTACACATGGTTTAAAAGATAGAAGTGGGTAGGTGAATGGACGAGTAACCTCAATGCCCCCAAGTGTGCAGGATGCTTATAAATAAGAGGAATCTTGACTATTATAGATGATGCATACAAATAGGTTTTTATTATGAATACTAAGCCATGGTGCCATAAACATAGTTTTCACCAGAGAGAAATTTCTCTTTACTACCTATTTTTGGTTTTTAAATTTTTTAATCCTTTTGATTGTAAGACATGATGCATATAATTTTAAATTTATCTTTTTTGAATTTATTCTTTCTTTTTTTTAGTTTATTTTAAGATAGAAATGGATTTTCAAACATTGAAGTGCTTAAGATGAATGAAATTAATGGATTCATCAAGTTACTTTCCATGTGGTATAACTAGATGTGCTCCTAAGCCATACTTTGCTACAATAGGGCCTAGTCAATAAGGTTCAAAATTTTCTTTTTTTTCCTTGTGTTGATTTGTGCTCCTCTAATTTTCAAGGTCATTATATTTTAATTATCTACTTCTAAGGCGCCTCTTGTAAATTGGGACTCAAATCTATAGTGCTCTTTTTGTTTGAGTCCTAATTTTAGCCTTTTTGGTGTAGATTTATAATTGATCCAAGATAATTTGTGTGGGCCTATGTGTTTAAGTGTCCCCTTTCCTCCTATGTTGTCTTTGACCTTTTCTTCAATCAATATTCCAAGTTTGAAAATCCAAAATCATCTAAGTGTTATGTATTTTTTGGCCCTTTGTTGAGGTTCTAAGACCTATTTCGAAAGTTGACAAGGTTTTGACAACCTTATCGACACCTGATGTCTATTTTCACAACCTTGTTAGCACCTGACATTACTTTTCTAACCTCTTCAAAAATTTATAATTCTTTTGTTGTCAACATTTTGTAGAGGTTCTAAAACCTCTATTGAGAGTTGACAAGGTTTTCATAATCTTGTTGGAGTTCAATGTAGGTTTTCTAACATCTTCAATTTATTTTAGTTAAGTCTTTGTTGGCACTCTATGTCTAGGTTTTGAAACCTGTTTTGGGAGCCAAAAATGTTTTCACAACCTTGTTGTAGTTAGACATTGGTTTCCTAACCTTTTTATTTCAATTGTAAAATATGTTAAGTCTTTTGTGTGTTAGCAATGCAAATGGGTTTAAAAACTTGTGTCAAGAGCTGACAAGGTTTTGTGTCAAGGGTTTGAGGTAGTTTTAGAACCACATGTGGTTGTCAATAGGCTTGTGACATCATGTATTTTCACAGAGATGTAATACAAGAGTGCTTGTGTTTTTTCAAAGGATTTTAAAAATAATTTTTTGGTGTCAAATGGATGTGGCATTGTGGTTTAACTCACCCACCTACCAAAATTAAATGTTGCTACTATTGTTTGATTTGGGATGCCCATTTTGGGTAGGATTCATCCTTGGTAATTGATCTCTCAGGTGCTATAGTGAAATAATTAGAGTTTGACACCTAGCAAGTGTTAAAGGAGAATTTGTTTATTTTTTGAGAGGTTAGTTCTTTTGGTGGTGACTAGGTACTAGGTATGTGCAAGGTTTGTCTAGGGATTCAATCAAATGATGTCCAATTTTAGAAAGGTAATGAAGTAGTGAAGTAAATTTAGAATAAAATGTTAAATATTATACAAATAACGTCTCTAAACTATTTGTAGCTCTCTAGGGAAATATTCACTATTGTAAGGATTTTATTGTTTCACATTTTCTAACATGATTGTATTGGGAATTTGAAAATGTGACAACATTTTAAAATATTTCAAGTATTGTAATAATCATTTGTTCATTTCATATGGATTAATGTAGTTCAGTCGTTGATCACTAAGTCTGCTTTGTGTACGATATTGGTAATTTGATGGCACGTGTCCAAATCATATTTTCTCTCCTTTCTTCTATCTACAACCTTGTAGCCTAATTGGATAGGCATTGCTCTTTGGTCGACTTGACCAATCTCAAATCATTCAAACAAATCAAATGATAAATCCATAATTTAGTAATAAGTAAGTCCTTGTGCACCCACATCAAAACTATCGATGTAACAAACAAATTATTCATAATTAAAAAAAATCCATATATATGTTTTATGTGGGTCATGCTTGCATGGTCACATTTAAGCTATATAGAGGTTTTGAGATAGCTAGTTGTACTTGGATTAGTAACAATATTTGGGGCCAAGTCAACAAGTTGGGTTTGGTTGTCATTAGTTTGTGATTGTCTATTTTGTAACATGATTTTAACACCTATTAAAGTATACCCCTAGGAACACCCTCTTGAGTCTAAGTTGAGCTCAAATACTAGGAGATGAAACCCACTCTTGTAGAGTTTTCCTTTAGCACTCCATGATTTGTTGATGAGCCGATTTTACTTGCATGACAATAACCCTAGCCTTGAGAGTGATATTTCATTCTAGAAAGTGGGGAAATAGTTTTGGGACCTAATAGTAGCTACATTAGAGATGATTCTAATATAATTTTATATGATCTAGAGCTGCAATGTGGTGTTCATCCAAAAAATATAATTCATGTAGACATGTAGTTCTATATTCCTCATCAATGAGATGCAGTTAGTTACACAAGGAGGAAAGCTTGACCTCAATCAATAAGACAAGTTCATTACCAAAGACTAGGGAATTGGATTGGCTATGATGGGTGTGTGGATCTTGGTATTATACACCCAAATGGTGGGATGGATTTTTAGGTGTCATTCATGACCAATGCCATTGATAGTCTTCTTAATAAAATTTTAATTGTTTTATTAGGAACCTCAGACTAGTCATTTCCTTGTGGGTAGTAGGGAGTAGACTATTTATGTTTAATATGAATTTTTATAGAGGGCCTATACTTTATGATTCTTAGAATACTTTTCATTTTCAATAGCATTGGGACTAGGAATACCATACTGAAAAATGATGCATGATTAAGGGTAAACTTTTGGATTTTTATTTTTAGTCACGTAAGTGAGAGGAATGGATTTGACCCACTTAGTGAAGTATTTGATGGTAGTGATAACATGTTTTTGTCTATCTTACCTAGGAATATGGATTAATCGTATCAATGAGGTTGAGTCCACATGTAGAGAATGGTGAAGGAGAAATGATATGTTATAAATATTGTGAGGGATCATGAACTAGATCACCATGCTTTTGATAGGTGATACACTTCTTGACATATTGGTAAGCATCTTGGTGCATTGTTGGCTAGTAGTACCTAGTTCTAAGCCATTTCTTGGCTAAGGAAATGATATTAATATGTGCTCTATAAATACCATTTTAGAATTTTATGAGTGATAGTTTTTATTCATCCAAGTTAAGGCATCACAACAATGTACCACCATAACCCCTACAAAAGATAGTACCTTCAAGGAGGATAAAATGAGTAACATGTTGGATGAATGTTCATTTCTATTTATGGGATATGTTTAGTGGAATATTTTGGTTGCTTATGTAAGCATGAATGTTGTGATAACCAATAATATATCACATACTAGGCAAGTTCTTAACCAATAATTTTCTTTTCGAAGCATTTTTGGGTGTGTCAAGAAGAGATACTATGGTGGTCATTGCATTTGAAACTTTATTATTTCTCTATGGAACATGCATAAAATGAATCTCTATACAAAATACTTTTAAAAACTATCCACCATATTCTTTTTGGGGGTCTATTTTTGTTCCTTTATGAGGTATTCATCATTAACTTATTTAAGAACTAGTTAAGAATCCCCAAAGACTAAATACATTTAAATATTCCATATGATAGTTAATCTCAAACTGGTAATTACATCTTCATACTTATGATGTTATTTGTGTATAAGAAACCAATTCAAAAATATCTAGGTATGAAATCTTATTGAGGAGTGAGGAACATTATTCCTATCCCCACACCATGATTGGTGAAAGATCCATTAAGTATAACTTCCATTCTCATGTTTGATCCATGTGGAGAAATAATTCATTTAAAAAAATTAGAGTTAATGGTTGTGTGTCCTTCAGGGGTGTTGTTATTTTATTGGTAATAAGTTTCCCTTTAATCACCTTTTGGTCCAGTTTTTCAATATAAAGTTCACTAATAATGATGACCCATTTATCCATGCAACTTGTAAATGTTGGTTTGAATAGGAGATATTTCAAGGGTTAGATTTTTTTCTATGAGATTGATCTTGAAATAAAACATATATTGTATTAGTTTCTATTTGTTTCATGACTGTATAGCCTTTCATGGCTAATCAAAGTTCTTTTGAGACACTATACAACTCTTTCCTTTCCTTGATCATCATACTATGTGAAGAACACTACCAAGGCATGCTTAGTGAAAAAAATACATAGGAATAAAAATTGACTATGCGCATGTGGATTTGTGAGAAATTGCTTAATAAAATCAAAGGCTTATTCACATGGTTCATCTCAAAGAAAATATTTATTTCTTAAGAAGGAGAATAAATGGTTGGCACTTGTTAGCAAGTTGAGAAATGAAGCACATGATGGACTTAAAGTTTCCTTGTAAGCTACAGACTTGTATTAGGCAAAGGCATGTTCATTATAGCTTTGACTTTGTTAATATTGACTTCAATGCCTCAATATGAAATTATCACTAAAGACATATTTTATTTGATTCTACCGAACTTTATATTCCCTCATCCTTTCCAAAATATGGTCCAATCTATAAGATGCCTTGCTCAAGTTTTTTCCTTTCCCAATATGTGCACTTCAGGAAAACTGAGTTGGTGAGCTTCCATTATACAAAATGTGCACTTGACAATTTTTTAAAATGTTACAAGTTTTATATTCCATGTGTTATTCGCTCACACAGTATTTACATCGTGTGGCATAGAAAACTGAGGCCTGCACTACTAAAGAAATCAACAGGGAAAAAAAGGTCGGCAGATCTTTTGTGGTTCAAGTTTGAACCGACTCTCTTTTGTTGGGGCGAGGGAGACTATCATTTTCTGCAGTATTTTGTGATAGTTGCATTAATGGCAGACTATCATTTTCTCCAGTCCTCATCTTTCCAATGCACTACCAGTCTCTATTTTCTTCCTTGGAGTTTACAACTTCGATTGATTGAAATAGAAAAAAAATGGAAATGGGAATGGTAAAATAAAACCAGAAGAAAGTCTTATGATGCAGATGGTCAATTGCAATTTATTTCTCATAGAAATTAGTGAGTCAATTTGACTTTGGCATACTATTAATGTCCCATGCATATTTTCTTCACAGTATTTATTTCGGATTGAATTGACACATTTTCAAAGAAAGGTACACAATATAAGATTTTCCAACTTCTCTCTGCTTATACCAAGAGAATTGAGAAATTGAACAATCAACAAGAATACTTGTTTTTCTTAAGAGATTCAAGAGGTTTGTTTTAAAAAGGATTATCTGGGAGGTCAAGGAGAATTGTATCATCACACGCAAACTGCATTCAAGCATCGTAATCAATATTTATGTAAATGTCGGTCCAAATAAAGATTAGTTTACAGATTGTTTAAATATACAGTCGCAGTTTTTGAGGAAGGGATTGTGAGGTGAGCAAGTGGTGCACTGGGGAGTGAAGACTGGTTCAAAGACTAGTCCCAAGCAACTGGTGAGGATA